>BFEA01000811.1:175029-187696 GCA_003427395.1 Chara braunii | reverse complement strand
TAAGGCTGGATGGCCCAGAATTTACAGAATCAATCAAAATGCAAGTACAGACAACCATCTCAGCCCAATGGGATAAAGTAAAAGAAAAGATCAAATTTCTATCCTCWGAAAAAGAAATTAACCAKCACATWCAACAGTTCAGTGGCGCATGGCTAGGAGGACCTCAAGGGGGMAAGGTAGGGAAGATTATATGGGGCAGAGACAGGGGCGAAACAATGGCTGGTTGTAATAAAGAAATCCACAAGGATTACCGTTTAAAGTTTCAGGAATGGACAAATGTAGACCCTGCTATACCCTTTCGCCCCCTTTCAGAATTCCCAGACCTTTTCCCTCCCTCCTCCTTAAGCTTGGTCCCGCTGAGCTGGTTTGGACTTGAGTAGGAAGAAATGGCGAGAGTTTCTGTTGGAGAATGTAGAACTGAACAATTTGCAGAATTCCCATAATGTTCAAGATAAAGGAGGTAGCTCAGCTAGCATCATCATGAGGATCTGGCGGCCATGTTCTGGCTGAAGAGGCAGCCCTCCCTACTATCCACATTTCCTGTCTTCTTGGTTATGTATCAGTATCATTTGTATGAGGGACGCTGGACCCGTTTTCCAGCAGGTGCAGCTGCCCACCAATTGACCGGAGCTAGAAACTGGGCTGTTAGTGGTGGATGTTCATAGCAACATCACTAACAGCTCCAGTTGTGTTTTATATACCCCTCATTTGTTGTCCTCTTCTCCCTCTCTGCCTACGGTTTACCAGGCAGTTCTATTTGACGATATATATAAAAAAAGAAAAAGAAAAAAAAAAGAAAAAAAGCCGGACCCCGCCCCTGGCAGCCCCACCCCATCTCTGACTACCTACCACTGTTGGGCAGGGGCCAACATGCAATCCCTTCAGTGTGAGGTAGCTATGCTTGCAGGGGGGCCCTCTATATAGCCTTAGGAATAGTGGTAGGTAGGTAGTGAAAGGTAAAAAAAAAGAGAATTTGAGAGAAGTAGTTAAAAAATAATAAATTTTTTCCGAGGGTCACTTCAGAATTCCTCATAAATTCGAAATAAAAAAGGAAAACAAACTTGCAAGGAGGGGACGCTCTTATTGCCCACCCGTGCAGCCCACACCTGGCCTTCCAAACAAACAAAAATAAACAAAAAATCCAACGAAAACATGCCCCTTGGAAGTCAAAACGGGTTTTCCGGCAGGTCGCCGACCTTTCCAGTGCTCCCAAAGTCCCAAGGTGCTGGACGTCAGGCCCTTTTCGGAGAGGCAGTCGGGCCGTGGATTGTGGCCAGGGCCTTTGAAACTGTCGACCTGGTCCAGTGTGTGGCCGACCGGCTGCATTACATTTTCTTTGACGAAATGAAATGAAAATGAAAAAGAATCTTTGATTTATTATTATTATTATTATTATTTTGAAAACCACAAAAACGACACAGTGGTCACTTTGATGTCCGGAAGGAACGGCTGCGGGTCACACTTCTCAGACAACAAATCGGACTGGGACCCGGTAAGCCATGAAGAACTGGTAGCGCAGTAAAAAATGGACGATTGCGGCCTACCGGTAGAATGAGGTTTTTTGCATCGGGGGAGTGGCAACCCCCCCCTTTAAAACCCTTGTATACTCCCTCTACAAGGCACTCCGCCCATGACAAATTTAGCTACAACGCCCGGGCGTTATATTTGAAGGGGCGTTCTATTTGGAAAAAAAAGATTTTTTTTCCCGCCCCCCCGGGAACAGGCCCTTGTACAATGCCTCTATCCTGGTGGTGGTAAGAGAACCACCGGGATTGAGGCTTTGCCTGGCGGGCCGATCCGTCTATTGGTGGGGAGCATCACCTGCTGGGAACGGGGCCCAGCGTCCCATGAATACATCTGTTCGTACCAGTACATTCTTGAGGGTGACGCCACTTGGCCGGAACCGGGTCCAGCATCCCATAGCTGACCTTTTCCTTCCTACCTAGCCTGCAGCGGCGTCGGGTACGGACGGGAGCCCCACCGGGGGGTACCGGTGGGACCTCCCTCCCCTCCCCTAGCTCCTGCTCCCCTGCTGCTATCCTCATGGCGTCCAGCATCCCATCTACTGAATTTTGACAGAAACGAGAAACAAAATGATCATTATGGGCCTCGCTGCACTACTCTCTTTTTTGCTGGGACCCGGGCCCAGCGTCCCGTGAATACATCAGTTCATAACAGTACAGTCTTGAGGGTGACGCCATTTGGCTTGGAACCGGGTCCAGCGTCCCATATCTGGCCTGTTCCTTCCTACTTAGCCTGCAGCATCGTTGGGTACTGGCGGGAGGCCCACCGGGGGACACCGGTGGGGCCTCCCTCCCTCCCCAAACTCCTGCTCCCCTCCTACTATCCTCATGGCGTCCAGCATCCCATCTGCAGAATTATACAGAAATTTTACAGAATTTTACAGAATTTTACCGAAATTTTACTGAACACTCTCAAGCCGACCAAAAAACCAGACACCCTAGTGCTGGAAACCGGGTCCAGCGTCCCATGTCCCGAGAATAACATCCCTGCCTACCCTGGGCTGCGTCCCATGCCCTGAGTCTAACGTCCTTGCCTACCCAGGGATGCATGGCTGAGAAAACGGGTCGCCTTCCGGTGCCTCTTTTGTATTGGACACTCAGGCCGAGACGGACCGTACAGATCTGTTTATCCCACCTACCCTGCAGTATTTCCATCTGCCGCTGTGTCTCAGCTGTCCGTTAACTAAGCTTAGATTGTAGGGGACAGCCACCTGCCAGCCTTCTGGCGCTCTATATGTTGAGACCTCCGACTACCCATGCTGGAAACCGGGTCCAGCGTCCCATATCAGTGCTGTTCATCTAATCCGACCTACTGTGTATCCATCTGCTGCTGTCCTTCTGCCGACCAAAGGCTGAGCTTGTATTGAAGGGCCTAGAGGAAACAGACAGAGGAGGTAACAGAAGGGATCAGGGGTAGGGGGGGAGCAGGAGTAGGGGGACCACGGACCGCGGGGGCAGCCTCAAGTAGACCGAAGGGGGAGGCAGGGCGAAGGCTCAGACCAGCATACTATGATCATGGGGGGAGGGCCTCTTCCAGTGCCAGTGGGTGGGGGGGGAAGGGGTCTGCAAATTCGTGAGCCGGGCGTAACCTTTCGCCGGGATCGAGGTTTGTCCACTCGTGGAAGATCAGCTGATAATCTCTAGCTATCTCCGTCCGGTGTCCTTCTTGCAGCTCTCCTCCCGGCTGGCGATTCTCTGACCATCTCACCTCCGCCACCCATCCTTTCCTTTCCCCTCCCAACCAATCCTGACTGAAACGGGTTATGATCTTGTTGATGTCAGACCAGGAATTCATTTGGTCCAATTTGTTTTTGGCCGCCTTCCATTGGGCAGTAATTTCATGCTGGACTAACAGGCGTAACGATAGCAGCCACATATAGTCCCTCCAGAGAGCAATGAGCTCCACCCAGCCCCACAGGGAGGGTAGGTGTGCAACAGCAGCCTGGGGTCAGCCCGTAGCAGAGGGACCAAGCATCATCTGCATGGCCAGTGGCTGTGCCTTCCGAATTACCCCTGCCCCCTACGAACAGCAGCAGTGATGCTGCTGATCAGAGGGACAGATGGGCTATCTCTAGGTTGCACGTCCCAAGCATGCCCAGGAAGGTGCATGAGGAGAATCGGAGTCGAACCCATGACCTCCTGAATGCCACTTGTGTGCCTTACCAACTGCTATTTAGTGGAGTACAGCACATTCCTTTTTTTTCTTTTCTTTTTTTGGTCATTACACACTGTCTTGGGTAGCTCAAGTACTGAGGCTCTAGGTACAGATCCCTGGATGTGGGGCATCACAACCTTCTCAAGAGGCTTGAAGTACCCCACACAATAAAGCTCGTTCCGTAAGTGATTCAACTAGGGCTGGGTCCGGCTGCCCAATGCTGGTGCCTGTGACTGTTGCCCATCGAGGCCGTCTGCCAAAAATAGGCGTTAGAGGGGGAAGGGACCATGGCTCTATGAAACCATGAACATGGAGGGCGGTGAGCGTCTTTATAGGGAGCAAGTGGAGAGTAGGCGTGTGTTCTACCTCGAATCACGAATCACGGTAGGCGGGTGGGTTTGCAGGGTCCAGCGGCTGGCATGGCCCTGCTGCGCGAGTGGCAGGGTAGTTCCACAGAAGGTGGAAGGCGGTTGTTCTGAGTGTCAGATGGGGGGAGCAGGAGGTGCGCTAGGAAAAATATTGACCTTCACCCTCCAGCCATCATTTGCTGGCTACTGTCTTCACCTGAGAATAACTCCAGGCTTTACATTCAACTTACTTTGAAAAGATAGTCCCAGTCCCAAGGTTCCAAGTCCTGTGTACCATTAAAAAGATAGTCCCAGTCCCAAGGTTGCAAGTCCTGTGTACCACAAAGACTCAGTCGGATAGGTCGACTCTAGGTCCATAGGTTCAGTAGGTGTTCATACAGCCGAGTGCAGTCCAGTTCCATCAGTTGGTGCAATCCAGACCAGTTCATTCCGCAGCCCAAGTCCCAAGGAAGTCAGTGAACATTCTGGATGCCTCCAAGGCCTACCGCGGCCAGCAAGTCTGAATCAGCGAACTGAAGCGTCGCATACAAAAGTCCACTGGTCAGTGGGCGTCAACATCTTTCCAATGGTGTGTGCAGCAGAAGCGCTGCTGAGGTCTTCAAGTTGTGGGGCCAGACTTTGAGTGAGGCTGGAGTGAGGAAGTAGAGCTAGTTGTAGTCGACCGGTGCTGGGCACAATAGCTGTAGTGAGTGCAAGAGAGAGAGTGCAGTCTGAAGAGAGAGAGAGAGAGAGAGAGAGAGAGAGAGAGAGAGAGAGAGAGAGAGAGAGAGAGAGAGAGAGAGAGAGAGAGAGAGAGAGGAGGCGAGTTCGTTCTTGGTTGGGCTGCTGGTGGGTATAGCCGGCCAGCTTGTATAAGCAAAATTGTTGTATAAGCAAAATTGTTGTATAAGCAAAATTGTTGTACAATACCAATTTTCGAGCAGTTTTTGGAGTTCATTGCATAGAGCTGTTTATAAACATGTGTGGGGGCGCATTAACAATGCCTTTTCAGCAAAACAAATGACTGGCTGAAGAACTGTTTACGGGTATGTATGAGTTTTTTTTTGTTTCTTCATATACCTGGGCTTACTTACAATGCCTTCTGTGTGCTGTGAGATACTGTTGCCTTGTGAGCTCCTTCCAAGAACTATTTATGTACACGAGGGGGCCAATAAACAATGCCTTTTGAGCAAAACAAATGAATAGTTTATGGGTATCTATGAGGGGTGTTTTGTTTACAGGTATTTATGAGGGGTCTTTTGCTTTATGGATATCTATGAGGGGTCTTTTGTTTATGGGTATCTAGGAGGGGTCTTTTGTTTACGGTTACCTATGAGGGGTCTTTTGTTTACGGGTATCTTTTTTATGAGGGGTCTTTTGTTTTTCATATCTGGACTTATTGACCATGCCCTCTGAGCACAATCAATGATTGGCCTAATGAAGCAATGCCAGGAACTTTTATTACAAATAGGAAACCCTCCCAGAATCAGCAAAGAGCTCTATTTGAAGTTCGTTCACAGTGGTTGCGTTGGGGTTTGAACCCACGCACAGATTTTGAAATACGCAATTGCCCGATGAGATAACCGCAAAGAGCTCTATACCCATATATCAGGTTGACTCCAGTACATCCGGGCAAACTAGAATGCACTGGGCTCCCTACATGCCCAGGTGCACTCTTACAGGGGCATCTGGCAATTATAAAGAAAAAAGGGAGTCAGTGCAGGTAACTCTCCCAAAGATGTATACCTCCAGAGAAAAGAGGAATGACTTTTTGGCAGATAACTTGTTCGGTTTTGACAATTTTCTGAATGTGTTTTTGAACTTGGCTTTGCAGAAAACAAATCCTATTGTTGCGGAAATCTTCACTCTTATGTCCAGGGATGAGGCTCGCCATGCCGGGTAATGCCCTCTCTCTAAACCTTCCAGTTATCCCTGCTCCTCCTGCTTCCCTCCTCTTCTCTCTCTCTCTCTCTCTCTCTCTCTCTCTCTCTCTCTCTCTCTCTCTCTCTCTCTCTCTCTCTCTGTGTGTGTGTATATCGAGCTGCCCGGCAAACCGTAGGCAGAGAGGGAGAAGAGGACAAGAAATGAAAATATATAACAGTTTGCTGTCCTGATCATACTACCAGATCTACCCGGTGTTGACCTAGTAGCAGCCCCCAGTTAGCTACTGGATTGCCTTCCAGCCTCGGTGAACCCCCAAATCTCTCTACCAGGCCTCACGCTCCTGCAAGACCAGGTTACAGGGGTACGCCCCAGCACCGGCCAGCGCCGCTCTGGCATCAGCCAACCAGGAACCCTAATTATCGCAGCTTCATGTGGCATTGGATGAGCAAAAAACGCCACTGGAATCTGGTACGCAATTTCTGCAGACATTCGAAGATGCTAATGATTTGCAGAAGAATAGATACATGTTTTAGACGATTGCAGAAAATAGAAGAAAGTTCCTCCCCGCCTCCCCCCCACCAAATCAGGCATGCCTCTGTCGACCCCTTGCCCTTATCTGCCCCCGCTGGGATATGATATCCAGACATCTCCCCCAGTCGCAGAACACAGAGCAAACGCCCAAATCCGCTCCCACCCCGTCCAGGACATACACTTAACCACCTTGTGATGCCCCTGCAGAGTTGAGCTCTCCTCCCCAAGCCCATCTACGGGACTGCAATAAATAATTACCTTAAACAGGTAAAGCACAAAAATGAGAATCAGCATTTAGTAACAAATATATCTATATTGTGACGATATATATATATATATATATATATATATATATATATATATATATATATATATATATATATATATGAGTCGGTGAAACTCCNATATATATGAGTCGGTGAAACTCCGACGAAACAGTTTGTCACAGCCCCTCGTTTGTTGTCCTCTTCTCTCTCTCTGCCTACGGTTTACCGGGCAGTTCTGTTTGTGACGATATATATATATATATATATCGTCACAAATATATATATATATATATTGACGATATATATATATTTTAAATGATTGAGAAAGTCAGGAATTGGATTTCCAAACTTACGAAATTAGTAAGTGAGGAAATAACTTAGAGATATGGAATTGAAAATACTTAAATGGGAAAACTTTCCAAATTTTTTTAGTGAGAACAAAAGTTGAGAATAAGGAAATTTAGATTGTATAGATAGAAAATTTAGAAGGCAGAGATCCCAGCCAGCAGATGTACAAGATCCATCACAGGCCGTGTAATCTGGAATAGCTAATTGCATGACTGCATCTTCCATAGCTTCTATAGTATCTATAGTATCTATAGTATCTATCGTATTCTATACCTTTCTTGCTCTTCATGATTGATCTGGAAGGTTCAGGCGGTGGACCTGAGAGGAAAGTTGGACGTAAGGCAAGCTGACAGTCGGAATCCTCCACGATGCTGGAGTAATCAATGGTGGTTGGTGTTCCTTCGGCCAGACGGAAGGAAGCGTGAGTGTGTTTCGTGATGTAATATTTTATTTGAAAAAAAAAAAAGAAAGCAAGGCAGATGTGGAACACAATTAAAAAAAAAAAAAAAAAAAAAAAAAAAAGAAAAAAAAAAGAAAAAGAAAGATCCTTTATAAGGTATGTTTCCGTTTACCGAGTCTTTTTGCAGCATCGTCACAATGTGTTGGTTCTGGCAAATGGCTCTATCCAGCCCCATGACCCCCATCTTGTGCCTTTCGAGGTATAAACGTCGATGGGTTCCCTCCGAGTTTGCTATCCATGATGCGTCGCAAAATAGCGGTTGCCTCATTACTACTTTGTTGCTCGGTTTCCTTACATTTGCTGGGAGGGAAGATTTCCTTCGAGACTTTGTACTGCTCCTCTGCCAGAAGGTGAGAGCCTTGTGTTCCCTCTGCTCGTTGTCCGATCAGCCTTCCGGCCCCTCATGGCCCATGATTTGCTCGTCACCAAAAATGGCCCCAAATATATTGGTAGGGGACTCGAACACTCCATAAGCTCTATGAAGCCTTCTCCAGCTAGTGAGTTTCGTGGTAGTCCCTGGCTGGTCGTGTAATCTGTGGTGTTGCCATTCTCTACTGCAACCACCGGAGACTTTTTCCTGTCAAAATGTCTCAGGTGACGTTTTTTTTGGATCAACCAATGGAGCCATTCCTTCTTCTTTTTTTTTGTTTTTTTTCCATTCGTTTTTGCAATGTTAGCAGCGACTGAATGTCAGCCTGGAGGGGGGACGAAAAAAACGAAGACCGGAAAAAAAAGTCACCCCTGCAATTTTCAACTGCCCGCCTCGTCAAGCATTCCTTCTCCCAACTGAGCTACCGTCTTCCCCTGAATACAACGCACGGTCACTATAGCTGTATGTAGACTGAAAGATGCCCCAAATACAGCTATAATGACGGTACGTTGTATTCGGGGGAAGAAGGTACGCCTGTTGAAATACAGACCTCGGTTCGAACTCCTCTGGAAGCAGACGACTTAGACGAGTAAAACATTACTTCAATTCTGAATTACCTACATTAGGGCCGGTCAGCTCGATGTTGATAAAATATCTCAACTCAGGGCGGGCGCCATTTTACAAAACAGAAAAGCATTCCTTCTCCCTTCGATAATCGAGAATTACATGGAGATCTGGAGTTCCAAGATTTCAACCCAAAAAAGAAATCATTGGATGCAATGATCAGGAAATCTCAGCCATGGGAAGGGGTCTGTCTGTAGCTCGGGTGATGTTCGAGCTTGAGCTTGATGATGTAGTTACGCTGTTATAAGTAAAACCTCTAGCCACACTCGTTTCAAGTTCTCTTTCTCCCATGCGAAGAGGCAATAGCATGCAAGTCTCTCTCCGAGTTTCAGATCCGCCCACAGACAGACAGATAGTATATACTATACACACAATGCCGAGAGAGTGTCCTTATGCCGAGAGAGTTTCCTGATGCGTGTATGGCAAATGCACAAAAGTACCAACGAGGCAAACGCCAGCAGCTACGACCATTACCATGACGCTCCGTTGGCCCGGAATAGTACTGCGATGGGTGACCTCATGGGACTTCTCGGTGCGGTGCCTTGGCGCAAGGTAAACCCCAGCGCACTCGTCCAGAAAACTCGGAGGAAAAACACAACAACGATAACAAGACACACTGAGCAAACACAGACCAGCAGGAGAAAGTACAGAAAGAAAACGCACCAAAGATAACAAGAGACAGGGCCGACAGACCATGAGCAAAAGTTAAGACGCAAAGACACAAAAACACAGAAAGAAAAACACAAACCTCCCGTAGGTAAAAATAGTGTGCAACCCATAATCAATAGAAAATAGCTTGCTTCCCTCTGGCATATCGAGTTCCGGATCAGTAAATAAGCTCGGCTGTGATGTGGGTTTGTGGTCGGACTAGTGCAAAGACAAGGTAAATCTCGACACTAGATATGTGAGAGGCAGCTAGTGTGAGGTTAATACAAGATTGAGAGAAGAAAACAGGGTAGTACAACAACAACAACAACAACAACAACAACAACAACAACAACAACAACAACAACAACAACAACAACAACAAAAAAAAAAAAAAAAAAAAAAAAAACCCAGCAAAGATAAGTTAGATAACAAAGCAGTGAGCGAACACCGAAGAAAACCCACGAGAATCACTGCAAGGAGATTGGCTGAAAGTTTGTTTTGTGTTTGCCTGCCCTGCCCTGCCCTGACCTGACCTGACCTGATATGCAGTTTTCTGAGCAAAGTTCAACGAACATGGCACTGGACTTTGGCTGACAAGTTTTTTTTTTTTTTTTTGTGTGTGTGTGTGTTTGACTGCCCTGCCCTGCCCTGTCCTGCCCTGACCTGATGCACAGATTTCTGAACAGAGTCAATGCCGACTTCAACACGGCAGTGGATTTTGGCTGACAAGTTTGCTTTTTTTTTTGTGTTCGACTGCCCTGCCCTGCCCTGCCGTGCCCTGGGCTGACGTGATGCGCAGATTTCTGAACAAAGCGATGGCAGACTTCAACATGGCACTGGACCTGGGTTTCTTGACAAAGACGAGAAAGTACACCTTCTTCAAGCCAAAGTACATTTTATACACTACCTATCTGTCGGAGAAGATTGGGTACTGGAGATACATCACCATTAACCGTCACCTCCAGGACAAACCTGAGCACATCATCTTCCCCATCTTCAAGTACTTCTTCAACTGGTGTCAGGACGAGAACAGACATGGTGATTTCTGCAGCGCCCTTCTGAAGTGCCATCCCCAAGTCGTCAAGGATTGGCAAGCCAAGCTCTGGTGCCGCTTCTTCTGCCTTTCGGTAGGTTCATGTCCCTCCCTTTGCCTTCCACCCCCCGCTCTCCCCCTCTTCTTCTCTTTCCCTCTCTCCCATCCTTTTTTTCTTTTTTTCTTTTCTTTTAAACTGTCGCCACATTCACCATGCAACACCGCATTCCACGAGATCGTAGGAGCAACCCTGGGGACAAGGCTTAGCAGGACAAGACGACGCCTTGCTGTTGGTGGGGGTCGCCACTTGCTGGAAACCTCATCCAGCATCTTAAATCAATAAGCTGCTTCGGGACATCCGTTAAAATTGGAATGATACAGAGAACAAAGATTTGCTTGGCCCCTGTGTAAGTAAAGATGACACGCATAAATCGAGAACAGTTCGATTTGAAACATTTGAAATTTTGAATCAACAGCAGGACACACTTGGACACTGACAGCACTTATCAGTTGTGTGAACTCCGCTACTGGTAGGTAGATTACAAATTCCTGAATGAAGGGGCCTGTAAATGCGGTCAGATACTGAACTGGTGATTGTAGGAATTCCTGAATGAATGGGGCCTGTAAATGCAGCGAGATACTTCACTGGTGACTGTTTTCACAAGTATCCGTTCTTCAGTTATGATCCTGGCCAATTTCGAAGTACACATTCATCAGAAGTACAATGCCTTCCAATTTCAAAAAGAAATGAATGAACTTGAGAGGAGAGAGAGGGAACGAAGAAGAAGAAGAAGAAGAAGAAGAAGAAGAACATGAAACAAAGAAGAAGAAGATGGAATAAAGAAGAAGAAAATGGAACAAAGAAGAAGAAGAAGATGTACACCAACAAAGACCAATGAGAATTCCCTTCTCCTTCACCAACCACTCCTTATCTCCTCCCCTCTTTTTTTTTCCTTAGAAAAAAAAAAAAAAAAACAGAACCTTGTGGTTCTGGCTCCTTTCCATTCTGGGGAGCTTCAGTCCAGTTCCTATTCCACGGGCAAGTCATAAAAGCCTTGCAATGGATACTCACACACGCTCCTCCCCATTATGGTTGAGAGGCCCGAGGGGCAGCATTGATTACTTCCCTGGGGGAGGATGTACCCTCCCCCCCCCTCACCCCTGCCTAAGCTAGCCAGCATAACTTAATTTTGGAACTGATCGCTAGACCAGCTTACATTGCCTCCCTTACTCTTTTCCGTCTGTCTACGAAAGCCCAACCCCGCTTTTTCCTCTCAGCTACTTGGCATGTCAGCTCTTCTGGACATAAAGCACAAAGTTCCTGGAGCGTTGAACGCAACCGAGGATTCCTTCTTTTGTAAAAAGCCACGCGCTGACTGGTTGGTCTCGGTGAGCGAGCACCAGCCATCATTGGAAGCTTCTGATTTTAACCAAAGTGATGGTAATAATTCTACTCCAACTTCTCCAAGAGCAAGAGGTAATAAGAGTGCGATTTGGTGCGTGGGCGACTGAGGCGGGTTTCCCATCTATGGTTGAGAATTCGAGTTATTGGGAAGGATTGCATTGTGAGTGTATATTCTACCTTCGTAAGATATTCCAGGATATTGGTCCGTTTGAACCGTTTCAGACGGCGTTTCTGTATTATTTTTTTTTTCTTCTTTTTTTCTTTTACTTTATTCTTTTTTCTTCTTCTTCTTCTTTTTTTTTTACTTAATTTCTTAGTCTGCCCATTCTCCGTCTCCATGCCAATTCTGCTGGGTCAAATTCTCGATCCGCTATACTTATTGATGGGTTATAACTTATAAATACGTCTTTCATCCATTTCCACTACCCTTATTTTCCTTACGGAGTGGTCGGTCAGGGCTCTCTCTCCTGCTGGATTCTGGTTTAGAAGGACTTGTGGTTGCCCCTGGATCTTAAATTGGGTTCATGTAGAAAATCAACGAGGAGTCTGCTGGTCCCTCCTCCTTTCGGAACTGATAGGCTGTAGTGGGAGGATTCTCCGTCATGCTCGTAGCCCAGTCTCCTGGCTTCCAATTGCTGGGTCCTTGGAGTAAATGTAGCCAACACTCTGGGATTGAGGCAAGGATGTTCTTTAGATTCTCCTGCAGGTTGTGGCAGCCTTTTAGACACTCCCTCAGTTCACCCACCGTCTTCCATCTCCCTTCTGTGTCCTGCCAGAGGTGTTTGATCTGCCATACTCCTTTTTCTACCAACGAGCCCCATTTGGTGTCCTTGGCGGTCGAGATCCGGGGCTTCCCTTGCATGTCCAGTAGAGATTGGTTGCAGAAGAGCGGTTGTCTGAGGACCTCTTCTTTGGTTGATGGTTCTCTTACCTTGGCTGGTAGGATCTCCCTCCATATTTTCATTAGTTTTCGCCAGAAGTCATACTCTTGTTCCTCTCTCTCTCTCTCTCTCTCTCTCTCTCTCTCTCTCTCTCTCTCTCTCTCTCTCTCTCTCTCTCTCTCTCTCTCTCTC
>BFEA01000811.1:157249-168892 GCA_003427395.1 Chara braunii | reverse complement strand
ACCAAATCCTACCAAATCCTACCAAATCCTACCAAATCCTACCAAATCCTACTGCCAAGTCCTACCAAATCCTACCAAATCCTACCAAATCCTACCAAACCCTACCAAATCCTACCAAGTCCTGCCAAGTCCTACCAAATCCTACCAAAATCCTACCAAAATCCTACCAAAATCCTACCAAAATCCTACCAAATCAAGTCCTGCCAAGTCCTACCAAATCCTACCAGGTCCTGCCAAGTCCTACCACATCCTACCACATCCTACCAAACCCTATCCCGTCCTATCCTATGCTGCCCCATCCTATCCCATCTACTTTATCCAACCTGGTTTATGCTATTTGATCTGCTTTTCACCTATTTCAAGTCCTATTCTGTCCTGGCCTATCCTAGCTTATCCTGCTCAATCTTGATCCATTTTCTTCCATTGCTTTTCCTAGAAAACAGAGCCATCCGTGCACTGCCGTTGCTGCTACGGCTTATGGGCTTTCTGGTTAGCAATAAGTATGACTGGTGGGGATGGCTTTGTCACCTTTGGTGTGGACTCTGCGGAGTTTCCTAAGCGAACTGTGGGACCCGTGAAACTTCCTCCCTCGAAAGAGTTTGCGTTCATGCTATATAGAAGGTACTAGAAATCAAAGCCATGCCGATTACTGTAGTTGCTCGCGGCTACAGTTGATGGGGGCTTCATTGTTTAATAACAATAAGTATCACTGGGTTAGGGATGGCTTTGTGGTATGGACTCTGGAGTTGTCCAAGTTCCTGGGGAACTCCCTTTAATTAAGGAGTCACAATTTTGCATTGGTCCTGTATAGATCGACTCCATCGCCCTTGGAGGGCTTCTTTACTGTTGCCTTACATTCCAATCGTTCGGATCATGCCAACATCTCAATGGATTGTAATCATTTGGATTGCATTGGAAAGCGAGAGTTTCGAAAGAAAGTATGCCGTTGGGGCCCCTTCCTTTTGCACTAATCCAAGGTGTGCTGTCAGGGATGTAGCACTGCTGTTGTGTCACATACTTGTTGCACATAAGAGGCAAGAAAAGTGGGAGCTAAGAGAAGAAACCATCAAAAGAGAATGGTTTCATTGTGCTCTTCATGTTGGTCTTCTGTAATTTTATCGTCCGTTTCGCAAACTGCGCTCTTTTAGTTCGTACAGGTGTGACAACGTATGGTCCAGCAGCAGCCTTGTATGGAATTGATGCAGGCTGCAGCCTATGTGTCTCATCTATCATCTGTTCTATCTAACTATCTCATCTGTATCTCTCGGTCTAGTTAACCACCCATCTATCGATGGGTCCATTGATCGATCAATCTATCAATCTATCAATCTATCAATCAATCAATCAAATCAATCAAATCAATCAAATCAATCAAATCAATCAAATCAATCAAATGAATGAATGAATGAATCAATCAATCAATCAAATTTGATCAAATCAAATCAAATCAAATCAAATCAATTCAATTCAATTCAATTCAATTCAATTCAATTCATTCACATGAATCAATCAGTTAATCAATCAATCAATCAGTCAAATCAATCCATTGAAATCAATTGGTCCATCTATCTGTTAGTTGCTCATAGATAGATTGATTGATAAATCTGTTAAATCAATGCAATGTATCATCAATCTATCGCTACGAATATGTATCTAGCACAACAGCTCCGTCTAGCAAAGTTGCCAGTAAGTGGAACCTGCCCCTTGTTGTTTTAAAGAGCACTGTTCAGTGACTTCTGTCCTATGAGAATTGCGCACGGTACCCTTGACAACAGTGCTAGGGATGCAGAAGTCAGACACCATGGAGGTGTAGCAGTTATAGGTCAACGAGAACGAGCAAAAAGAACAAAACACAAGATTATCCCGATTCTCGAACAGAAGAATCCATGCCATTGTGTCCTTCCTGACAGCCGTTATAAATCGGAATGATGCAGAGAAGAGTAATATGGCCCCTGCGCAAGGATGACACGCATAACTCAAAAGAAAGAAAGAAAGAAAGAAAGAAAGAAAGAAAGAAAGAAAGAAAGAAAGAAAGAAAGAAAAGAAGAAAAGAAGAAGAAAAGAGGAAAAAGAAAGAGAAAAAAAGAGAAAAAAAAAATCCTTGCCATTGTTGAACTCCCACCACACCCTTGGAAGCCCGTACACACACACCATTGTACAAACTGGAACTGGGGCTGGAAAGCAATAATGTTTTTTTGTAAATGCCCAAGAGGGGAGGGGCGATTTTTCGTCCTTTGAAATTTGAATCCTCTACAACTGAGCACCCTTGTTTCCTTCCTGCCAAAAGGGAATGCCGACGACATCATAGCTTCTCTTGGCAGTATTCATGTTCTCTTGTATGCATGTAATTTGTGTGTGTGTGTGTGTGACACTGTGTGTATGTGTGTGTGTGTGTGTGTGTGTGTGTGTGTGTGTGTGTGTGTGTGATACAACCTGTAAAAGAAAGTGTGATTCATGTCCAGTACAACATAGTTGTACTTCAAACGGGCCACCTCACTGGTGGAAACCATACACATACGTGAAGACAGTTCTCATATAAGTTGATATAACTCCTCAGTGAAAAGAGACAAACGGGGCATGTAAGTATCTTAGAGACGCCAACCGGAAGGGTGGAAGACAGGAAAAGGACGAGTGCAAGACTGGGAAGAAGACAAGTACTGGAAATTCAGAGGGGAGAAGGGGGGGGAACACAAGGATAATGACAGACTCTGTTGTCGGACTTGCACGTACTCATCAGGAGGCTGAAACCTCCACAGTCTGTGGAATCCCATATTGATGTTTTGAGTCATGATGACGTGATCTCCTTTAAACCCTGTTTTAAGTGTACAGCCAGCAGGTGACATCACAAGCAGCAGATCCTTTGGGACATCCATTAAAATTGGAACGATACAGAGAAGATTTAGCATGGTCCCTGCGGGCAAGGATGACATGAGTAAATCGAGAAATAGTCTGAAAAACAAAACAAAAAAGAAGCTCCACCAGCAAGAAAGCACCGACCAGAGGCAGCATAGTGTGGAAAAACTTGGAGAGCCCTCCGAGTCAGCCCACAAGCACAGCAGCACTGGCACTCCATTTTTTATTTTGTGTGTGTGTGTGTGTGTGTGTGTGTGTCGTTTTAAAAGACCCCAGATTCTCTCTCTCATTCCCTTCACAAATCATCACAAGTCATCCATAACGAAAAAGTATAGATACTGGATAGTCAATATAATGGAAAATGCGAGGTTGGCCATGTTTGTGTGGTTCAGTGCCAAGTGCCCACACACTCGTCCACCGCCAAATCGGCACACTTGCGCATATACATATGTAATATGTATATTGTATGCATATATATTTCAAACCATCAGGGGGTGGAGGGCAGAAGGCAACTTACCTAAGACAGAAGACTGCTCCAGCAAGAAGGCACTGACCTGACACCCTCAAAGGTCCGAAAAAGCTTGGAGAGCCTTCCTCATCGGCCCACAGAACCAAAAGCTCGCATCACTGCCAAAGAGGAGGAAGAAGATAAGAGACAACTTACGTAAGACAGAAGACTCCTCCAGCAAGAACGCACTGACCCCCCCTGCTAAGGGTCCGAAAAAACTGGGAAAGCCTTCCACGCCAGCCCACAACATACATTCCCCCCAAAGAGAACTTGTGGCCACCTGTAAACATCCAAACAGCCCATGCTCTAAAGCCGGGCAAAGAATTAGGCTGTGTATAATCAACAAAGCCGACAAGCCGTATCCAACCACAAAAGAGAGAATAGCTCGCTAGTACGAGCCCGATCCTAGCCGCTCAAATGTGCCAAGACAGAGAGATAGCAAGACCGGAATGTGTGTGTGTGTGTGTGTGTGTGTGTGTGTGTGTGTGTGTGTGTTTTGTGTGTGTGTGTGTGTGTGTGTGTGTGTGTGTGTGTGATACGATAGGACCGTTCAGACCACAGGCTAATACATGCATCCGCACTTATGATTTTCATTGTGGGGAGTAGCGATAGAAGCTGCTTGGTGATGTACTACGGACATAGGCTAGCAAGACAATTCTCGAAGTAACAAACAGGCAAAGCAGCAAAACAAGAGTACAGAGGCAACCCATACGCCAGAGGACACAGGGGAAGGCAGGAGGGCAGATGAGACACAAGGTCCTAATGGAAAGACATGAGGCGAGAAGGCATAGGATGGCAAACAACAGCGAAGGACACAGGCTGGAGGGAGGCGGGAGGGTAGACGACCCACTTAAGGGGGAAAGACATAAGGCGTCAAGGCATAGAATGACAAACAGCAGCAAAGACATGAGGCGTCAGGGCATAGGATGACAAAAAGCAGTGAAGACATGAGCCAGCAAAGCATATGATGACAAACAGCAGCATACGACAGTGACTGGAGGGCACGGGGGAGGCGGGAGGGCAGACGACACACAAGTATACCAAGCAGACAACACACTAGTATACCTAGCAGACGGCACACCAGCACACCAAGCAGATGACACACAAGCACAACAAACAAACAGATGACACACAAGCACCGCAAACACACCAAGCAGATGACACACAAGCATGTCAAGCACACTCCACGCAAGGCCACCAAAAAAACACAAGTCTCGAAGAAAAAAAAATTGAGTACTGAAAAAAAAAAATAGAGTACTGAAAGAAAAAAAAAAACTAATGATAGATTGTTTCGTCGGAGTTGCACTGACTCATCAGGAGGCTGAACACTCAACAGTCTGCAGAATCCCCTAACTGAATACACTGTAAGTGATAATCCACCTTAACCCGGTTATGGTTATATAACATATTGTCACATAACTATGAACTAAAAGAGCGCACTTTGCGAAACAAAGGATAAAAAACAAAAAACAAGGGCACATTGAAACCATTCAATTTCTCATTCTTTTTTTAACTCCCCCTACACTGTGCCTCTCACGTGCAAGGCCTGCCACGTTGATGAAGTTGAGCGCCAGCTGCCCCCATCCCCGTGTGTCATAACGGCCCACTTGTACGCTGTGAGAAAGAGGCAGGGTGAAGGGGGAGGGGATAAACACAGGGAAGAGAGATGGAGAGAAGACAAACAAAGAATGATAAAAGGTAAAGTCAGGGAAAGTACGGAGTGTGGAGTGAAGATGAAGGTAAAAGAGGATAAGAAGAGGCTCACGAATTAGTCTGTCCTTGACGACAGAGAGGACATACATTGTAAAGATGAGGTGGATGAACACATGGAAGGCCTAGCTGAGCATTCTGAGTACAACGATTGCCATGACGGCTGGCATTGAGCATGCCCACCATACACCCCCAACAAATGGCATGTCGATTGTAGGCCAAAATGAAGGAAGAACGATCAACACAAAAGACCATGCATTCAGTACAGCGCCCATGGCCGCAAAATGGACATATAGTGTTCGGATGCGGAGGGTGCCTGCAGTCAGGAATGGAGGGACAGTCCTCTGCACACATGGATGCAGAAACCATGTCATTGTAGTGATTGTGACAGAGACGATGGCGGCTACAGCAGAGTGAAATAGTGTTTGTAGACGTGCAAAGGATAACGCAGAGTTTTGGTGCATTGTCTTGCTGCAGCATGGGGCCAGAGGAATGGTCTTCGACATAAAAGAGATTGCGGGCGGTTTGTTGTGGCAAGAAAACAGTATCATTATTCAGTGACATCAGTCATGGCATGGACCATGGTGCCGTTTTCCCACAGCTCCGAGTGGTCAGAGGTATGTACAATGGCCAGCTCCGCGCACAATGCAGGCAAAGATGTGGGATAGAGGATTAAACCACTCACCTGCTCGAGCATTGCGTAGTTCAAGTTGACGGTCCCTCGTAGCTACTTGCAGAATAGCAATGGCAAAGCCTCCTTCCCTAGTATAATTACAATCCTCTGCCTATAGTTGGGGAAGATCAGCATGAAGTTGAAGGGCGATTGCAAGAAAGTCTGACAGTGTGTAAAACGGGCGGTGGAGAATGTGAAGACAGGTATTAGTTGTCGCCAGACCGCAGAGATTGGTGAGGTTCTCAGGCTGGTGTGTTGGATGCTGGCAAACAATTTGCAGATCAGCCAAATGGGAGGTGTATACACCGGATTGGGAGGATTCCGCGCCGGTAGCGCTGAACTGCCGCAGGGCGCAACTGCGGGGTAATGATGCAGCCAGGTGAAATCGTGCCAGAGCCGACGCGAAGTGAGCAGCCGCCATAGCTGGTCAACGGCGGTCGGCTGCGGGTGGCCTTGCCCAACGGGGCGCAGTGCTGACCTGCTTGGCGTGAGGCAGCAGGGATCGGAAAAGGCGAATCGGTTGTGTGTGGGCTCCAGAACGGAGTAGGCTGTGCACACGGGCATGGAGGATTCGTGATTGGACTTGCGTGAAGATGAACCTAGTGATGAGGACAACAGAGACGAGGTGCGGTGTAGAGCAAGGACAGCGAAGGGGGGCTAGGTAGGGGACGACGACAACCGAGATGAGACGCAGCGTGAAGCGGGCACAACAAGGGATGATTAGGTAGACGAACAAGGTCGAGATAGAGCCCGAGGCTCGGTGCGAGGGGGTGGTGGGTCGTGGGGGAGACCGGGGGGCGAGGCGAGCAATCCGTGGTTATTACCAGAAGGAGCTTCGTTTTTTGCAGCGGGAATGGGGAGAAAGAGTCACATAAAGCGTGCGAGAGGCAACGAACAGAACGAAGAGGGGAGGGGGGAGAAAAGCAGGGTTCAAGATGCAGCATCGAGCGGGACGTAAGTGCTTCACGATGAGGTGAGTGGACTCCTTCCCTCTTGTGCTTCATTTTGGCTAGGTGAATAGGCAACGACCGAGTGGAGGGAGTAGAGACGGGGACAGAGGGGGGTCAGTGTGGGAGGATCGTAGAGTGGCCAGCAGTACGACTTTGAAGCGGGGTCGGTGGAGGAAGCGTTTCCCAAAGCACGCGAGGGGCAACAAACAGAACGGAGGAGGAAGTGTTTCCCGAAGCGCGTGAGGGGCAACAAACAGAACGGAGGGGAGGGGGAAGAAAAGCGGCGTAGAAGATGCAGCTTCCTCCAGACAAATAGGCAAGGACCGAGTGGAGGACGACCAAGGAAAAGAAGGAGCGGAGTAGAGACGGGGCAGAGACAGAGGGGGTGAGTGTAGGAGGGATCGTTGAGTGGCCAGCTGACCGAGTGGAGGAGGGCTGAGGTAAAGAAGGAGCAGAGTAGAGACGGGGCATAGACAGAGGGGGGTGAGTGAGGGAGGGATCGTAGGGTGGCCAGATGCACGACACCTCTACTCGCCCCAGCCATCCCCGAGTTTTGCAAACAAGGAAAGAAAAAACAAAATTGCAGGATGGTGAGAAGTCTCACCCTGGAAAAGAGATTGACATAGATTTAGGACGGAGAAGAAACGGATAAGCAAACAATAACAGGAATCGAATAAACAAAGCACTCAGGAAAATGGATCGTACCCCACCAATACCAAAGGAGTATGAAACGAAAAAGGAGAACTGGGGCTGAGTGGGACTGATGGAAAATTTGAATACAATATCAATAAATACAGCAAAGCAAAGACAATCAGTTCCCCAATCCACAAAACAAACCGAACCAACAAGAGACAACAATCACAACTCTGAGAAGACCACCACCATGAGAACGATGAACAGGGCGCAATGTGCGCATAAACATCTGGACTCAATCCTTTTTTACAATGGGGCAATGAGACACCTGGCGGACCAGCGTCTCCGCCTCATAAGATCATCCCCCCAGAACCAAACCACGCATACACTAACCCTTCCTCCGCCGCACCAAAGTCCCTTGGAAAAGGATCTGCGGCGGTGGAACGAGGACACGGGGGTTTTGACAGAAGAGGAGAAGGAAACAGAGGCACGAGGCAAAATGCACCGCCAAGCAGTAGCCCCCCCTCCACCTCAGGAATCAGATAATCACCTGTAGCAACCCACCTGGGCGAACAGACTCAAGGACCCGCTTAAAGGTCAATCACTCACCATTTGTCGGGGGCAGGAGGGCCCTCAGACCGGGAACCTGAACATTCCTCTAGCCAGGTTGCCGCCGGCCCAGGCATTTTTCATATCCAAATTCCTAATCCCGTCAGAAACAGAGGTGGTGACACAGGGGGGGGAAAACGTTATGGTAAAGACCTTCACCAATAGCGGTATTGCCGGTAGGGATGAGATTTACATGAAGCAAACCAACAACTGGGTGTTTCATGATGACGCTGCCTTCAAATCGGTCAATGACAAGGCTAAGTGGATCGGTCGTCAACTGGAAACCCTCAAAGGTAGCGCTGATTTGGCCAGGGACCAATTCTTGATTCAACCAGTCACGAACTCACTATTCACAGTGTTTTGCATGCACGAATCAGACAAAATGGTGATTGATGGCTGGAAGCGTCTACGCTGTGAGCGGTCAAAGGTCCGGATACATGCATGGGTGCCACAACGCCGATTAGGGCCGAAGGAGAGGAGGGCACAATTGACGCAGGATTACTACTGGGTCAAACTCCGCCATATCCCAGCAGAAATTCAGGCGGCCTTTGTGTATGACTTCGGGATGATGTACGATATCGTTGGCTTCATTGACCCCCTCCCCTCCTTCGTCGCCAAAAGGGACGATTACCTGATGCTGGCCTGGGACTTCCCCCAGGGCCAGCCTTTCTCCCTCAATGACGTGATTCCATACCGGATAGGGGGTATGGAATATATGATCCACACCGCACACAAGCTGCGGCCATGGTGCCATAAATGCAGGGCATATGGCCACCTAAGTACAGAGTACATCTGCCCGCTCCACCCGCAGAAGCGGGCCCAACCAACTGGGAGGTTACTAAGGGACCCTATCAAAGTAACTCGATGGCGCACGGTGGATCCGGGCCATGAGGGATGGGTATATGTTGAAGACCGAACAAAGGATGGTACATTGGTGGGGTGGGTATGGGAAAAAACAGGGGAGCCGGATTGGGAGACGCGCCCCCCGAATACATGGGTCCCTCCCGCATCGGTGGAGGAGAAGGTGCAGGTGGCAGAGCTGAACCTACAGGAGAGCCGAGAGAACGCAGGTTGGAAGACACTGGGAAGGAAGGGTGGCAAGGAGATTTGGGTTTAGAAGAAGCAGGTGGAACTTGAACCGGTGCAGTAAGACGGGGGGAACTCGGGAAGGAACAACTGTGGGGGCCTGGGCCCGACGGCGGAGCAATATATCCTGGACCAGGGGATCTGTTCCCCGTGCTTGACACAAGTCCCTCCCTGAAATGTGTGTTAGAGAACGGACGACAACCGGGCGTGAGATGGACAGACGTGTGGCATAGACTAACCACCATAGTTCTTTCGCGTTTCCGGCCACCTCATTTAGCTACTGCAGACGGATCGGGGATGAAAATTGATCAAAAAAAGACTAGGGAGACAACGCAATCGCCTGCTCCGCCCCCAAATCCGACAACCCCAGACCCAGAGGAGAACACGCTGCTGGACCTGGTGCGCGGAAGAAAACTCAGACACGTTATTGTTGGGACGTGATACGGACCCCCTCTCTCCGGCAATGCCATTGTTTATCCTAGTGCGTAAAAGAAATAGGAGATGGGAGGTGGGTTTGTCTCCACTTGAAAACGGAAGGCAAGGGGGCATCACTATACAGGGCTGGTCCTCTTTCTGGGCGGAACCGCGGAGCTGCCAATCCGAGGCAGCGATAGGGATCCTGCAGATGCAGCTGGAATCGCACATTGTGGAAATCCTGCCGCTGGGGGCACATGCCACAACATAGGTGTCGAGGCCCAACATAATTACATCAAGGGACGTTTGTATATGCTATGACCCAGCCAAAGATGTCGGCCTAAAGTGGTACAATCATCCTCAACTTTTGGACCTACAGGCAATCAAGCTCAGGTCCAGCGACACCCTGGACGGAGCAGGATGTTCATAAAAGTTTATGTGCCATCCTCAGGCTGGGCCTCCGGGCAGGTGGAACAGCGTGGGACTGGGAGCAGTTACCATGGGTCTGTCTAGCAAAACGAGAACCCCAACACAATGGACCTGGTCAAAGCGGTGTATGGGAAGGACAAAATTAGGAACCAATGCCAGCGAGCAACAGACTCGGATCTGCGATCCTTGAACCGTTGAACGTGAATGGTCTGGCGTCATGCAAAATAGATCAGCAAAATGCAATGTGGGACCTAATGAAAGGGGTGGGGGGTAGGAACTAGTCGGGTATAGTCTGTGTCCAAGAGACGCACCTCATGGACACCCCGGAACTCAACCGCATTCACAAGATGGTGTGGCCACATAGGGCATTCAGAGAGCACGCTTCGAGACCCGGAAACACGGGGGTGGCCATTTGGATCCCCCCGGAATCCCACGCAAACCAGATACACTGGTGGACCAAGAGGGGGGCAGATGGGTGTCAGTTTTAGTTACATTGGAACTAGAAATAGTTTGCAGATGGTGCGTTTATGCCCCAAATACGGTGAGGGAGAGGAGAGTGTTCTTTGAAAGCTTGAAGGCACAAATCCCTGACGGAGTCCCTGTTATCGTGGTTGGGGACTGCAATGCAGCCCCGGATAGATGGATGGACAGATGGAAGACACCCAATAGATCAGCAGAATGCAATGTGGGACCTAATGAAAGGGGTGGGGGGTAGGAACTAGTCGGGTATAGTCTGCGTCCAAGAGACGCACCTCATGGACACCCCGGAACACAACCGCATTCACAAGATGGTGTGGCCACATAGGGCATTCAGAGAGCACGCTTCGAGACCCGGAAACGCGGGGGTGGCCATTTGGATCCCCCCGGAATCCCGCGCAAACCAGATACACTGGTGGACTAAGAGGGGGGCAGATGGGTGTCAGTTTTAGTTACATTGGAACTAGAAATAGTTTGCAGATGGTGCGTCTATGCCCCAAATACGGTGAGGGAGAGGAGAGTGTTCTTTGAAAGCTTGAAGGCACAAATCCCTGACGAAGTCCCTGTTATCGTGGCTGGGGACTGCAATGCAGCCCCGGATAGATGGATGGACAGATGGAAGACACCCTCCCCCACCCCGTCATACGTGGAGGAGGACGAGCGGATGATCAGGGATTTATGTCTCTCATTAAGGGTCTTTGATTCTTTTCGCAAGCTTAACCCTGATACTCGATTTTATTCATGCCTACGGAAAGTCGGGACTGAAAGCCAGTCGAGGTCCAGAATCGACCTGATCCTAATCCTAGAAAACATGGGGGGCTCGCTGCTCTTGGCAGTGATCCTACCCACAAGCCCGCACCCGGGCCTTGATCACAAGATGTGCACGATAATTATGTCATTCCGCAAGAAGCCTGATCAAGGGCTTGGCTTTTTCAAACTCAATATATCCATCCTGCAACAGAAGTCCTTCCAAAAGTACATTATCGATTGACTTACCGTGAGGGCACGGGTGCGCAACCCGTAGTTCGTTTGTTTATGTGGTTCGGGAAGGGTAAGGTAGTGATTATGCTATATGTATGTTTTGTCATGTTAACTATATATAACTTGAAGAAAGTGCGTGTGCGGTCCCGGTTGGTGCTTTATTGACGATGTTCATGGGACACTGGACCCAGTTTCCAACAGGTGGCGCTCCCCATCAATAGACAGGAGAATGTATGTGCGTGTGTATGTGAGTGTGTGTGTGTGTGTGTGTGTGTGTGTGTGTGTGTGTGTGTGTGTGTGTGTGTGTGTGTGTGTGTGTG
>BFEA01000811.1:129478-149499 GCA_003427395.1 Chara braunii | reverse complement strand
ACACACACACACACACACAATTGTAGTAGTGTATATTTCCATGTTCTAGCGGCAAATTCATTCGATTTTGCTCATCCTATCCATGCAAGTAACGTGAGGCGAACCACTGGGTTGGAGACTTGTGACGTTTTAACCTCACGCCCTGTGCCGTCTTCCGTCGGAGTGATAAAATGTGTGGAGCAGGCCCTGGAAAAACAACAAATTGGGGTGTGCCGAGGATTTTTGGAAAATTTGATTGTGGGGACATAAACATAACTGAAATCCCCCTTGTGGTCCCAATTTTAGTGAGAAAGCATCAAAGTCATGCGAACGAAATCGGCGGACTCTGCTTTCGAACTTTTGTCTAATCCAAAAAGTATCTCTGAACTTTCATGTGGGCTACTCGTCGTCTTTTCGAACGGAAAGGGGGGGGTACGCAC
This sequence comes from Chara braunii, assembly GCA_003427395.1. NCBI lineage: Eukaryota > Viridiplantae > Streptophyta > Charophyceae > Charales > Characeae > Chara > Chara braunii. The sequence continues at coordinate 149,080 of BFEA01000811.1, read as the reverse complement.
ATGGGGTCTCGTTTTCGAATTTAATCTCGGCGCCACTCGTTACAGAGTTTGGAATCCGACATGAACGGCCTCAGTCGGGTCACTTTTTCCTTGTATTCGTCCTCGCCATGTCTTCGGAAGTGGAACCTCTTTTCCCGATAACGCTCGGCCCGGCGACAATCGCTACATAGAGTGTTGGGCCAATGAGGCACTACTGCCACCCACAGGATGACAATCGGTTCGTTAAAAAGTAAAAATAAAAAGTACGGGGGAAAGTGGGTATCGATAATAACAAAACCAGTGCCTACGAATCCCGATAACTTTGTTTAGGGAGGAAAGTAATATCGCCCACGGATCTTGGCGATGACTTCTCGTACGTCTCACTCACATACTCGTATTATTTCCTCGTTATACAGGAACGAACGTGTTGGGGGTACGGGAAGTCGACACCCCGTCAGATCAGGACAGTCAGACCACATGACATAAGCAAAGTGACCATGTAAGTCCACTCAACCCGTTATCTTATCAATTAAGTAAACAAAACACAACACTACGCACCCATCACCTTTGATCAATCATGCAAACCGATCTTAAAATGTGAGTCCATTCCAAACAAGGAGACAATCATCATTCATGGAGCGAGTCGAGAGCATGCATTAGGAGAAGCCTAGCTTAGTCCGATTACCGTAACGTGAGTTCAATCCATATATATATATATATATATATATATATATATATATATATATATATATATATATATCGTCAAATAGAATATATATATATATATATATAACATATCTCGCATACACGAATCCTCAGTTGTCAAGAGACGCACAAACTTTTTTTTGGTAAGATCACCAAGGTTAACTAGTCCTTAAAATTCAACGATACTCGTTCGTGCTATCCGATTGAATTCAATAGGGACGAGCGAGACCAGGTAATCATCATATTATTTTGGCATTCATGAGATGGACATAAGCAAAGGAACGAGAGAGAGAGGGGGAGAGAGAGATAAGGATGAAATTGTAGCTTGACCGAAGAAGGGGACTGAGAAAAGATAGGGAACTCTGGTCACACAAACAAACTTGAGGGGAAACAATCGATGATCCGCCGTTGAGTTAGATTCCAAGGAAAAGAAGAGGAACCGAAGATCAAGGCACGCCGACCTTCTGCTCTATGATTATGGTCCCTAGCCATGCATTCACTCGTATACACACACCCTGGATACTCAGGTACTGATGATCCACCGGGCCAGTAATGGCCATGTACCAACCTCCATACCACAACGGTCGTCATCCCGCCAACTAAGCTTTGCACCGAATTGCCCAGATACTGCAGCCCCTCACGGCCACCTGACACATAGCCTTCCATACAATGCAGTTAGCTCATCGGGACTTTCCAACCCGTTGTCATACACATCACCTAGCCACGACTTCCCTGAAGCTAGCAGATGGGTTGAGAGAGAGCTTTTTGGGCGCACTTGCGGGTTTTGTAGTTGTGAAGAGGGGAACAATAGATGGGGAAGAGTAGGGTGGAGATAGGAGGGGGCGAAGAGGGAGTACATGTTAGTTTCCCATGGAAAACCATATCGATCCTCGCGAGTTCCTTCGCAGCCAATCAGATCACGGTGTGAGGGGACTATCCTCCTTACAGGATGTCGTATGAGGCTTCGAACACTTTGGCGGAGAAAATCGATTGGGAGTTTTTGAATGGGGATGAAGGCAGTAAGAAAGAGAGTGTGGTGAGTAGTGTGGCGCGGGACCAATATTCGGACAAGGGGGGAAAAGAGGGAGAAGCGCGAAGAGGGAGAGGGGATGAAAAACAGTTACGGATAAAGGAGAGAAGGCGTAAATAGGAGAAGCATGAAGATGGCATTGGTCATAGCGTGAAGAGGGGAAAGCTTGTATGTATGGCGCCGACGCAAAAAAGAAAAAAACACCAAAACAGTTACGTTCCAACCATCCTAATTATAAAACTAATTCAAGATTGAAAAAATTGAAAGCAATGTCGAAGCACGGAATCGAGCGTGCGAAAATCCTATGTCTGTTCAATTCCCTACTAAAAATCCACAGAGCTTTCAAAGGCAACCGCCGAAACATCCACTTGCAAGAAAGGACACATCTGCGGGAAGTGCGCTCGTAATTTCTGGAGTTCCCAACTGCTGAACAAAATTCCTAGCGCGCTCACTAAGGCACGCGTAATTCCTATGTAGATGCATGGATTGCCGAAGACATCTGAAAGAAAAAGAAATGCAACATCTTAACCGTGAGAGGGCCTTGTCGGCCTTTCATCATTGTATCAAGGTGATAGCAAAAAGGAGGGGTGCACCAAAAGCTCAAAAGAGACTAAGCGAGAACTCACGACTTCAGAAGGTCGTGCAGGGTACATAAGTTGGTGCGTGACATATGTGACGTTCAAGGGGTTCCAAAAGTATACTACCTCCTGATTGCATGGGTGAAAGACGAAAAGAATTAGAGTTCATGAAGAGAAGAAGTTCATGCCGATGTGGACTTCAATTGCCATATCCTCGCAAGGCCTCCACCCTCACTGAGGACATTGGGACCTTGAATGCTTAGTTGTTTTCCGGATGGCATCGTCAAGATCTGAATCAACCTCACCTATTACCGTCAGCTCGCTGGAGTTCCGCTCGATTGTAAGCAACTCGGAGTGGGGAAGGAGGGGGTTGAGGCCATTGCGATGGTAGTGGGGGAAAGTAATCAGAGGCTTCGTCACCGAGATCGACAAAATGGAGGATTCAGTGAACCCTGGGGAATCGGTGATTGGGTATGGGAAGAGGAGCGAGGTATTCAGCGTAGAGGGTGGGGATCGTGTGCATGGTGTTATCGCGTAGGGACTCGTAATCTTCCACATGGGGGAAGGTTCTGGAAATAATGCAATACAACTCTATTTGGTTGTACTACCTCCGTGCAACATTGAAGAGAAGAATATTGAGAGGAAGGAGCGGCACTCGGGGGGACTTCACAAGTAAGCAGACAACATAGTGGTGATAGAAAAGCTGGTTGGCGAAGATGCGACGGCCGAGGGCGAATTTCGGCATGGGGGAGGGAAGAGAACGAAAGGTAATCAAGAGGGTAGAGGAAGACGGGCCGTGGACTGAACGTCCAGGTGGTAAGAGCGACGGGGACAGAGCATGGATAGGGCGGAAGAGGAGGGAGATGGTGAGCGATCGGCAGCGGCGGTGGGAGGATTTTGCGCCATCGTGGCGACTAGCCGCTTCTTCAGGTAAGTCCGGATTCCACGCAGAATCCTCCGGTACGGTTAGTCGTGAGCTTGTTGGCGTCACTACTTCGCATTCTTTTGACGATGACTCGCTCTCCTTGCCCTCACTTCCTTCGCTTTCTGCTTCTTCTTCTTCGTTGTCATCCTTAGTCGTGGACTCAACTTCAGCTTCCTCCTCTCCTCTACTTGCTGATCAGGGAGAGCTATTGATTCAGGATCGTCGTGAGATGTCACTTCCCCATTATCGCAGTGAGCTACCAAAAAATCTCTCATATTAGAGTTGTCGGGAGAGATTTCGTCCAGGTCGAGATAATTCCACTCGGTTGGGTCGTGCTAAGCCAAAAAGCGTCCGACGTCCTCCGTGGAGCTACTCCAGATGACCATCGGTGTTAGCGTTCGCTCCAAGGTTACTGGCTCCGTCTGGTTCGGATCACTAGGATTGAAGGAGATGATGCTTAGAGGCAGGTCGTCGGTGATCTATGTCAAGAAGACAAGGATTTCATTGGCCACGATTGCTCCTCCTCGGTGCCACCTCACAAAAAAAAACTCCCATAAGAAGTCCAACTCTATCTGATGGCTAGACTTAGGCCAGAGGCAGAGTAATTTCATCCTGGAAGACTACTTCCTGATTTTCGTAATAATGCGCCCAGTGCGCCTTCACTGAGAGTAGACAGAAGCTCGTGGCCACAAATCCTATCCGATCGAGAATGTACCGAGGACGAAAAGGGGGGATTGATATAGGACGGATTTCAAGAGAGAGTAGAGGATCGGCCCAAGATTGCCAAAGAGTTGGAAGATTAGAAGAGAGAGAGAAAGTAAAGAGGCAATTCATTGGCGAGGACGGTGGAGGGGACATAGAGCAGGAAGCAACAGGGCCGCAAGATTCGGTGTACTGGATCGCAGTGAAAAGGTGTCGATACACTCCGTGCCTACTACCTGCTCACCTAGCCTGGGCACTTGCTGTTGCCAATCCGCCACGAGTTCATGCCCCCACCCGTACAGTCTCTCCACTATTTCACTCCGCCGAGCGATCTCGATGCTACAAAGATTGTCACTAAATGCGACTATCACGGTTACATCACTTTGCCCTGGCCGAGAGAAACGCGGAAACCACCAAGATTATCGTAGAACCACGATCCGTCGAGATTGTTACCTCCACCGCCGCGTACCTAGCTTGTCGGTTGAATAACTGCACGAATCGCAGTAGATCAGGGTTGGGCCGTTGATGAACTACTTGGCGAAATTGTAGGGACGGTTGAGATTGAAAAAGTCGAGCAGAGATGGCCAGCTCAAGTGCGAAACTCATGGTGATGGCTGGGAGCAGAGGGTATCAGAAGAGGAAGAGGAAGGAAGAGCAAGATCTCCGTCTCTACTGGAAAGAGAGGCGGACGAAGGTAGAAGATGTGGCGGACCATAAGAAGGGAGCTACAACTTGCACCCGTTTCTGGAGCGATGCGCAATGTATCCACCCCGTTGGGACCAAGTTCCATTATGCAAAAACAGCCAGAAAACTTGGGAGCGAGTTTTTGGTCGCGTGCACATTTACGTAGTTGCACGAGGTCCCCTAATTTATATCGGATTTGAGGGTCCGCAATCCCATTCCAGGCCTCATAATTGCGGACTTGTCTACCATGGGTCAACTCGGTCATCCTTTGTCGTTTACTGGCTAATCTAGAGACCGCCTTTTCCATTAATTCGGCGTACCTTTCGGCCTTGGCCTTAAGGGACGCTCATGTGTCCTTTCCCTATCGCTCAGCATTTCCAAGCCATCATGGTTATAACACAGGGAATACTATTGATCCGTAGTTGGAAGGGGGTGAATCCTGTCGATTCGTGAGGGATGGCCCGATGAATTCCAATGATCTGATACAGAATCTCGAGTCAGGGACGCGTGTCAGTAGCCGCTAGATTCCATCGCAGGGTGGTTTTCATCATGCGATTTACATTTTTCACGAGTCCACTGGACTGGGAGACATGCGGAGCAGTATGTCTGAGGGTGATGCCTCTACGTGTGAACAATTCCTCTACCTCAGCCTTAAACTCAGACTCATTATCGGTTAAGGTATCTTCTGTATCTAGATGGGTATTGAGGAATCGGTCAATGTAGGTAGTTATTTTCGATGTCTTGCGCGTCTTGCACAGGTAACTTTTACGTATTTCGAAAAATGATCAATTTAAACCAGTAAAGTTAAATATTCGCAACGGTTATGGTCAGGTGGCACGTCAATATCTGAAGTATCCATGCTGACACGGTGGAAAGGACGCTCTACTTTTGTAAGAACTATTGTGTTTGGGTCGCGGTGTCGAGCACATCGGCTCCCGACTTTTTCACAAAGGCGAGAGCTCTCCCGGCCATGTCACGCATGAGTTAAATAAAACAAAATCAAGAGACAACTTGGGAACGACGTAGAATAATCCCGCGAGCCGCCAAGACGATTGCGGTCGCGTCGCTCTTTTGTCGCTCTAGCCGGGTGCGCCAGCTGTACATCCCGCGGTCCCCTAAGACAGGACAGGTTCCCGCGGGGCATAAACTTTCCCTCCCTAAGGGGCTGTCACCACCCTTAGGGGCGTATCCCTACCGAGCTACTGACCCACGTGCGAAAACTCTTAGATGCAATTGCAGAGGTAGGTCAACCAAGGGCGTTTGCTCGTTCGTTGTAGTATAGATACGCTTGGTTAACGCCAAGCGAATCCGAACGTCGTCTGTTCCTAGGGTGCTTATCTCCTAGGTACGGAGCAAACGTCGGTCGACTAAAACGGTCTCAACCAAGCGTGAAACCCAACATTGATCCTAGTCCCTTGAGACACACAGTCAAAAGAAAATTACAATATCCACAAATAATTACATCAAAAGAAATCGACCATAGTCGATAGAAACGTATCCAATTTGAAATGATAACAAACAAAAATTTGAATCATCATACAATATATTTAATAACACAAGTTCAAAATAAATCCGACCATTCGGGGTCGAACTCCACAAAACAATCATACAACCACCAATGAGTAGTTGGCTACAAACAATAACATCGATGCAGCCGATAAGGTAGTCTGACTGCCTTAGTTTTGACTTGATGAGACGTGTTTCCAAGGTCATTCATTTCACATTACCGCTGACCTAAGATTCGACGCTCACACCTATCTCCATACTTTCTCAATCTTATTGGATGACAGACTACTTTGCGAATGATTCTTGATCAGGGGCATTGCTTGAAGTGTTGTATGCCTCTCCCTCTAAGAACTGATCTGGGGTACTCCTCCTCCTCGTCCGAGCATAAAACTCGAATCTCAGAAGTCGGGCCGTCTCCACCGAATCGGCAAAGTACCCTCTCGTAGAACGGTCCACTCTGGGTTGATAACAGGGTCGACTTCTTAAGCAACGAACCCACGCCCCAAATGCTTCCTAGAGATAGAAGATGTGTCCACTGCAGTAGCTTTCATATATTTTTTATTTCTTCTAAGTCCAGGGTAACTTAGACGAAAAGAATTCAAGAAAGGTAAAGAATGAAAATCATCTGGACAGGTATAGGCAAATAAGTTCGTTCGGAATCGGAAGGGTCAATCTCGGGAAAAGCTAAGTCATTTTGACCTTATATGCTTTATTTGAATCGAATTCGTTTTAAGGTGCGCACAAAATTAACATTTTTCATAACAACCAACCCTTCTTGGCATGTAGGCAGGTGAGATGTAAAAAGAAGACACTTCTTTTCTTTTTTCTCAAATAGGCATAATCAATCTCCTTTAGAAGCATCCTTCTACCTACCTCCACAACATGCAAAGACAACAAGTTCAAGAGAAAACCAGTACAATCTCATACTCAAGTCAGACCTTTCCATTCATATGCATGACTCACACAACTTTCTCTACCTTTTTTTTTGAACATTCAAAACGAACAAGGTCAAGTAAAGTGTGGGTTCACACAAGTGTAAAAGGAAATCTGTGTCAATCAACTGACCTTGAGTAAAGCTTGGTCCAACTCACTCAAGAAAGTCGGGTAATATTTCAATCAGAAAAAAATAATCCCCGTAGAAAAATATGGGACTTACGACTCCACAGGTTGTGGCCTTTCTCCTGAGCCGCAGTCCGCGTCTTCCACCAAGTGTCCGAATGAGCAGAGGTTGGACCACAAATAAAACTGAAGTGAGATAACCCTGCAGAAGGGTGTTCTCACAATCGAGTTTCCACGTGGTCCCAATGTTTCAGACAATCCCAATGCACTTCACCAAAAATTCATCCCCCCAACCAATCGCAAGTCCACACGGCCTCCAATCACCCTGTCCGCTCACAATAACCACACCAACATGCCGGTCCCACTTGGTCCCAAAATGGTCCCAGATTGTCGCCGCAATACTAAGTGGTTTAGAACTTAAAACCGTTTGCATTGCGCGCCGCAAAAAAAAAATAAAAATAAAGGTGGCCCTGGTCCAAACCGCATGTGTCGCGAGCCCCAAAAAATAAAGATATCCTTCCGGCACAAACCACAAGCGCTGCAACTCCAATAGCCAGTGCCGCGTGCACTCCCTCTGTGAACTCTTCATGCCGCCGGTTCACGCACCACTGTCGCACAGTCCCAACCACGCACTAGCGTTAGTCCAACCTCCAGGCCACACTGGGATTCACCATAACTGTCGCGCACGACAAAAAAAATAATGGCGGAATCACCGCTTGCCGTGTCGTCATCGGTACCACGTCGCTGTGCGGCATCACCGCCTAATCACACACCAAAACAAAAACGGCTCCATCTCGCTGCAAAATTCCGGCAGCACTGCCGCCGTTGCCGTGCCTCCAAACGGATAGCACTTCCCCTTAAAAAACTTGTCGCCGAGTCAGAATTTCAGCACCGTAGCCCCACCAGATACACTGTCGTTATCGTGTCGCTGATCGAACAACACCTCCCCACACTCACATTAAAAAACAAAACATCAGTGCCTCGCTGCAAAATCCGTCATCACCTTCCCTTAGGAAGGTCTTGACTCCGCGGCGGCAGTCCGGCAGCATAACCCCACTAAAATAGGTGTCGCTTGCCGCAACGTCCGGACCCTGACGCAGCATTATCGCCGCAGCACCAACCCACACACACAGCACACGCACAAGGGTGGGGCAAAAAGCTCCCAAACCTCAACTATGGCTGCCTCCCTTCTCCTCCTCCAACTCTCTGCAGACCTCCACTCCACCAGCAGCATTTCCTCCTCTCCAACAGCACCGCCCCACAGTAGCAGCTAGCCAGCATTCACTCAGGTGAATGGCCCAACAGCACTGCCACAAGTGTGCGGCTGCTGGGTGGAGTGCTGACTTTTATAGCCAGCTGAAGGCATTTGGGCAGTTGCTTTGCCCACTGCCAGGCAAAATTTGTCGGTGTTCCTGGCCCTTAATCTAAATCAACGGCCACGAACCCGGTGCCTTGGTTTCCCCCTGGGGAAACCAAGGTCATCCATTCCCGGAAGCACCTGGCCTTCCCCTCAGGCCACATGCTCCAGGAACTGGCTGTACCCAGCCAGACTGCAGCCTGGTCACAAAAATGAGCAAGGGCAATCTCTTCACCCCTAGAACCTTTTAGGGCTGCACCTGTCCCACGGTCGCGGCCATATTCGCGGTCGTTACTTTTTCTTCCCCATTTACCCCTCGTCTTCCCTGGGAGTGGAAGCCAGTCGTTTGGAAGGAACAGGCACCCTCCCCTCCTTAGTCATTTCACAGGGGTGAACTAGAGTCAAGCTCAACGAGGTCTTCTTCCCCCTGCTCCACGCGTTCGTACCTGGACGTTAGTGGTGCCAGGTACAAGCGATGATTTGCAGCCCGTTCACTAAGTGAACGCTCACTAAGTGAACGGGCATAGGCCTTCGAAGACAGGGACAAGACGGGGGGGGGTACAAAAGAGAGGGTGTGACAATGCACATTTTTATGCCCTAGCAGTAGATTCTTTCGATTTTGCTCATCCTATCGATGGAAGTGGCAGAGGGTCAGTCGCAGGGTTGGGGACTTACCCGTTGGCTGCTGCGTTGTTCCACTGTCGTAACCCAACCGCCTTCCAGGTAAGATCCTCGCCCCCCCTCTACCACTCTCTCTCTGCAGTAGCCATACTCGTCGTAATAGGTGTCATAAAAGTAGTGGTGTATAGTTCCCCAATCCCGCATTAGATTCACCCGAATTTGTTCGTCGTGTTGATAGCAGCCCCAGCCCGTTCGTCAAAACGAACGGGCGACTTAGTAAAACCACGAACGAGAAGACAAAAAAAAACACAGAAAATCTAGAAGAAAAAGAACAAAAATCTAACTAAAGAAAATCTAAGGCAATCCTAAAGAAAATCTAAGAAAAAAAATAAGAAAAGGAANTGGTGGAAGAAAGGTGGCATGATCCTCAGGAGGCTCAAAAGGCCACTGACGCGATCCTGACTTTGAACAACAGGCAGTTCAAGTCAGTAAGGGAGGCCAGAGACGTAGTAGAACATCTACTTTATGTTCCTGGAGTACGCTACGACCCCCAGGTTTTACTCACCTCGTACCTGAGATGTTTTCCTATGCCTCTCAAGAATCAGTTGGCAGGTGAGGCCAACATCAACATGCACAACTTTCCCTCGTTCAGCAAGAAGACCCTAGACCTAGAGGCAAAGATAGGGCATGGACAGACACCCACGACGGACGGTAGGAAGAAGGCACTACCTCCCAACTGGAAGGCAAAAAGGCGCATAATGTTCGTCGAGAACGACGGTTCAACCATCGAGTTGGAAGACGACTTCCAGGAGGGAGTGGGTTCAGAGGCAAGCAGCGTAGAAGTTTCAGGGGGTGGAATAGTCGCTGCCTCTGTCCAGAAAGGTAAAACGACTGGTAGACTCCATGGAGGTTCCCGGTCTAGTAGTCAAGTTGACCCTAACGCTCCTCCATGGGAGAAAGTGGGTCTCACAGAGGACGTGTGGAGAGATCGGTATACAAGGCAGGCTTGTATTCGTTGTGGACAATATGGCCATAACCAATTCAAGTGCGGCAACAAGAAGGTGACCGAGAAGATCCTGCCTACGATGGGGCAGGCATTGGGATCCTCCGCTCCCGTAGGCAGCAATGTGGTCAATAGTTCTGGCACTGCTCCGGTAAACACGTCGGGCCAATAGGAATAGTAGTTGTTCCTGCTAGGGTCGAGGTGGTGGATACACCCTCACCATCTCGAGAGATGGTCCAAGCTACTGACTCCATCGTCGTCCCACAAACACATTCGGATCCGGCGATCCTCTGTTCTATGAATGTGTTTGAGTCCTTAGAGGAGCTAGAGGAGGAGTGGTCCAGATCGGACCCGCTAGCTTCTTGGACAGTCATGGCCAAAGCTCCTAAGGGTGAGTTGTTCGTCGGCGAGGTAGTCATCGGCCACCGTAAGGCCGGGGCCTATTATGACACTTGCTCGACGCGGAACTTTATTAGTCGCGCGTGTGTTGAGAGGGTGCGCTTACAGGGGCAAGTGCAGTGTCTGATTCGACCTGTGGAGTCGACCTACGCCAACAAACAGCGCATGGTAGTCAATGACTACCTTAAAGACATTGAGTGTCTTTTCCTGTATGCTGGAGGGGAACTGAGACATCGAGTCTCGTTCCTAGTCATCGATGATCTCCCTATGGATATCTTGCTAGGTATATATTACCTCTCAGTTGCACAACCCCAGTTTAATTGGGACCGAAAAGTGGTCAAGCACACTTTGCCCAGTGGAGGGACCGCCAGATTACGTAAGTTTAAGGCTAGTAGTCTGATCGAGTCATACGGATGCATGTGTGCGGCCGTGTTGTATAATTATTATAAGAAAAATCTGGAGGAGGGTATGTATCTAGTTTATGTCTCTGCAGCAGGCGAGCCCGTGAAAATGTCGTCGGAGATAGAGGGAGTGGTCGCTAAGTACCCTGATCTATTCGAAGAGCCGAAAGGGGTTGTTGAGAGGGAGGTCGTCCACGTGATAGAGATTATCCCTAGGTCTAGCATTCTGAAGCGTAAGATCTATCGGATGTCTCCAGGTGAGCTCGATGACCTTCGCCAGCAACTCAAGGATCTAATAGACAAGGGTTGGATCCGGCCTAATGTCTCCCCTTACGGATTGCCAGTCTTATTTGTACCGAAGAAGGGAGGGATCTTGAGGATGTGCATTGACTATAGGGGCCTTAATGCCATCACAGTGAAGAACGTCGAGCCCCTACCACACATCGACGACTTGTTGGATCGAGTGCAAGGGTGCTGGTACTTCAGTAAGATAGATCTGAAGTCCGAGTACCATCAAATTGCAATACGACCCGTGGATCAACACAAAACCGCATTTCAGACCAGGTACGGTCTGTACGAGTTTGTGGTGATGCCCTTCGGCCTTTGCAATGCTCCTGGCACCTTTCAGCACGCCATGAACCAGATATTTCATGACTACTTGGACAAGTTTGTCATCGTGTACCTCGATGACATACTTATCTTTAGTAGGAGCATGTTGCGCACTTAGATAAGGTCCTTAGCCTCCTCAGACAGCAGCAGTTCAAGATCTGTCTCTTATACACATCTAGATGTGTTTTTTTTTTCTTCCTAATGTCGTTGGCTTTGCCGACGGTCACGTCACCACGCACCCCTACGAACAGTTGAAATACAGGGCCGAGTTCGAGTCCCGACTGGTTCGAATTTTGTTTTGAAAAATTGGACCATTTCTCGATTTATGCGTGTCATCCTTGGCGCAGGAGCCATGCTATTCAACCACATGCGGCTGACCTTCAGCCGCGTGATCTCGTGATCACATGGCCGAGATCAGCCTCGCCCAAATGGTTGGCGACCAGCTCCAAAAGGGGCTAGCCCAGTGGTACGGCAATTGCGATTCGATCCCGGTATCCGTCAGGTAAGAGTCCTACACTGTATCCTACTGGGCTAGCTCCTATCACGACAGTGATAAGAGCAACTCTTTTATATGAAGAGCTTGGCCCTGTCTCTATCCCCCCCTGCCGTGGCTTTGCAGACCCTGCCTGCCTGTGGTCCTGCGAGCTTCGCCTACTTGACGCCTAGCAGGCCCTACTTGCTAGCTCTGCCCACTTGGTTGGCCGCGTGACCATGGCTTCGGCCTATCAACCCCCTGGCTCGTTGTCAACCCCGGCGGCCCAGGAAATAAAAACCTTTCTTCCTATCCCCCCCTGCGTCGCGGCCCTATACCCGGCGCATCCCTCTTTTTAGCTTTAGTGTTCCCACGTCCACGTGCCTCTGCGGTCTCAACAAAAGTGAAGCATTTCCGGTTACTGTCATTACTCTCGGATGTCGTAGACGTCCGGACTAGGGTTCTACGAGTTTTAGTTTCTCGGTCATAGGTAAGGTTTGAATAAACTTTTGGCAAACGTCAGTCTCATTGAGTCCTTCAATTCAACGAAAGAGTCGGACAACATCCGACGTTTAAAATCCCCGGCAAATACCCTTGTCAGGGTATTTGCCGCGACAGCGGATCGGTGCCCAATCGACGGCACACACTAGACAATTACCAACCACACGCCTAACATCTTCGTGAAGATTAGACCACAACCATCGATTCCGATCGATAGTTCATTTTGTGACACATATCATAAAGTGAGCAGTATGTTCCTTGTTAGCGGATCAGGTTCAATCGTACTGTTGGAACAGGTGTGGAACCGTCAACCATAATCTTGATCCGTTTATTTTACTCGTCTCTAGATGACCGTTGATCCATCAGTAGTCCCGAGATCTCTTGGTTGCCCGATGTCTGTCGTGCTTTATATGGCCTCTAGTGACTCACCAACTAATTTTGTCAGTGCGATTTTATCCGTCCTGACTTCCACTCGTCGGAACTTCTCATCGTATTCGGGTCCGTTAGTCTTGGCGACTTCAAATCGAGCTTCCGTAGGAGGCTTATCTGTACGCCACACAGGACACTTTCAAACCTTGCTAACCGTCCGATATCGAACGCGTGCGCTATGCACGCGATTTACACAAATGGCGCAATCTACCCAATCAACAAATCCTGACTCATGTGGGTAAAAATCCACTCCGTAGACTTGCAAAATGCACATGCAAAAATAACAGAACTTATCGAGAAGATCTGGGAAGGATAAAGGGTCACAGAGTTGAAAAGGAGTAGAAAGATTGGAGAGAGAGGAGGCAATAGTCATCACTTTTGAATGAAGATTTAGACCTTCTAGAAGATTTTCACCTCTTCGTACTTGTGCTCTCGCTCTTTGATTCTGGATTCTTCCACGGGGTCACATCCTCACTTATGGGGACTCAGTCGGGCCGATGCGGACGTGTCAGTCCGTCGGCGTTTCCATGTCGTTCGTGCTTCCTGTGACAAATGTCAAATTCCATACTCTGCAACATGGTAGCCCATCATCCTATTATACCCGAATAATCCTTCAATTTCTCCAATGCTAGGAGTGGTTCCTGACTTGTGACCAACGTGAGCTCTCGATCGTATAAGTATGCTCGGAAATGACCAATTCCCCATTAAAGCACCAAAGTATTTCCCCGGTGGCGCAGAGTAGTTCCTCTTGCAGGCAGGTACAGTCTTGGAGCATACTCCATCACGTGTTCCGGTCCATTTGTTCCTATATGGGCCAAGATCGTCGAGATCGCCTCAGGTTGTGAGAATAAAAGTTTTTTTTGGAACCGGCCTCATAAGAATAGGGGTCGAAGTCGGAGCCACCTTCAGTTTTTGAAACACTTGATCGCACTGAGGAGTCCAGATCAACGACTGATTTCTTTTTCAGCAGGTTCGTGAGGGCTCCCACGATTGTCGCGAATCCCTTGATAAATCTTCAGTAGTACGAATCCAATCCCAAAAATGTGCGAACTTGCTTAAGCGCCGTGGGCATCGGCGCTTCCTTTACAATTGTCACCTTCCGAGGTTCCGACTGCAAACGTCTGTCAGTAACCACGTGGCCCAGAAAGGAGATCTTCGTCAAGAAGAACTGACATTTCTCGAGAGCAACCTTGAAACCTGCATGAGACTGCATCCTTCAATGCATGAAGGGTTTATTCGATGTGTTGCATGTGTCCCTCGTAGGTGTTTGAGTACACCAGAATATCATCCATATAGACAATAACACAGTAATTAATAAGTTTTTGCGCCAGCTGCGTTTTTCACACGAAGTTCTGCAAAACCATGTTCATCGCATTGTCGCACTTTTTCCTAATCGGGCCACTTCGGGCGACCAGGAAGCCAACATGCTGTCACGCAGGATTTTGGATGATGTTTGCAATAAATAAATAAATTGAATAAAGCAAATCTCTTCTTCTTGTGTGCGTCCGGCCTCGAGCGAGACCCTTCAATTGCGGTCTTTGTCGGTCCTCGGTCTTAGGAATCGTTTATTTTAATTCGGAACAGCAAGAATTATGCAAATAATAGTCATAAAATTCTGGTATGTAATGCATGCATCAATTTTGCCAATTTTCTAATTTTGAGAATTGTGACATAATCATCAAACAAAGGCAGAGTAGACGGTGCAAGAGAAACTGACTTGAGCAATGACAATGGTAAATGGTCATGTGAGAAAAGAGGGGAGCTCTTTATCGCATCAAGGCGATAAACGAACAGACAAATCATAGAACCATTGTCACTATAGTCAGCCCTCTCTCTCCTCTCTGAAGGTCATATCATACTCGGAGATCAGACAATGGTTAGTATGTTGCCCAATGATCCTTGAGCGAGTCCACATACTGTTGACCTGTACTTGAGAGAAGGTCTGCTACGGTATGTATATGATGACTGTGCTCAAGTCACGAGTCTGCTCTACTCGAGATATCTGTCATGCTCAAGAAGATCTTGTCATGAGTCCGCTGTCCTCAAAATACCTACTAATCTTGAGACTACTTACATATCGCATGATCAGTCTTATTGAATACTGATGACACTCACTGTGTTGTCCTTACTTTCACCAGGAGAGCCCGCTATGACCAACATTATTGTTGTTGTCACCGAGATTGCCTGTTGTGACCAACATCATTGATGTTACCACCGAGACCTCCTGCTGTGGCCAGCATTTTCGTTGTTGTTACCTAAACTGTCCGCTGTGACCAGCGTCGTCGCTGCTACCACCGCAAATCTCCCGATGTGGCCAACATTGTCACTGATGTCACTGGAACTGTCCGCTGTAACTCGATTACATCTCTTGGAAACATAGTCTGCTGAGAGCAAATCCTGATAACTAACGCTGAACTGAGCTTAGTGATTGATTTACCGGGATTGAACTCACCAAAAATGAGATTAAATTGAATTTAGTGAAACTGAATTGAGAGCTGAAGTGAAAGTTGAACTGAGAGTTGAACTGAAAGATGAATTGAGAGTTGAACGAAAAGCTGAATTGAAGCTCTCTTTGAAAATCACACTTAAATCTGAAATCAATGTTGAACTGAACTCGTTGATCTGAGCTCACCGAGGTTGAACTAAGAGTTGAACTGAGAGATGAACTGAAAGTTGAATTGAAGCTCTCTCTGAAAGCCACACTTAGATCTGAAATCATTGTTGAACTAAACTCGTTGATCTGAGCTCACCGAGGCTAAACTGAACTCACTGAGATTGATTTGAGTTTTCTGAATCTGCAGTGAACTTACTGAAACTGATCTAAGTTCTTTGAATCTACAGTGAGTTTACTGAAACTGATCTGAGCTCATTGACTCTGATTAAATTTACAGGAGCTGAACTAATCATGTTGAAACTGACATGAGTTCACTGATGCTGCACTTAACTTACAGAGACTGAGTTCACTAAAGTTGATCCGAGCTTACAGAGACTGGGTTGAGTTCACCGGAACTGAACTGAGTTCACTGCGACTGATTCGAGCTTACTGAAATCAAACTGGATTCACTGAATCTGGTATGAATTAACTGAGATTGAATTGTTTTCACAGGGTCTAAAATAAATTCACTCAAACTAAACTGAAGTTTCTGAGATGTAACTGAACTCATTGAATTTGGGCAAAATCCAACGAAACTGAAACAAAGTTCACTGACAGGGAACTGAAATCACTGATCATGTATTAAACTTGCCGAAATCAAACTTATATCAGTGGTTCTGAGACTAAATGAAATGGATACTAACCACGAACTGTCTGCTGAAAACTCGGTGAATGTTTTCTCAACTTTTTTTTATTGAGAACTCACTACTGAACTGATTTGATCTCTTGTTGAGAATTCACTGAAAACATATCTGAACTTTGTTGAAATGAAATTGAGTTATGGAGATAAAAGAGATAAACACCAACTTGGTTCCGTGATGGAATTAATTTGTTACTGTGATTTAACTTTGCAGAGGAAACTACCTCCCAATACTGAGTCTGACCTCAGATACGCTGTGTTGAGATCACTGCGTCGAGTTAGGGCTCAAGACAGATTGAGTTCTATCATGCGCACTAAGTATGTCTTGGAATCATTCTCACTACACAAGATGTGTTCTCACACACGTTTCAATTGTTGCCTGAGGTCTGGACCTATTCAAAGTTTTTCGAACTCGATTGTGTCTCTGGTAAGTTAAATCACAATCAAACTGTGTCTACCGAGTTCTCATAGAGTAGGTTGATCTTGTTGAGACTGAGTTCTATTCACCGACACTGAACTGCGCTTGCAGAACCTTAACTGAATTTGTAGATATGAAACTAAAATCAATAAATCATGGCTAAGTTCGCTGAGAATGAATGATATTCATTTCCACTTGTGAAGAAAATGAATGATTCAACTGAAAATAAAATAAGTTTGCTGGCTTCCTTGGGCTGAGACTGTTGGGTTCGGCTTTGGCTGAGGTAGTTCATCCTTCTTGTCCGTTGTGTCTACTTCGGAGGCTAATGACAACAATTTTTACTTCAGTTCGAGTATGTCCATAATGGGTCCACATAGTGAATCTTGTTCAACAGCTTGTGTGTCACCAACATTTTTTTAGCCTTGAGGTTGAGTCAGAGTCCGGCCAGTAACGGGTCCGGTTTGTTGAGCACTACCTGAATTATAGCCCCAAATGTGCAAAGCATGTGGAGTACAGTATCAGATTTGTTGTGTGTTGCTTGCTCACCTCTTGTTCAATTAAAACATGGGGTACAACATAGGGTGCAACTCTGCATTGCTCTTGTTCAAATACTGCACGGGGTTACAGTCCTAGCACCGTCTGGTCGATTGCGGCACAAAAGTACATACTATACCCAGACAGTTTGAATATTGTACAGAGGCGTGATTTACTCTCCTCTCGTTAATAAATAAATAAATAAATAATTTAATAAATAAATAATCGCTTCGGTCGAGGCAGCGTAGTGAAAGCTACCTTCATAGCTCATTGTCAGGTTGCAGTCCACACTGCATCTAATCATGGTAAAATTGTGTGAATAAATAAATAAAAACGAGGAAGCCTCCAGTTGATAGTGGTACTCAAAACCGCTCACTCAGAAAATCCATGCTCGCGCATCTATTTTTCGTTATGTCTTAATATTGATCGATCGAAGATCCGAACGATCAGAGTGCTCAAAATGAAGTTCCCCTGAGTTTTGCGGTGTCTGACCTTTGGCTACATCTCCAAAAATGAAACAGTCTCCCTCAATTATAACATTTCTGAAAACCTTGTGTGAAGACTCGTTTTTCACATTCTCTCAAGCTGTCCAAATCCTTCCCAACTAGGTATGCTCAATTCTGAGCGGTCAGCCTTGCTATATGTGATGAGCTCAAGAGTGAGTAAATAATAGATTAATAAATACATAGATTAATAAATAGATAGATTAATAAATAGATAGATTAAGTTCCTGACGTTCTGTTGCAGCTGCCACTTTTGAGTTGGTCTGTTGTTGCCTACTGCCCTCTTCCACATGCGCTCATGTATGGTTTGTCCCCTTGGCCAAGTCTTTACTGATGTGGACAGAGTAACCAAACTCATCCCAATAGCCTTATTGATGCTTTATTATGAAGACCAACCTCGTCCAGTGTGCTCTGATCTGTTTTGCAATAAGCGTCACTTGAACCCAATCAACTAAATTATCTCAGTGTCGGATGCACATTGCACAGCCATGTATGAATACTGTGCAGGGGTGAAGGTAGTGTTCTCCCTGTTCGAATACAACACAGGGACGCAGCTTGCACAACCTCTGTTCAAATACTGCACATGGGTGCAGTTTGCACACTCCCTGTTCATACACTGCATGAAATAAATCAGACCAATAATCATGCAAGGGTTGGTGAGCAGCGTGCTGCCCTCACTCAATGTTGTTCCTGCTTGTTGGCTATCCCGTGATTGGGTGATCAAACGTGATCCCAATCACGGGATCTTACTAATTATAAAATTTTAAAATTACAAAAATATTGAAATAATAGAAGTGCTTCACCCATCAAGCGGCGGTGAACGCAGCCTTCACTTACGGCTGCTCCCGCTTGCTAGCTCTCCCGCGATTGGGTGCTCAGATGTGATCCCAATCACAAGGTCCGACTAATTATTTACTTTCGAAATTACAAAAATATTAAAGTAACGAAAATGTTTCATCCAGCAAGTGGCGGTGAGCGCAACCTTCACTTAGGGCTGCTCCCGCTTTATGGTTATCCCGTGATTTGGTGATCAGACGTGATCGCAATCACATGATCCAACTAACTATTTAATTTTAAAATTACAAAAAAATATGAAAGCAATGAAAATGCTTCACCCAGCAAGCGGCGGTGAGCGCAACCTTCCCTTCGGGCTGCTCCCGCTTGCAGGTTGCCCCGTGATTGGGTGACCTGACGTGATCCCAATCATGAGATCCAACTAATTATTTATTTTGAAAATTATAAAAAAAATATTGAAGTATTGAAAATGCTTCACAGAGCAGGTGGCGGTGAGGACAACCTTCACTTAGGGCTGCTCCCGCTTGCTAGCAATCCCGTGATTGGGTGATCAACCGTGATCCCAATCACCGGATCAAACTAATTAATTTATTTTGAGAATTATAAAAATAGTGAAGTAATGAAAATGCTTCACCCAACAAGCGCCTATGAGCGCAACCTTCACTTATGGCTGCTCCCGCTTGTTGGCTCTCCAGTGATTGGGTGATCCGATGTGATCCCAATCACGGGATCCAAATGATTAATTTATTTCAAAAATTACAAAGATATTAAAGTATTAAAAATGCTTCACCCAACAAGCGGCGGTGAACGCAGTCTTCACTCAGGGCTACTCTCGCTTGCTGGTTGTCCCGTGATTGGGTGATCAGCCATGATCCCAATCATGGGATCCAACTAATTAATTTATTTCAAAAATTACAGAAATATTAAAGTATTGAAAATGCTTCACCCAGCAAGCGACAGTGAGCGCAGCCTTCACTTAGGGCTGCTTCTTTTTGCTGGCTGTCCCGTGATTGGGTGATCAACCGTGATCCCAATCACGAGATCCAACTAATTAACTTATTTCAAAAATTACAAAAATATTGAAGTATTGAAAATGCTT
>BFEA01000811.1:105762-128978 GCA_003427395.1 Chara braunii | reverse complement strand
TTACCCAGCAAGCGGCAGTGAGCGCAGCCTCCACTTAGGGTTGCTCTCGCTTGCTGACTCTCCCGTGATTGGGTGATCAGATATGATTCTGATCATGGGATCCAACTAATTCATTTATTTCAAAACTTACAAAAATATTGAAGTATTGAAAATGCTTAACCCAGCAAGCGGCAGTGAGCACAACCTTCACTTAGGGCTGCTCCCGCTTGCTGGCTCTCCCATGATTGGGTGATCAGATGTGATCCCAATCACGGAATCCAACTGATTAATTTATTTCGAAGTTGGAAAAATAACAAGGTTCATGAATCCTGCTGACCTTCGACGCTAGATTTGTCCGCTCTTATTCATACTGCTGCCTATGGGCGCGCATCAGTTTGAGTGTTACTTGCTTTGTGTATCCCATCCATACACTCTTACAGTCTCTGAAGCACATGTGTGAACCTGACTCAGAATAACGGCCAGATTCGTGCATGGTCTCCTATGCAGATCCAGTTGTCGTTTTCTTTCTCAACGTGAGGGTGAGTGCTCGCGCTCACTCTCTTTTGTGATTGCGGGGTTAGCTTCGACCCCATCGTCCCTCGCTGTGGAGGTGGCAAGGCAACTGATTGACCATCTTGGAGAGGAAGATTTTTGCACCACCTTAATTACTCAACGGCCATGTATCCTTGGTGCCAAGTTGGAGGTAGATAGCAACCAGATGCACTTCATTTACTAATTCATGGCATAGTCAAACTAGAGTCATGTCCCGTAAGGCCTTCAGTGCTTCTTTCAAGCTTCATTTCTTGGCTGATGGTTTCATACGGCAGTCGAAAACAGTAAATATCTCGCTAGTTTGTCCATATCCGTCACTAATTAGATGATGTGACATTCATTCCCATGTGCCCTAAAACTAGATTTCAGAAGCTGTCTATCTCCTTCTCTTTTCCTTCTCACGACAAATGGTACTGTTGCTCGCTCGTTATTTTCTCCCTCACTCTGACAAGCAACATTGTATGTTAATCTTGATTATGAACTCGCCCCATACAGTAGATCTCATGGCGTGTTGCAAAGGTAAATTTTCTCCTTCATTGAACATCCTCTCGCTTTACTCAACTCTCATTTTTGCCACTTACTGCATGATTACCCGTTATTTGATCACCTGATGGCCAATGGCTTGCAATCGAATTAGTTGCAGCTTGATTGGCTGGTTGGCACGCTTGAGCTATGGCTCAACTAGCTGCGGCCAATCTAATGGGCTGCAGTCAGCATCCAACACTGGTTGGAAGTGCCATGCGGCATCGGTCGCTCGTGTTAGAACAGAGAGACAAGTCAAAACCCTTGTCCCTTTTGCAACTGTTAGGTGGTCATCCAGCACCTCATCCGCTCTATCCGCATCGCGCGAGTGTCGAGAACAGAACTCAAAAGTCAAAACCTAGTCCCTCTTGAAACGGCCAAGTGACCTTTTCCCTGGACCGACAGCTGACTGTTGTGCCCCTCGACACGTGGCGCCTGAGCAAGCACATACCCGTTGGTGGAACCGGAGAGGGTATTGCTTTAAGTATACTAGGTCCAATGGTACTACCGTCGGTGCTGATTCCAGATCCAGTAGTCCCGCTGGTGCAGCCGTTTTCCAGACCTGGCCGTGAAAATACAACCCCGACAAACACCCTCTGGTATGGATACAGGTCTGGCCAATGTGAGTACCGCCGCCACTTATGACGGCTCATTATTTTTTTTTACTGTTATTTCTTTTTATTTTATTTATTGTCGAGGCTAATCAAGTCCTTCATCAAAAAAAAAAAAAAAAAATCAGCGGTGAGGTCTCAATAGGATTAGCCACAGAAAGGGCAGGGCTAATAAGTTTGATGACCTATAGTGCAGCCTCTTGCCGTTAAGTAGAGCGGATTGAACCGTGGTTCACTCAGGTTGGGCTAGTGGGGTACGTCTTATCCCACGGGTCAAAAGATCAGACCAGTGTGGCAAATTAACACACCGCAGAGCACCTGAATGTTGGGTCCTCCGACAACGTGCTAAAACGTGTTTGGCGCATTGCAAATACCCATTGGGCATCAAATTCATTATCAGGTCCCTTCCAACAGGACGAAGGCATTTTTCGGACGATGTTCCTTTTTACTAGAAGGTGATGGAAATCATGACGGATATCAAACTTTCTAACATAACACACATTCAATCGCATCCAACAATTCATCAATCTAAGGACGAGGATAAACACCTTTAATCGTGATATCGTTCAGTTTTCGATAATCAATACATATTCAGATTCCTCTTGTATTTTTTCAAGTTTTTTTGTACAATTATCACCGGAAATTACCAAGGCTCCATCGCGGGTTCAATCCACCCATTGACTTTGAACTCCTTGATTCTCTGCAACATGTCAACTCGTTGCGCCAAAGAGTATCAATACGGGGTGCAACAAAGTGGCAGATGGTTTCCCGTAATAATTTCATGCTCAATGACATTCGTCATACCAATGTCGTAATCGTGCACGCTTAAAATTGCAGAGCATTCATGCAATACATCTTTCAATAGTTTCTGCATTTCCTTAGGAACATGAGACGAAATTACAATTGTTGGATTAGTACCGAAAATATCGAGTTGAGGCCTATCAGGGTTGAGTGGGCGCATTATGGGAACGGGTGTGATGGGGGTACGAGAAGTCGACACCCTGTCGGATTAGGACAATCAGTCCACATGGCATAAGCAAATTGACCACGTAAGTCCACTCAACCCGTTATCTCATCAAAGAAGTAAACAAACACAACGCTATGCGCCCATCGCCTCTCATCAATCATGCAAACCGGTCCAAAAATATGAGTTCATTCCAAACAAGTGTAATCAGTTTGGGGATTTTGCAGATGGTTGAGGGTTAAGCCTTCTGATGAGTCAATGACACTCCGACGAAACAGATCGCCACAACCCCTCGTTTGTTGTCCTCTTCTCCCTCCCTGCCTACGGTTTACCAGGCAGCTCTGTTTGATGATATATACCACAACTTCACTTGCACTCTGCTACGGTTTTCTCCGCTCAGGTCGAGCGGCAGTGGTCGTGGCCATCACCGTGCGGCCATGTCGTGCCTTTAGTGCCAGCGGAGTGTCTGGAGTGTATTTTTTTGCTGTGACGGACCTTTCCTTGTTTCGTGGGTGTTTTATTGGTTTGTGATGGGATGTGAACCGACAGTCTGTAAAGTTTTCCATCTAGTGTGGGTGAGTGATAGTCTGCTTTGATTTTCATCACAGGTACCTTGAGGGCAGTGGTTGGTGCCCACCTCAGGGTATCAGTTGTCGGGCCACGATCGGAGTTAAGGTGGATTATCGCTTACAGTGTAATCAGTTAGAGGATTTTGCAGACTGTTGCGGGTTCAGCCTACTGATGAGTCGGTGAAATTCCGACGAAACAGCTTGTCACAACCCCTCGTTTGTTTTCTTTTTCTCCCTCTCTGCCTACGGTTTACCGAACAGCTTTGTTTGACGATATATACCACAATTTTACTAACACTCTGCTACGGTTTTCTCCGGTTAAGTCGAGCGGTCGTTGCCAGGGCCGTCATTGCTCGGCCATGTTGTGCCTCTAGTGTCAGCGGCGTGTCTGGAATGTATTTTTTGGCTGTGACATACCTTTCTCTGTTTCGTTGGTATTTTGCTGGTTTGTGATGGGGTGTGAACCAACAGTCTGTAGAGTTTTCCATCTGGTGTGGGTGAGTGATAGTCTGCTTTGATTTTCGTCACTGGTACCTTGAGGGCAGTGGTTGGTGCTCACCTCGAGGTATCAGTTGTCAGGCAGTCGTTGATGCTTAACCATTGTCGGGGTTTCAGGTGGATTACCACTTACAATGTAATTAGTTAGGGGATTCTGCAGACTGTTGAGGGTTCAACCTCCTGATGAGTCGGTGAAACTTCGACGAAACAGCTTGTCACATCCCCTCATTTGTTGTCCTCTTCTCCCTCTCTGCCTACGGTTTACTAGGCAGCTATGTTTGGCGATATAAATAATATATATATATATATATATATATATATATATATATATATAGATATATATATCGTCACAAACAGAACTGCCCAGTAAACCGTAGGCAGAGAGAGAGAAGAGGACATATATATATATATATTATTTATATCGCCAAACATAGCTGCCCAGTAAACCGTAGGCAGAGAGGGAGAAGAGGACAACAAACGAGGGGTTGTGACAAACTGTTTCGTCGGAGTTTCACCGACTCATCACGAGTATATATATATATATATATATATATATATATATATATATATATATACATATATATATATATATATCGTCACAAACAGAATTGCCCGGTAAACCGTAGGCAGAGAGAGAGAAGAGGACAACAAACGAGGGGCTGTGACAAACTGTTTCGTCGGAGTTTCACCGACTCATCAGGAGGCTGAACCCTAAACAGTCTGCAGAATCCCCTCACTGATTACACTGTAAATGATNAAACTGTTTCGTCGGAGTTTCACCGACTCATCAGGAGGCTGAACCCTAAACAGTCTGCAGAATCCCCTCACTGATTACACTGTAAATGATAATCTACCTTAACCAAAATCAAAGTAGACTATCACGCACCCACACCAGATGAAAAACTCTACAGACTGTCGGTTCACACCCCATCACATATATATACATATATATCAGCCTCCTGATGAGTCGGTGAAACTCCGATGAAACAGTTTGTCACAGCCCCTCGTTTGTTGTCCTCTTCTCTCTCTCTGCCTACGGTTTACCGGGCAGTTCTATTTGTGACGATATATATATATATATATATATATATATATATATCAAACAGTATCAAGGAGGGAAAAAAGGACAACAAACAAGGGGTTATGACAAACTGTTTCCTTGGAGTTTCACCAACTCATCAGGAGGCTGAACCCTCAACAGTCTGCAGAATCCCCTTACTGATTACACTGTAAGTGGTAATCCACCTTAGCCCCGGTTGCGCTTAAGCATCAACGACCGTCGAACAACTCATAGCCTGAGGTGGGCACCAACCACTGCCCTCAAGATACCTGTGACGAAAATCAAAGTAGACTATCACTCACCCACACCAGACGGAAAACTCTACAGACTGTCAGTTCACACCCCTTCACAAGCCAGCAAAACACCCACGAAACAAAGAGAGGTATATCGCAGTCAGAATATACACTCCAGACGAATATATAATATTTATAATCCATAAAAGGATGGAGGGCAAAAGGCAACATACTTAACAAACAACAATTGCACAGAAGGCTCCACTAACAGGAAAGCACTGACCATGCCCCCAATTGGTCGGGTTAACTGTAGGACGGATTGATCTGAAAGTTTGGGGAGGACTCGAGTAATCACGAAGGCTGTGAAACTTTCACTCTATTCCTTATTGTGGTTTATCTTCATATGCGAGGCTCAAGGCCTCGATCTGCACTATTAGGCCCCATTTTCTATACAAAGTGAAGGCAAGCTCGACCCAGGGCCTACAGGCCGATTTTGGGGTCACCACGCAACTGGGTAAATTCAGGCAGTTGCGCAGCGCCAGTTGGTTGAGAGCGCCCAGACCCAGGCTGCCTCTTTTTGAATGTAACTGAGGCAGGGTCTGGGCCAGATTCGCAATATGGACCGAACACGGGCCGCAGGCAGTTGAACACGGGCAACCACCACAGGCCCCAGGCCTGATTCGTTTGGACTGGGGCTCAGCCTCTCTGGGCCTACTGGAAGCTTCTGGGCAGGAGCCCAACGCAGCCACAGGCTACACGCATGCGCACGCATTCGACATTTGGGCATTGTCTGCATGTTGCGCAAGCGCTGGCCAGCGTTCACACGCTCACGGGTGAGCTGGAAGGAGCAGGCAGCCATAGTCGAGTTGCGCTGCTGTAAGCTGGATGGGGCGCATGGTGGTCCTTGGGTGTACGTGACATCTGTGAGTGGGAGATCGAGGTTGTGAGTAATACGGGAAACATACCTGGTGCTTGAGGCGAACGACATTCAAGTTGGTCGAGATCTGCTCGTACTTCGGGGAGTTGTTGACGTCACCGACGACATTGTAGATAGGCTAGATAGGATCTGCCATTTGTAGTCTGGGCGCAGAGCGCCAGATAGGATTTCGACATTGGTTCTTTGTTGATGATGATGAGACTGTTCGAATATTGTCACTTATGAGTTTTTATTTGGTGGGACTCGTGATGCAATTATGTTTTTGGTTTGAGGTCACGACTATCTGGTTTCATGTGTATGATGTTGCTTGGTTTCTGAAGTTCACTATCGCTCATTTTCCTTGCAATTTGGTATCGAAGTTGGGGTACGTTGCGCTCATCTGGCGTTTGTCTTCTGCCTGTGCGGTACATGCATGCAGTCTGTTGAGCGAGCGGCCGTAGGGAGTGTGTAGTGAGGAGGGCGAAAGCAAGCAGGTGACCCAGGAGGAGAGGGGATCGCCAGGATGGCTACGTGGTGAATATTGGGTGTTCGCAGTGTGATGAGAACTATCTGATGTACGATTGATGCTAAGGTGGAACGGCGGTGTAATGCTGGTTGTGTCGAAGCAGCAATTGGTCATCACAGTCGGCATCAGGTCATCTGGTGAGAATATTTGTGGTTGGGGGCAGCTATTTTGAGGTACAATGCACCTAACCTTATCTACCCTCTTCGACACTTCTTACCGTGAGGATGTGTGTTCTGTCTTGAGAGTCCTCTCATGTGAGGAGTCGAGTGCGCTCAACCTTGAGAGTCGTCAGTATTCACGTGGAGCATCTAGAAGGAGAGGGTGGTGCTATCTGAAGGGCCCTGGACGAAGCACTGGGTAACGGTCACCATGCCAACCCACCGGGAGTAGAGCACGCATGCTTTGCTGCTTTGTCCTTTGTCTGCTGCTCGTTGCGCTATAGATGGGTTCTGAGGGTCAGGCTAGCATTATAGGAAATATGAGTACCGGATGTCTATAAATAAGTATCGGCGGGGACCTTCCATTGGTTGTGATCGTCGTCCTGTTTGCGACGTTAAATAATTCTTGAGAACTTTGGGGGCCGTCCATAAAAACGTCTCCTGATCAGCCAATCGGTTGGTGTAAGGCTCGCTGCACGTGAGGATAAACATGGCGCAGGGCTGGCCAGCTCAGAAGAACCCGGGGCACGTGGGGTGGACGATGTGCACACCTTCAGACACACATGCTTTTTCGAATTGCTCAGGGACGTTGACGACAAAAAACATTCAGGAAGAACTGAGAGAGGGGTAGGTTCCAGGTGATAAGTTTGGGAAAGATTCCACTCTGCAAACAGCCAATCAAATAATTCTATTTTTATTTTTGATTAGTTCGATGTACAACGATTAACTTCCAACATGCTGTTCATTGTGCTTTTTGTTTGTGAACTAGTCAAAGTAGAAATAGTCTTATTTGTAGGAATCTGAACTTACCTGTTGGACCCAAATGTGTAGTCTCTAACATAGCCACTGATTAAATAATTTATTTATTTTTAAATCGGCATGTGTATGATGTTGCGTAGGCATCGAGTGAGTGACCTAGTGCAGACGGTGCACAGTTTTGTAACTTAATGAGCGACAGGGAGGAAACTAGAGAGGACGGCAGGATCCTGCGAACAACAAGGCGCCCGATAGCCCACTTGGCATAAGGACCAGAGAGAGCCAGCAGAGAAGAGTTAGGGTCGCAGAGGCAAGCAGGGCATTCGCACGTGAGGCCGCTACTTAAGCAGTCATGGCAACTGCTGCGCCGCAGAGTTCTTGGGCTAGTAGTTCAGGAACTATAGGGTCAACGGTCGCATAGACCTTGTGTCAGTCCACTGGCGTCATGGCAAGCCAGCCGTTAGTTATGACTCGGTCGCCATACAGCAAGCAATGCTTCAGGAGGCACAACTACAAAAGGCTCTATGAAAGATAAAGGCAGAGAAGGAACGAATGATCAGAAGAAGAGCTATGTTACAGCGGAGACAAGTGGACGTTAGTGAGTTAGAGGGGATGGATCTGACACACATGGATGATGATGTGAGGACCATGCGTGCAGTCTTGTTAAATGTAGTAGAAATGCAGGACCACCAAACGAGTCTCTTACAAGACGTCCAGCAGAGTCTGGTTGTATTGGTCGGGCGAGCGCAGGCAGCTCCATCGTCGTCCGAGCCCGGTGCCTGGCCCATTGTACATCCTCCTCCTTTTGTCCCACCGGTGACTGGAGTATCCCCATATGTTTCTCCAGCGTCGGTCCAAACCGCTTCCCTAGGTATATCGTTAACAGGAGGGTTCCCAGCAGGTCCTAGTGTACAGGTTCCTGTATAGACAGTGTACTCCCAACCTCCATCGCAGGTTGCTGTAACAGGGCAGCCTGCTATATCGCAGTCTGCACAGCCGCAGAGTACACAGCCCCAGCAGCAGCTAGTGCAGCAGCCTGTACCCCAAGGTCCACAGCCTGGAGTGGGACAGGTACCGGGACAAAGCCAATGGGTTCCGAAGACGGCCATCGCCTCCCCGAAACCCTTTGCAGGGGACAAGAGGGGCGAAAACCTCGACACATGGCTGAGGTCAGTGTCAGTCTATGTCAAGTGTAAACTGACCTTGCCGCACGAGGAAGTTCTTGTGGTTGCCTCCTATTTAGAGGGGAGTGCAGCAAGATGGTTGAGTGGTTTAGTGAAGCTACAAGGATACGGTTATGACTTCCTCGCTTGGGTCGTCAACCAGAAACTGGACGACTTCCTTAAGTTGGTGGAAGAAAGGTGGCATGATCCTCAGGAGGCTCAAAAGGCCACTGACGCGATCCTGACTTTGAACAACAGGCAGTTCAAGTCAGTAAGGGAGGCCAGAGACGTAGTAGAACATCTACTTTATGTTCCTGGAGTACGCTACGACCCCCAGGTTTTACTCACCTCGTACCTGAGATGTTTTCCTATGCCTCTCAAGAATCAGTTGGCAGGTGAGGCCAACATCAACATGCACAACTTTCCCTCGTTCAGCAAGAAGACCCTAGACCTAGAGGCAAAGATAGGGCATGGACAGACACCCACGACGGACGGTAGGAAGAAGGCACTACCTCCCAACTGGAAGGCAAAAAGGCGCATAATGTTCGTCGAGAACGACGGTTCAACCATCGAGTTGGAAGACGACTTCCAGGAGGGAGTGGGTTCAGAGGCAAGCAGCGTAGAAGTTTCAGGGGGTGGAATAGTCGCTGCCTCTGTCCAGAAAGGTAAAACGACTGGTAGACTCCATGGAGGTTCCCGGTCTAGTAGTCAAGTTGACCCTAACGCTCCTCCATGGGAGAAAGTGGGTCTCACAGAGGACGTGTGGAGAGATCGGTATACAAGGCAGGCTTGTATTCGTTGTGGACAATATGGCCATAACCAATTCAAGTGCGGCAACAAGAAGGTGACCGAGAAGATCCTGCCTACGATGGGGCAGGCATTGGGATCCTCCGCTCCCGTAGGCAGCAATGTGGTCAATAGTTCTGGCACTGCTCCGGTAAACACGTCGGGCCAATAGGAATAGTAGTTGTTCCTGCTAGGGTCGAGGTGGTGGATACACCCTCACCATCTCGAGAGATGGTCCAAGCTACTGACTCCATCGTCGTCCCACAAACACATTCGGATCCGGCGATCCTCTGTTCTATGAATGTGTTTGAGTCCTTAGAGGAGCTAGAGGAGGAGTGGTCCAGATCGGACCCGCTAGCTTCTTGGACAGTCATGGCCAAAGCTCCTAAGGGTGAGTTGTTCGTCGGCGAGGTAGTCATCGGCCACCGTAAGGCCGGGGCCTATTATGACACTTGCTCGACGCGGAACTTTATTAGTCGCGCGTGTGTTGAGAGGGTGCGCTTACAGGGGCAAGTGCAGTGTCTGATTCGACCTGTGGAGTCGACCTACGCCAACAAACAGCGCATGGTAGTCAATGACTACCTTAAAGACATTGAGTGTCTTTTCCTGTATGCTGGAGGGGAACTGAGACATCGAGTCTCGTTCCTAGTCATCGATGATCTCCCTATGGATATCTTGCTAGGTATATATTACCTCTCAGTTGCACAACCCCAGTTTAATTGGGACCGAAAAGTGGTCAAGCACACTTTGCCCAGTGGAGGGACCGCCAGATTACGTAAGTTTAAGGCTAGTAGTCTGATCGAGTCATACGGATGCATGTGTGCGGCCGTGTTGTATAATTATTATAAGAAAAATCTGGAGGAGGGTATGTATCTAGTTTATGTCTCTGCAGCAGGCGAGCCCGTGAAAATGTCGTCGGAGATAGAGGGAGTGGTCGCTAAGTACCCTGATCTATTCGAAGAGCCGAAAGGGGTTGTTGAGAGGGAGGTCGTCCACGTGATAGAGATTATCCCTAGGTCTAGCATTCTGAAGCGTAAGATCTATCGGATGTCTCCAGGTGAGCTCGATGACCTTCGCCAGCAACTCAAGGATCTAATAGACAAGGGTTGGATCCGGCCTAATGTCTCCCCTTACGGATTGCCAGTCTTATTTGTACCGAAGAAGGGAGGGATCTTGAGGATGTGCATTGACTATAGGGGCCTTAATGCCATCACAGTGAAGAACGTCGAGCCCCTACCACACATCGACGACTTGTTGGATCGAGTGCAAGGGTGCTGGTACTTCAGTAAGATAGATCTGAAGTCCGAGTACCATCAAATTGCAATACGACCCGTGGATCAACACAAAACCGCATTTCAGACCAGGTACGGTCTGTACGAGTTTGTGGTGATGCCCTTCGGCCTTTGCAATGCTCCTGGCACCTTTCAGCACGCCATGAACCAGATATTTCATGACTACTTGGACAAGTTTGTCATCGTGTACCTCGATGACATACTTATCTTTAGTAGGACTGTCGAGGAGCATGTAGCGCACTTAGATAAAGTCCTTAACCTCTTTAGATAGCACCAGTTCAAGATCAACCTGGAGAAGTGTGAGTTTGGCCGCACCCGGATCTTGTACCTGGGTCATGAGATTTTTGCAAAGGGATTGAAGACCGATGACGCGAAGATGGTCGTCATTCTTGACTGGTCGCGTCCTCAATCTGTGACTGAGATGAGGTCCTTCTTAGGGATGACAGGCTACTACCGCAACTTTGTTCAGAATTATAGCATAGTGGTCGCCCCTTTGACGGACCTGACACTCCTTGACACCCCATAGGAGTGGACAGATAGGTGTGAGGCTGCTTTCAGACATCTGAAGCATGCGTTGACACACCATGAGGTCTTGAGACTTCCTGATCCTGACAAACCTTTCGTTGTGACTATGGATGTTAGGCAATATGGCATTGGTGTCGTACTTGTGCAGCAGGAGGGGAAGAAGTTGAGGCTGGTAGAGTACATGTTCGAAAAGATGCCCTCTCAAAAGCTGGCTAAGTCCACTTATGAGAAGGAGCTCTATGCGATCCACAAAGCGCTAACCCAGTGGAGGCACTACCTCCTAGGTTGCTTTTTCTATGTCAGAACTAGTCATCAGACCCTGAGATGGATGAAGACTCAACCGGTACTCTCCGATGCCCTGAACCGTTGGATCGAATTCATTGAGCAGTATGACTTCGAACCCCAGTACATTAAGGGGGAGTACAACAAGGTTGCTGATGCGTTGTCACGTAGGCCAGACTTTCTCGGTGCACTGGTCACTGAATTTGGGCTTGCGGACAATGTTACTCAGTCCTTGATGGAAGCCTATCGCGAGGACCCGTTCATGTCAGAGATCGTACGCAGACTCGAGGCGAAGGATAAAGCTACGTCTCAAGAGTTTGAGTTGACCAATGGCCTACTGTTCCTTGAGAAGGCCAAAAATAAATGTCTTTGAGAGAGTCTTTGCGTACTTTATTTTTAGGCGAATGTCATGATGTCACAAGTAATTTTGGATATAGGAAGACTGCGACAAACTTCCTGCAGCGGTTCTGGTGGCCCACAATGTTGAAGGATGCGAAGGTGTACGTGGAGACTTATCAAGTCTGTCAGTGGCACAAGCCACGTACTCAGGCCCCTCTTGGACTTCTTAAGCCCCTTCCGATTTCGGAAAGGCCCGGTGAGAGCCTGTTTATGGATTTCATGGACACATTGATCACTAGCAAGAGTGGAATGAGCTATGTCTATGTCATTGTGGATAGATTTTGTAAGTATGCTAGATTAGTAGGTATGTCATAAACAGCAAAGACCGAGTATATTATCAGGCTATTTAAGGAAAACTGGGTTAGAGACTTTGGCCTGCCAAAGTCTATAATTAGCGACAGGGATGTCCGATTCACCACTGATCTATGGAAGGCCGCAACTGCCGAACAAGGAACGCAGCTGCAGAGGACATCTGGAAACCATTCGGAGGCAAATGGACAAGCAGAACAGATGAAGCCCGTTGTTCAACACTTGCTGAGGCACTACATTAAGCCTAACCAAGTGGATTGGGATGAGAAACTTGCTGTCATCGCCAGCCTGTACAACAACGTTATGCACAGCGCCACTGGGGTAAGCCCTAACAGTCTGCTACTGACTTTCAAATCTAGACTGCCCCTAGACTTTCTACTACCTGAGATCCAGCCCACTGCTGCTCCAGGCACTTTGGGATTTGCCTATAGATATGAGATCATATGCAGCAGGCGGTAGAACACATGAACAAAGTACAGGCGGCCATGATCGAATCTGAGAACAAGCACCGCCGCCCATCTACATTCCAGGTAGGAGACAGAGTCTTGGTGAAGGCTTCTGAACTGGGACAGGAGCACGGGATCTCCCGTAAGCTCATGCCACAGTACTTTGGGCCATGGGAGGTTCTGGATGTAGTTGGGAATGAACCAGACGGACCCTCATATGTCATTCGGATCCCTGGACACCTTCGTACCTACCCTGTTTTTCACGCCTCCAAACTTACACCTTTCAAGGAAACTGACTAGTTTCCCTCTTGTCGCTTAATGTTGCCCCCAACAATGGACGGAGAGGTCGACATCGACGACATCGTGGACCACAGGGAAATGCCTGTCCCAAGACCAACAGGCAGGGGACGTCCTCCGAACCCAAAGCTGCAGTACAGAGTTTGGTTCAGATATCACACTGATCCAAAGGAGGATAGATGGTTCACACGGGACGAACTGATGCAGACCGCAGAAGTTGCTGCAGAAAGGAAAGCGCCAGATTGAATGAACTTCTCAGAGGACTAGCGAAGTATCGATCTGCACTACTGGGCCCCATTTTCTGTACAGTCGGCCGCCCTAAGTGAAGGCAGGCTCGACCCAGGGCATACAGGCCTATTTTGGAGTCACCATGCAACTGGGAAAAGTCAGGCAATTGCGCAGCGCCAGTTGGTTGAGAGTGCCCAGGCGCAGGCTGCCTCTTTTTTAATGTAACCGAGGCAGGCCCTGGGCCAGATTCGCAATATGGACCGGACACAGGCCGCAGGCAGTTGAACACGGGCAACCACCACAGGCCCAGGGCCTGATTCGTTTGGACTGGGGCTCATCCTATCTGGGCCTACTGGAAGCTTCTGGGCAGGGGCCCAGCGCAGCCAGGCTACACGCAAGGCAGGCAGACCACTTCCATTGAGGAAAGGGCCTGCCCACGCATTCGTCATTCGGGCACTGGCTGCATGCTGCGCAAGCACTGCTGCGCTAATGCTGGCCAGCGCTCACGTGCTCACGGGAAAGCTGGAAGGAGCAGGCAGCCATAGTCGAGCTGCGCTGCTGTAAGTTGGATGGGGCGCATGGTGCTCCTTGGGTGCACGTGGTATCTGTGAGTGGGAGATCGAGGTTGTGAATGATACGGGAGACATACCTGGTGCTTGAGGCGAACGGCATTGGCCGAGATCTGCTCATACGTCGGGGAGCTGTTGATGTCATCAGCGGCATTGTAGATAGGCTAGATAGGATCTGCCATTTGTAGTCTGGGCGCAGAGCGCCATATAGGATTTTGACATTGGTTCTTTGTTGTTGATGATGAGACTATTCGAACATTGTCACTTATGAGCTTTTGTTGTGCTCTTATTCGGCAGGACTCGTGATGCAATTCTACTTTTGGTTTGAGGTCACGACTATCTGGTCTCATGTATATGATGGTGCTTGCTTTCCGAAGTTCGCTATTGTTCGTTTTCCTTGCACATATTTTTTGGTGTTCTTTATTATGGGAGTTATGCCAGTCCACGAGAATTTGTGCAGTCTCTTTGAGTGGTCATTTTATTTTATTATAATGATTGTAACAGCTTTTCTTGGGTATGTGCTGCCATTGGGGCAAATTAGTTTTTTTTATTGTAACAACTTTTATTGGGTGTATGCCGCCATGAGGACAAATGAGTTTTGGGGGAGTTACTGCAATTAGAAGTTTAGCTAGTGCAATAGCTGTTGTAGAAGACACCACCCTAGCCCTAATTTCTATTGTATAAACTGTTGGATGAGATCGGAGAGTTCCTCCCCTTCTATTTTCACTTTCTCGAAAACATGCATACAACGTTTATACCATAATGCCCACAACAGTGACAACACATTTTTTCTCCCCATATTAAAAAGGTTTTGCTGAAAAATAGATGAGTCAATTGTAATAGGTTTCCAGTGGCCCATAAACACAACGTCTTCTCCATAGTGCCCAGAGCATCGTCTGCCTTCCAGTTTTAAACATGTTTTCTTCGAAGGATGTAGCCTGTTCCGGGTGCCATGTTTCGCACAGTATTGCCTTCCAATCCCATGGCCACGTAGTTGTGGTGCCCATCTGTCTCCAAACCCTGTCCCACCATCTTCATAGCCATATTGACCCCGGACATTGCAGGAAGATATGCTCGATTGTTTCTGGTCGACATCTTGGTGGACAAGTCGATGAGCAAAGTTTGCATCACGGCAAGGCTAGCCCTCGTTGTTCCAGGGTTGTTCTATCAATCAGCCAGTCGTTTGTGGGTAGGCAGCGGTGTTCAATTTGCCATTGTAGTGACGCCACTTTCGTCGGGGAGGCCCTACTTAGTCTAAACCATCTTATTGAGCGAAGGGCCTCTTTTCCCACATTTAGGTGTCTCATCCACCTATCCTCTACTATGCCTTTCAAGGTTATTTTGGGGCGCAACAGTCTATAAGCTGATTTGACTGACAGTGTGTGTAGTTGTCGCTACCCTTGCTAGTGTCCAGGTCCAGTTTGTCAGGTCAAAACCAAGCTGTGAGATCGGGGTGGTTGGTTTGTATGCCAGCCATCTATCTCTTTCTTTTAAGACCCGGATTCTGTATAATTATCATCTTTTATGCCATTGTACCTTGTCTCCTTCCATTCTCATAAGCCGGTCATCTGAGACCCTATGGATAAGGTTGACTAATATTTCTCCCCCCCTTCTCGTAATGACCGTGTGTCCACTACATTTCCCACCACCCCCTCTTGGTCCTTTATGTCCACCCAGTCCCTTTCTTCCAGCGTCGATCCCTTCTTGAGAATGTGCACCCAGTCTAGGGGGACAGCAAAGATGATTATCTCCAATGTTTCCCCTACATTGTGACAGTATCTCAGTTTTTCGCGTAACTTAGATCCGGATACCCAGTCTCCCCGCTCCTGAAAATATGCCCTACTCTTAGGACACCGTTTTTGGTCCATCCATTACAGGGGGAATCCGTGCACCGTAGCACTCTACTGTTAGAGTCTGTTATCCACCAGTTGCCGAAGAGGGGTTGTCTATATACTTCCTCCCAGCGCAGTGGTGGCACGGGGGGAGTTTCCTCCATGTTTTTATAAAGGAAGTCCAAAAGGCATCATTTTTTAGGTCCCTTCTGGCTGCTTGCCTGTCCGTATCGGGTTCATCGTCTCTGTCAGGTGATGATCTAGGAACAGGCCAATATCGATCTTCTAGCCAAGACGTCAGGTCTGTGTCCAGGGGGGCCACCGGGGCTAGTCTGGACATCTGTTGTAGTCCCAGTGTTGTCCAGGGGGTCTGTGGGTTGAGGAGTAAGTGTTTAATCCACTGCAAGGCTAGGGCCATCATCTGGCTAGATGGGTTTATGATCCCCAACCCTCCTTTGGTTTTTGGTTGGATTACTGTGTGTCAGGTCACTCTGCTAATGACGTTAGGACATTCATGGTTCCCCCTCCACAGGAATGTCGCCACATGTCGGTGGAGGGTGGTCGTGGCCGATTTCTTGAGTGACCAGAGTGCTGTTTTATACCATAATGAGGCTAGTGCTACATTATTGATGACCAAGGTCCGTCCTATCAGCGAAGTCTTGCTATCCTTCCAACTGTTCAGCTTTTCAAGGACCGGTTGCAGCAGCCATTCATCGTTGGAGGGCGGTTGCCCTTCTGCCGATAGTTTAACACCCAACACCCTGATTGGGGCTTCTTTCGGGAGCCATCTAATCCGCGGAGATTCTGGTGGTCGGGCCCCTTGGTAGTGTATCCACCAACCTTCCGTTTTATTTCCCCAGTTAACCTTCATGTCTGAGAGATTACAAAATTGATCCATCAATCGACGAATTTCCTCCATGAGGCTTCCACCAGGGTAAGATCATCAGCAAAGAGTGAGCAGATGGGGATTGCCTCCTCGGGGATAGAGGTTACCTTTATTTTCTTAATTTGCCTGTGAGAACGCAGGTTCGCCGCCAATGCTTCCATGATTATTACGAACAGAAAGGGGGCGATCGGGTCGCCCTGGCGAACTGATCGCTCTAGGCGGATAGGGGGGCCAGTCTGCCATTCACCTGCACCCGCGTCGTAGCATTTTGATGGAGGATTTTTACCCAACGTCCAAAAAACGGACCGAAATTAAGCTTCTCTAAGCATTGATCAAGGAACACCCAAACTATATGATCATATGTTTTTTCAAAGTCTACAAAAATGATAGCAGCGTTGTGTCTGGATTGTCGAGATAGCTTAATGACCTCATTAATGAGGAGAATGTTGTCTTGGATCTTTCTGCCTTTAATGAAGTCAGTTTGCGCTGGGTGAATAATGTCCGACATTATCGGAGTCATGCGATTCACCAATGCCTTTGCCAGCATTTTGTACACCACGGTCAGGAGTGTAATTGGCCGATAGTTTCTAATATTCATTTTATCTCCTTTCTTATGAAGCAGGGTCAGTATCCCTTGGCCGACGAATTCTCCCATTTGTCCAGTTGTCCAGACCGTTTGGTAGTATTTCATCAAGTCCTGTGAGAGGGAGGGCCACATTGTTTCCCATAATTCCTTGGGTAACCCGTCTATTCCGGGGGTTTTCTCTTCTTCCATCTGGATCAATGTCATCCATATCTCCTCTTTTGCAGGTGGCATCTCCAGCGTTGCCCTTTGTTGTGCTGTGATTTGTTTTTGCAGAGGGGTCAGAAATTCATTAATTTCTTGCATTTTTTTGTCTTCTTAGATGTGTTTACATTGTGATGAAAAAAACTCGTGGTAGAATTTCCTGGCTTTGTAAACACATTGAGGTGTGGTGGTGGCTGGTTGCTCTTGTGGTTGTGTCGGGTCTGCGAGGGCGTCAATGGTCGTCCTCCCATCCCGAAGTCTAGCCATTGCAAAAAAAATTGTGTCCATGGTTCCTTTTGTTTTTTGTTTTCTAAACTTTCCTCGTATGCGTGTGTCGTTCCATCTATATTTCATTCGTTCGAGAAGGCGAGTCCGGGTTGGCGTATGGCGGCAGACAGATCCTCATTAATAGCTCATTGGGTTTGCTCTTGCTGTTGATTAAGATCTTTTAAATGGTTTTGAAGATCTATCTCTTCTCTATTTTGCTGAGCAGTTACTCCTTTGGAGTATTCACAACATTTTTTTGCCAAAAAGGCTAGGCCATTATTAAACTATACAATGTCGTTTTGGACTGCATTTTTGTGAGACTGCCAATAATGCCACGCGTCTTTGACAAAGGATTGGAATGAATTTTGTGTCAGCATCGAGGTGTTTAACTTGTAAAATCCCGGCCCTTGGTCCGTTTTTTGACGAAAAGAGAGGATTGCCACACACATTGCGTGGTCCAGGTCTGGGTATGGGTTGTGTGGAAAGATTTCATCAATCTGTAGGGAGCCTTTTATTGCCGTGGATATCAGTATTAGATCAATTCTTGATCTGGTGATTTTTTCAGGCCCATTTTTCCGTAGGCAGGAGAAGGCGCGTCTGGTGGGGTGCAATTTATGGAATGAGTCGTAAGTATCTAGGGCGGAGCAAAGGTCAGCCACAATTTGTCCATCCGTCCCTACGTATGTTGGGCACGGGGATGGTACTCTCCACCTGTCCAGCCATCTATCGGGCGTCGCGTTAAAATCGCCAGCTATAACTATGGGTGTCCTATGCGGGGACTGCGAAATTTTGTTTTTTATGTCTTCGAAGAAAACCTTCCTCTCCCCTACTTCGTTCGGTCCATAAATACAAAGTATTCTCACTAGTTCCAGCTCCAGCATAACTAGAATCGATACCCATCTCCGTCCCTCAGTATTCGCTTCCCAGTCCAATGGTACCGCCCTTGAGTTCGGAGGGAGCCAAATGGCAACCCCCGCGCTCCCCGGTCGTGGGGCGTATGCTCTGAAGGCTTGGTGAGGCCAGATCATTTTATGTGCGTAGTGATGGTCAGCTGTATTCATCAAGTGTGTCTCTTGAATACAAATAACATCTGGCCAATCTTCCCCCCCCACCCCCTTTATTTGGTCTCATATGGCGTGTCTCTTTTGTGGTGAGGTTGTTGCTAGACCATTCACATTTAAGGACCGTATGTCCAAGTCGGTCTCCCTTCTCCCCTTCCTCCACTCTTTGTCTAGATTGTACAGAGCTTTGATAGTGTCCATTTCTCTTTATTTCTTTAGTCCCCATCTTTCTCCCTTTTTTTTTTTTTTTTTTTTTTAGAGACGCTCCCATTCAACCAAATCTCAATCATTTTTCTTGGCCCCTATCGGATGCAAATATCCTTCCTTGAGGATTTTTGTCAGGGCGGTCCTAACATCTTGTTCTGTCCATGTTTGACTCGCTTTGATTTTTGGGAGCTGTAATTCTAGGAGGGCTGTTTCCGTAAACCAGCGCAGGCCTGCTTCCTTGTTGGGGTCAAACCGGACATAAACATAGTTATCCGCCAAGGATTGTTCACCATACGCCTCTCTCCTAGTGGCGATCGCTCCCGGCTGGTAGGTTGTTCCAATAAAGGATCGTGCTTCCTTCGTAAAGCTATCCATCCCTGATTGGGACCACAGGGGAAACTGAGGGGACCATCCTCTCAGCGTTATCTCCCCATGCAGGGCCCCAAGGGCTCCAGATAGCCCCACCTCCCATCTCCCCTCTTTTTTCCGGACTGGGATTACCATGACCGCTGGTTTAGAAAGGCTGCTGGTCCCTTGACCCCCTCGCAAAAAGTGTCTGATTTTTTGGTGTTTGCTGACCAATGCCAGCGTTTCCTCCGGGGGGTCAATGGGGAGGGGAGGGGGAGGGGGTTGCGGAGGGGGTTGTGCTCCTTCTAGTATCAGGTCGTCCTCCTTTTCTGCGTGTTCTGGCTGGCTGTCTTTCTTTTTCGGGTGCTCCTTTTCCATTTCTTGCTTTCCATCATCTCCTGTGGTTTTATCCTGTTCCCGCTCTTTTGTAGCATCCCTCCCATCCCTCCCCTCCTTCCCATCGTTCACCAGCACCTGCAGCTCACACCCTTCCGGTTTTCCTTCTTGTTCCTCTCGTTTGTGTTTAGTTTGTTGCGGGGGGGAGAATCTTGCGTGTACAATTCCCAACATTTTCTGAGCAACTTCCTCCCATTGCACCTCCAGTGGGAGCGATTTTTCTAATGTTGTTATGAGGCTCCCACTATTTTTAATGTTGTTCTGAGGCTCCCACTATTTTCCAACAGGGGGATCAGGCTTCTGTATGTGTCATCCCAAAATTCCTCCGGGAGGTTTGCATATTTGTGCTGCAAGCATTGCAATAACCATTCAGCCACCCGCCTCATCCTATCTTGTAGTGAGTTTTGTCCCTCTGCGCCCTCTGCTCCTTCTGCCTCTTGCATCACCACATCCTCGAGGGGAGGGGTATCCTGAAACCCTTCTCTTTCCCCGTCCTTCCTTTCGTCCGTCTCGACATCCATTGGGGATGGTCCTAAGGCGTCTTTGAAAATATCGCTTGGCGGGGCAAGGCTATCAATCTGGCTCCCTCCACTTTCCGATCCCCCCTCTGTTTCTTGGAGTGCTGCAAATCTGTTTTTCCATTCTCCTTCCCCGTTTTGGTTCTTCTGTCCATTCGATCTCATCACTCCCCCTTTGCCCTTACCTTTATCTCCCTGGCCCCCCCCACCTTTTTGACGTGTCGCCCCTTCCGCCCGCTTCCTTTGTTGTCTTTTCTGTACTATCTCCCATCTTTCGTCTTTGGCCGGGTTTTTTCCTTGTTTTTTTTCTTTCTTCGAGGTCTCTCCCCCCTCCCTCTTCTCTGTTTCTTTGTCCCTTTTCCTTTTTTGGATTAACGTTTTATCATCTGGGCGTTGGGGTGGGGTCCACGTGTCCGGGGGGCGTGTCTCCCACTTTGGTTCCCCTTGACCTTCCCATGCCCACCCGGATGTGGTGCTTGGTCCATCTTCTGCCTCGCTGTATTCTTAAAAAAAACAGCCCTCATGCCCCGGGTCCACTGTGCGCCACTTGTGGGCTACAAGCGGATCTCTTTGCAATCGACCAATTATGCGATCCCGTCTAAGCGGATGGTGGGAGCAGGCAATGTCTGACCACAGGTGTCCATAGGCACGACATTTGAAGCACCATGGCCTCAGCTTATGGGCTGTGTGGATCTGATAGAACTTGCCCCCCACCTTGTATGGGATGATATCGTCCAGTGAGAACGGCTGGCCGGCTGGGAGATCCAGTGCAAGCATTACATAGTCGTCGCGTTTTGCCACATATGTCGGAAGGGGTTCAATAAAGTCCACTATGTTATATTGTTGCCCCAACTCGTGTATGAAGGTGGCTTGCACCTCTGCTGGGATATGCCTTAGCTCCACCCAGAAGTGTTCACGCATCATCTGTTCTCTCTTCTCCTCCGGGGACATTTTTTGGGGGGGCAAAAGGTAAATCCCGACTTCTGATCTTCCACATCTCAGTCTCCTCCATGCATCCATGCACTTCTTATCTTCTTCAAACATACTGAGTACTCTGTACATTGTGGAGGAGATGGGTTGTATCAAGAAAATTTTTGCACCGCTTCCGTGCTCCCTTTCATTCTTTCAATTTGCTTACATATCCATTTCATCTTCTCGTTTGTTGACATGTAAGCCGCATCGTCATGGAAAACCAATCGCTCCCGTGTTTCATGTACACACCTTCCCTCTCTTCCAGTTTATCCTGTGGGTAGGCCCCGACCATCAATCTTCTTCCCCCGTGGTCCATCACGCATTTCTCTGCAGGTTGCATGAAAAGGGTGAGAAAATAAGCACGAGCCGGGAGAAGATTCCACAATGGTATCCGCATCTCACTGGCCTGCCCCGCCTCCCTGTTCCTTTGGACACATAAGGTCTTTTCCATCATTGTGTTCTTGACCTTACTTACCAGGAGGGGCGGGGTTTTTTTGTCCCTTTTGTTACGTCCTTCTTTCCCTGTTCGTTCTCCTTTATCCTTTGTTCCTTCTCCTTTGTCCTCTGTTCTTGTGTTTCCTCTTCCGTAAGTACCTACCCCGCCTCCTTCATTTCTATGGCCATTCTCTTCTCCACCCCTCCCTTCTTTTTCTCATCTCCCCCTGGGCAGATCCGTTTTTCCATTTCGTGTTCCTCCCCCTTTTCAGTGTTATCCGTTCTTGGTATGACGGACAGCTCTTCCTTCCCTTCTGCCCACCCTATCCTTGCCCACCTTCCAAATCGACCAGGGCCGTGCCTCATCGCCCCCCTATAGTAGAGGAGAGATTTGCCATTTCTTCCTTTTTTCATCATTATACCACTCTTCCCCAACATTTTTCTATTTTGTGTGTGTCTTAGTTTGCTGTTATGGTTGTGTGTGTGTCTTTTGCGTGTTATATATATATATATATATATATATATATATATGTTTCTGGGTAGTTCTTTGTTCTCCTTATCTTGAGCTAGGATGGCTGGAGGGGCGTACCCACGGGGAGAGGGGCGGGATTGATAAGTCGGGCGGGAGAGACAAGGACCTGATTCCGCTGCTCGATCTCTGTTCGTCCTCCGCCGCTCTATCTCTTTGCTGCTCGCTGCCAGCTGCCTGATTGGTCTATTCTCTCGCCAAGCCTTGCTCTCTCTCCCTTGTTCCAATTCCTCGACTCTCCTTTCTCTCTCAACCTCTGTCTCTCCCTTTCCAATTCCGATCGTGGGCAAAAGGCTGGTGCCCAACGCTCTCTCCTTCTGTCACCCTTACCTTCTAAATCACATCCAACAATTTAGCAAGTATTGGCTGGGGGGGACCCAGGGGAAGCCCATTGCAAATATTCGATGGGAAG
This sequence comes from Chara braunii, assembly GCA_003427395.1. Lineage (NCBI taxonomy): Eukaryota > Viridiplantae > Streptophyta > Charophyceae > Charales > Characeae > Chara > Chara braunii. Next base: position 106,688 of record BFEA01000811.1, on the reverse strand, counting down.
GGGAAGGGGAAGGAGAGGGAGGGGGGGGAATGGTGGGACAAAATGGCAGGAACTACCAGCTTCGCTTTCAAGAATGGACAGATATTCAACAGGACATCCCTTGGCGCCCTGCTTCGGACTTCCCCGACCCCTTCCCACCACCAGCTCTGGCTATGGTGGGGTAGCAGTGGTACGGAGGTGGGGATTCCTAGCAGAAGGAAGCAGCAAGGCACAAAGATCGGGCAAACGGCACAATGTGCTAAATGAGAATGAATCTCCCTCTACCTTCTTCCCCTGAATACAACGTACGATCATTATAGCTGTATCTGGGCTGTCACTCAGACTAAATTCAGCTATAATGACCCTACGTTGTACTCGGGGGAAGAAGACAGAACATTCAAGTTGTAAAAAAGATGCACCGCCACATCACAATTATTGTGGTCTGACAGTCGGCAGGCGGGAGGGGGAGCAAGTATATCCACGGGAACAGCCGGCATTGGCAGTAAGCAGGCGGGTGTTGGGGCAGGCAGCTGGTGACAGTACCAGTCCTTAAATGTCCAATCTGGCGCCCTCCCTTCTGAGGGTGAAGAGATACAAAGGCAACATCAGTTTTCCAAACCCACACGGGTCTGCTCAGTTAATCCCCTACTCAGCAGGGCAATCAATGCTGGCAGACAACTCATAGGTGCTTCTGGTTTTGCACATAAGCCTGCTCAGTCAATCCCCTGATTTTGCAGGGCAATCAATGCTGGCAGGAACCACGGCCAGTCGCACACAGCCAGGATATTCCAAATCATTCCTTTCATGTGTAATGGGACGCTGGACCCGATTTCCAGCAGGTGATGCTCCCCACCAATAGATGGAGCCTCTCCTCCGGTGGTAGTGCTGTCTGCTCTTATCAGCAGCACTAACATTGAAAGGGGTGTTTTTCAAACAAACAAACAAAC
>BFEA01000811.1:89182-101831 GCA_003427395.1 Chara braunii | reverse complement strand
AAAAAAAAAAAAAAAAAACAAACAAACAAACAAACAAACAAACAAACAAACAAAAAAAAAAAAACAGTAAGCTATCAAGACTGGTTAGCTCTTCTGCATTGTGTTTTACAGAACTAGTTACGCTGTACATTTCAGTTTAAATCTGGAAGTAATCATAGCACTGCTTGAACTGTTGTGCTTGTCATTTTGGGTTTGCATTGTCTTTTCACACCCAATCAACTACCCGCCAACAGAAGGCCGTGCATCCTTTTGTCTTTTTCTTGTTTTTTTTTTTTGTTGTTGTTGAAAACCCCGCAGGGCCTGTTAGAGGGAATGGTGCGAGCATCTCCTTCTAGCAGGGGCTCTCCCGGATGCTCCGGTCCAAGCAACACCCGCTGGAAACCTGCTCCAGTGTCCCATTGTACACCCTCTTTACAAAAATTTCCCGGGGCCATTACCCGGTGTAGGGCCACACCAGACATCTTGCCTCCTTCACCGGATTTCTCTGCCGTGCACAATTGGGCTATATACAGGCTCTCGAGTGGCGGGATGTTATTCGGGACCCACCGGTCCCGACACCGGTTCCGGCTACGTCCTTGTGCCAATAAGTAGTTGTTTGTGCAGTGCATGGGCAGTCCAGGGCCTCCTAGAACCAGATTACAGACACAGAGACACCCAACAAGGCACCTCGCATCAAAGAAACTGGAGAATAAACAGTGGTTTGAAGGAAGACGAACCTGAGCATGAAGAACAGCAATGTCAGGAGTAGCAACATCGACAGTGGCCGGCATCACACAGCCAGGGGTCTTGGAGAACCACTACCGGTAGTCAAGTGCAACAGGCTAGTCAGGTTGAGTTGTTGCTAGTCAGGTTGAGCACGATGTGGCGCACGAGGAAAAGCTTCCATTAAACCACCAAAAATACACCCGAGGCTGGCGGACTCGCACTGCGCGCCAGGCTTCGCAAAACAGCCAGCATTGCACTCTTTTTCTTTCTTCGCTGGTGCCGCCAGCCATTGTGGTTCGGTGGCCCCAAACCTCCGGAATTTCTGGAGTGAGCCATGAGTTTTTCCAAGTTGGCTTGGGGCGTGTACTGGCGGTTTGAAGGCACGGACTGATTCCAAGGATATATATACATATATATATATATATATAGAGAGAGAGAGAGAGAGAGAAAGAGAGAGAGACAAACCTTAGTAGAGGGAGTAGAGGCAAATAGAGAAGCATTGAGAAGTGTGGATGAGAGAAGTCTCAGTGAGACTGACAAAGTGTTTTCCAGCAATCTAGCTCGCCTTCACACTGCGTACCTATAGCTGGACCGCATTCAGGGATCCAGCTCAAATGGTTCCCTTCATCACGATCTACACCTGCCAACCTTTATTTAGCCTCAGAGGCCACTCCTACTACAGTTAGGCGGCCCGGCTGCTTCGTTCCCGCAATTTTCCCCTCCCCTGGAGGCTTGGACGCGAGACCTTAGACCAGTTAGCTTAAACCACTACCTTCTTCCCCCGAATACAACGTACGGTCATTATATTTTCTGTCCAGATGCAGCGATAATGACCAGGCGTTCTATTCGGGGTGAAGACGGTAGTACTTCCAGCCCACTTTCTTCCGGCGCTCGGAAAACCCCATGCTCGATTGTGGTCCGGTAGCCCCGAAGCCCAGCAGAATTAACGTCAAGGGCCCGCAGCCGATGTATGGGCCAAGTGCTGGTCGTGTATAACCAACCATACAGTCCTCTCCACCACATGTGACTGTATCTGCAGGACCGTCATCGCCAGCTCTTGGTAAGTCGACCAAAACAAGGATGGTTCAGCTGGTCGTCTTCGCAGGCGACGAGGAGGAGAACCTGGATGCCTGGTTGATGGCAGTACCTGACTGTATAAATTAGAATGAACGGATACACACCGGTACACAGGGAGGTCATTGTTGGTACCTACCTGCTTCTTGCAAACGTCGGTAGCGACGTAGTTGAACAGACAGTTAACAGAGGATGATGGCTATCCCAGGGATGGAACCGTGTGGGAAAGAAAGCATACTCTACAACAGTTTGCTCCTTTGTTCGCTGAGAACTTCTTTCGCGATAGGACTAGGGCACAGAAGGCCACAGACAATCTTACACTGCTAGAGGCTCGGAAGGTCCACAGGGTACCATCGTGCCGAAGAAGGTGGGAGTTATAAAAGTGTCAAAAGCTCAATACGATGTACAACATACTGTTAACGAGTTACCTTGAGCGCACCGGGGAATCTTTTGGCTGCAAAAGCTACTACAGTCGTTTCCGCCCAATACAACGTACGGTCATTACAGCTGAATTTAGACTGAAAGATACCCCAGATTCAGCTATAATGACTGTACCTTGTATTCAGGGGAAGACTTAGTATCATAACCCTGCATCCTTCTCCAAAATGGCCTTAGATTTATAGGCTAGTCTTGGAACCCGCGAGGTAGGGAAGAGAGGTCCGGTACAAGAGTACAAGCAACTGGTCCATGCTGCTTGGAAGATGAAGGGACACCTGAATGTCAACGATGACGATCACCTTCTTCGTCAAAGAAGAGGGTGGCAGGTACGCTCGTGGAAAGACTACACAAAAATTTGTCAAGATAGCTATTGGATAGGCGTCCGCATGACATGCGGTGAATCGGGACATATTATATTACACCACCAGTCCTTGGGCCATACATCGGCTGAGGCCCCTTGTCCTTATACACGCTGCAACTTTAGGGGCCCGTAGGCTGCGGTTTATAAATCTCATTGAGGCCCGGTGTCACGTTTACGGCCTCCGAAAGTTGCAGCGAGGGGCCCGCAGCCTATGTATGCGCTAAGTACTGGCGATTCAAAAGCTGATGCCCAAAGGGAAACCAAACGAGCCAGGAGGAGGAACCCCTTTTACACATTATCTTTAGAGGATGGAGAAATAATCCGACTAGGTCATTAGCACGTTCTCCCTCAACCTCTCAGGCAGCAATGGCAGCATCTACCAACTTTTTTTTTTTTTTTTAACAAATCTAAATTATTCTCTCAATCTACCTATGTATATTACTTCACATCCATCTCATTCTCTCTCATTGTCTCGCTACTCTATGTATAGTACGGGGGAACACCAACCAACCAAGCTACCAAACTTGGAACAAGCCCCAGCCCACGGGGTAGGCTTGCACCACAGCAGTTGTGAGAGAGCAAGGCTTTTTTTTTTTGTATCAGCCCCTCGTCACGGTGGTGCAGGGTGCTCAGGCATCGCCGATGCGGGAAACCGGCGATGCTAGTGCCAAGCATCTTTGGCCAGTCCCTTGCACCTCCCCCCCCCTACCCCCCCCTCCAATCCCACCTCAGCGGTGTCTAACGGCCAATATCGTTGCTGCATAGCAACCAACAATATTGGCCAAGGTCCTGCCAATGCTGGCTTGGCCGGCGAACAGGCTACCTCTGGCTGATGATAGAACACCAACCAAGCATGCCCAGGCACATACGTGAGGCCAATGGGCATATTGAATTCAGGAACTCCTGAATGCAACCTTTGTGCCCTACCAACTGAGCTGGCATTGCCCCACAATCACAACCTGGCCAGGAAATGCTACGTTCTCGCAACCTGACAGAGTCCTAAGAGGAGGTGGAGGTAAATTTGAAAAAACTTAGTTTTTAAGGTGATGATGGCAAAGAGTTCCAAGGGGAGTTCACCGTCAAAGAAGCAGAAGTGAGCGGCCGTAAAGCAGGGGTCGTAGCCGACATAGAAATGACCCACAGTTACATCAGTCAGGTTTTTCCATTCGACTCCACGAGTGAAATGAGTACTGTCCATTGAGGCGAAGTGGCACAGTCTGCGACATATAAATGCATCATCACTAGTGTCTCAAAATCAATTGAGCAAGCTCACAGGTCGCCTTGGTTTCAATGCACCTGTAGCCTTCGTGTCGCCAAAGAGTTCAGACTATGTCATCATCATCATCCCAAGCAGGGACGTCTGGCGTATTCCAATGGAATCAGACGAGTGAAAACAACGCTGAATTACCAGCGGGCCTAGCTCCGTCAGTACACCCATGACCCATTGAAATACAGACCTCGGCCCGAATCTCTACACCAACTGAGACAAGTAAACAGTAGCGCTGAATTTACCTGGGGCCGGTTAGTACGTATATAGACGTTTCTCAAGGCCGTCGCCCTCTTTAAAGAAAAAAGAGGGAAAGCAAAAGAAAAAAAAAACTGAATTTACCTGGGGCCACTCATTTCAAGAACGATATCTTAAGGCCATCGCCCTTTTCGAAAGGGAGAGGAAAAAAAAAATTAAAAAAAAAAAAGCACTCTTGTCGGTTGAGGTTTGAAGGACTGCGATGTCAGCGTCATGGCCTTGGCATCTAAGCACTGAGGTATAGGATCATCTTCTTCCCCCCCCCCTCCCCCTCCTCCTCCCACCTTCATGTCAATTGTGAGCAGTCACTACCATCTTCCCCCCACGGTACCATCTTCCCCCCCGAATAGAATGTATACTGTCATTACCCCCAAATCTGCCCCAAATAAAGCGACACACATGACACCCCAACCTCCTGAAGGCTATTCACCTGCTCTAGCAGAGAAAGATGTTTTTTTTCAATTTAAAAAAAATCAAATTCGAGTATTTTTCTCCATTTCCGACCGGACATAGCTTACCTTATCTGCAGTGTTTTTGCAAAACTTCCACAATCAGGAAATACTCGCGTTCGGCGCACCTTTTTCACATAAAACATGCTGACAGTGCGTAACAGTCAGTGAAAAGCTGCTTTTGCAGCGAGTACGTGCTCAGTCTCACAGCAAAGCCACAGAGAAAGAAGTGTTCCTCGTGCCCATTCAGTCACACCTATAGTGCAGAGTGAAGTGTGTGACAAAGTGTCAAGCCGAGTTGAATTCATCCCACCAGGCAACATAAGCACCATATATCTCCCGAGCCGGCCTCGGAGGTGCGAGCCTCCTGTTGCTCGGTTTGACCAAGTGCTTTTCCACGCGCATTTCGGCAACGCTACCCTTGGTTGATTTACTCCATAATAAATACAGGAATGAGACCGGACACCCACTTCTTTGCTCTGTTAGTCTCGCGCCACGGTTTAATAAATATTGAGTGGCATCACAACAGTCTGCCATTCTTACACATTAGATAACGTGCGCAATGAAGCGCAATGTCATTTGGGACATGGACTAAACCACCTATACCTCTGAGTCTCTTTTTCCTGATGCATATTTCCGCCGTGTGCCAATAATTTTTTTTAAAAAACCGCGGCACTGGCGCATTTCATTTCCTTCACTCTAGGCAACCCCGAAAATCGCAACACGTTGACGGTCGTCGCGCCAGAATGGACAGGTCTGGTGCATTGTCTGCCGGCATGTGCAGGTGAGACACAAGATAAGTTTAGTGCAGTCAATTTGAAATACAGCCAGCACTTCAGAGCCCTTTTCCCCGATGCCAATTTCTGAGGTGAGTTCCGTTGAAGCAGCGTAGGCACAATTTTCTCTTTCTCTTTGGCTGGCGGCACCAGCCTTTTCATATTCAGTAGGCCGAGGACCGAAAGTCACACTGCTGCCTGTGCGGCCGCGTCGGAACAGTTCGCCTGCGGAAGTCATTGTCTACTGGCAAGTGCACGTCAGACACAGCAGTGACTTGTTTACCTTTTTTTTTTTTTTTTGGTGGGGGTGGGGGGAGCGGGGTGAGGGGAAAGCAACAGCTCGAAGGATCGCCAAAGAACATCCTCTCACAATAGCCACAGATGAGCTCTCTCGGCTGCTGCAGTTGAAAAAATGGCATCGCAACACCGCTGCGATCTTTACGCTCGACATACAGCCTCAGAAGCTCCAGGCAGATTGCAGCAAAAGTTGTGTGTCTTAAAAAAATAATAAACATATACAACCGTGATTCATCGGCCAGGTGTGCACAGGGAGAAATGAAGAGGGTGCACCCAAAACAGACAGCCAAGTGCGTATGTGCGCATTGGTGCCACGACCATAGCTGCTGTTCCTCAACCAACCATGGAGAGAGACTCAGAGTCTGCATAGACAAACAGCAGCAACACACGTCAGAACTCCCAGGCATCCTTTCTGCACAGGAGGAAGATCACAAGCAATACACTTTGAAGAGACGAGAACAGAAAAACCAAAACCACCAGTTGACTATCACAGAGGAAACACCCCAAGCAACGCATGTGAAAAGAAAAACATTTACCTGATAAAGGCATCATACTTCCACGACTTTCACCACCACCAGCAGCGACAGATAACCAATAAATGTTGTTCTCGCCAAGAACATTCTCGGCCTTGTCGGCCCCCCCTCCCTTAGCGGCCATCAACGTGAGCAAGGTCGAACAGGCCACATGTTTCAATAGACAACACTCTTGAAATCATGTGGCACAACCCTACCCCTTGACCCTTATTCAAGCGGACAACCAGCCCCGCAGAACATAAGAAACCTGCACACAATTGGAACGAGCATGCACCAAACAAAATCCCTACCATTGTAGAAAGGCGGAGCTCCGGAAGGGCGGCCAGGAAACTCTTCCAAAGTCAGGAGAAGACACCAACTCTCAACACGTCCGCAGGACAACGGTTTCCAGTCGAAGACAAACGCCACAAGAGGATGCATGTGCTGCCACCAGCTGCCCCGCGTTTGCCCAACCCTGTGACAGTCCGAACCATCTGTCGCAGCCAAAGCCTCACAAAAGAATGGAGAAGTCATTTCAGCAGCACTTAGAGACATGCTTTATTACAGAGAGCATCTCCACTTGTGGTCATTTCATAGCAAGACATGAGATTGACCAACAAGCAAATTGGATGCAACCCCCCTCTTTAAAAACTGCACATCCACAGATGCTCTGACCCTACTGCTCTTCGTGCAGATGCCTAGGTAGCAGTCTACCTGCTCACTCTCTAATGCCAGCAGTTCTAGTTGCCGTCCTTCCTTCCCTGAACCCTTCCACTGCGGCATCCTTCCCTGAGTACGCATGGCCAACCACACAAACTATAAAGAAATAACAAACATCGCGGCGGCAAATGCCAAACACTGGCTTCCTCCCCTCCTCAGTCAACGTGACCTCCACCTCCCCCCCCTTCCCTTACCTACTAACAGCAGGACTACTCTGCACCGATGGTATATATGATGATGTGCTCACTATCATGTCCGTATGAATAAAGCGGCACATTTGGCTTCCCCGTTTCTGCTCCCATCCGCGTCCTGAGCAGCAGCATTCATTGCCAGATCCTCTGGAAGTGAAGCAGGATCATCCATCGCCTTTGTACTTCACCGACTCCTGTTCTCCCAAATTCGCCCCCACCTGCCAAGCCCCCCACTCAAAATGTATCCTTCTCATCGAAGCTAGACTACTTATTAATCACTGGAGCATTCCAAATCCATATGTTCCGAGCCACCAGAACCACCATGCATGTGTCCGACAATCAACCACTCCTTCAATCCGTTCCTCTTACCGCACCTGGGCTTGTGAGCAAGTTAGCCCAGAGGCATCAGCTCCGATGACAGCAAGATCGCAAGTGCTGCAGATTCTTCCATCCATCTCGGGAACAAACCTCGAGCCGCAGAAGGGGCACGAGACTTCTTTGCTGCCACGGTAGATCGGCGTGAATGTTTCTGCACAGACCACAAACGGATTCCTTGGGTCGTAGTTAATTTGTATATCATCCTTGGGATTTCTCTCGCACACCTGCAATGCCTTTCTAGCATTGTTGGCAACTGCGGGCATAGGATTCAATTCCAGCAAACGTCGGCAGAAAGTGGCAGTTGTGTTATAGTTCTTCAGTTTGTAGCAGACGTGCAACGCACTCTGGAGACTGAGCTTCAAATGCGTGGGCTGCATGTTGCAGTGGGTGAAGTACGCAGCGAGCTCCATCTGCCTCTGCGGATCATCCCTAAGCTCTCTCCTCTTCAATTCGATTCTCAACGCATTGACATACTCCCTCGCGATTCCCAGCAGCTCTTTCACCTCATCCACCTCCCTCCGGCTGTCGACCACAACAAGAGGAATTGTGTGCAGGATGCTCAAAAACACTTTCAAGGCCTCCGTGAATTTACCGTCAGTTGTGCTCTTGTAGGCCACCTTCAGCCTCTCCTCGAGCAAGCTCAGCTTGTACATAACAGCGGGCAGTCCTGGCGTGTTCGGTGGGCTCGACTCAGTCCAACCTCTCTCAAGGCCACACGACATTCCAGGAACGAGGGACACGCCTGGCAAGACTGCATGGCTAGCCAGGTGAAGATTCATCATCAGCTCCCTGAGAGGAACAAAGTTCTTGACGCCCAACTGGCGGCTGAGTAACCGCATGGCCGTCTCAAATGAGCCCGCTGCGACATGCTCAGCAGCCAAGGCCGATTTCTGAGTCCATCTCTGGGTAGAGGGAACCCCAGGCGAGGGCGTGACAAAGAATGTCCCAGGTGCTCCAGCATCGGCTGCACTGTCATCCGCAACATCAGCGGGAATGTCCAGGTCATTCATGTTGCCCCACCCACCTTCATCATCCTCGGCTCCTTCCTCCTCATTACCAGTCTGCTCTGGCTGATTGACAACTTCACCATTCTCCCCAACCACAACATCAGGGAGGTCGACTTCTCCCCATCCGGGTCCAGCTGCCTCCTCTTCCTCGGGCACCTGCGTCTCCGCCAGCGAGCCATCAAAGAAGCCCTTCGTCACATTCAGTAGAGGCCAGTTTTCCTCCCTCAAAATTGGTGCGGGGGGCAGAAGTAACTTTGCAGAATCGATATCCTCGGGCAGGGGAGGGGTGTGCTCTCCTAGATCCGCCGCAATCCTCTCCGCTACGTCCTTGAGACCATGCACAGCGGCTGTCAGATATGCAAGAGGAAGATGCCCGGCCTCCTCAAGAATCCGAACTCTTTCAGCAACGTCACCCAAGTACAGCGCATTGTGGAAACGCCCCATGACGTCGTTCCTCATCTCTGCAATCTTCAGCATCTTCCTCAGCTTCTCCAGGTTTCCAGTAATGAGGTACAAGAAAGACAACCGCTCGTAGTTCTTTGTCTTCTGATACGAGAACTCCACAATCTGGTGGTTGCCCTGCCGCAGAGCCTCCACTCCAAGCCGGTACCAATAGTCCTTCTCATCAATTTCATGCGCAGAAGCAAGCGCAACCTCGATGTTCCCGCAGTCGATGGCAAGATTGAATCGAGTGCGTTCATCTTTCACAAAGTGCAGGGCAACCTCCGGGAAACCTTTCTGTTGCAAGTAGGCAATAATCGACTGGCCGCAGAGTTGGGAGCTCCTGATCATCTGCAAGACGTCATCGTACTTCTTCTGAAGAAGTGCAAGCTTGAAAGTATACTCCGTGCAATCTATCTGAATCACTCTGTTCTTGCCATCGCGATCCAAGCAGAAGACAGAATTTCCGGACACTCGCGTCACGTACACCGGAACATCCAGAGTGCGGATGATTCCACTATCTCCGTTCGGCAGGCAGTACTTGATGTGATTGAGCGTTGTATACACAAACACTCCACTGTCGTCCCAGGCCCCACTCTTGACCCTGATGGTCTCATGTATTGTGCACTTCTGAACCAGCTTCTTTGATGCAATGATGACAGAATGCTTGCTCAGAAGCGCCACGTGGTTCATGTCGCCGGACCACACCACATACTTGACAAAAGGCGTGCTGAGTTCACCAACAGCAATCCGCTGCTGAACATCAAACAGGACAATCCGATCGTCAGAGCGGCACAGCAGGCTGCCTGTCCCAGCATAGAAAATGGCATCTGTAGTTGGACACGGAGCTGGGCACTTCTTCGTCACCTCGTTCCTGAGGTTCTTGATCAGGATCTGATTATGGACCTTGTCAAGCACCGCAAACCGATTCCTCGCAACAAACACCGCAGATGCGCCCATCGATCGCTTTCCCTCCTGGCTGTCGCTCCTCCCAGAAGAATCCTTGGGAATTACGTAGAGCTCATACGACCCTCCTTCCACATCCGAACAGACCAAAACCGCATTCTCAGCAGGATTATATGACAGGGACCGAGGCCCTTGATTCATTCCACTTGATCCTGTCCGGCGAATAGAGATCAACGGATTGTCTCTCCCGGAGCTGTAATCGTATGTGCGAAGGTACCTGTCCTTGATGTAGTACAAGGTTCCCCCATGCACTGCATAGGCAGGTCTTTCCCGTTCCAGCTTGAAGACAATCATACCGCTGTCATGGCCTGCCGCAAGAAGGTTCATCTCCGGATGGGCGGCTAGAATCCAGAACCTGTCGTGTTCTCTCCTGAATGTCTGCACACCAATTCGTTTGGACATGTCCCACACTCGTATGCTCTTGTCTTCCGAGTTGGAGACAATGATGTCTTGTCGAGCGTGGAACATCACGCAGGACACGTTGTTGACATGCCCACGAAGCGTGTCCACCTCCCATGCCTTCGTATCTGTGCGCCAACACACCGTCAACAACGAGCACAAGGGCCCCCAGTACAGGTTTATATACACGAACAAACATGTACAACAGCAAAACACCCACCACACACCCACACAGTCCTCACAATACTTGATAGCCCTGCTCAGTCTTTCACATGCACAGACATCTACTTTGTCATGGTGTGTACAAAATTTCATGAACCCTCAGTGCACAACACCAAGGAGGCTTCGCCGCCTGACAGTTACCAGTGTTAGCCCAAAGACCGATCCATGGCAGCACAGCCCTTTACGGGACAACAAAAAAGAAAAACACAGAAAAGAAAAGGAAATGTATAATAACGCACTCCGGTGGGACAGCTAGAGGTACATCCGAGAGAAATGTACAAGAGAACGCCGGTGTCGAATTGGATTTGGAGTAACAAGTGAAACACGAACAACTTCGGAACACAATGCCGAAGAGTAGTAGTTCATCGATTGCCCAAAAAGACTTCGACAATTAACAAAACACAAACAATGCAAACAAGAAGGGCCTGAATTTGCCTAGAACAGTAACGACATAAATAAATGGCACTTGGACACACTTAAGATAAATAATAAAAGCATAACGACTAACAATACAATGTACGAAAACATCGGCCGGAGGCAACACTAACGAACGCTGTCACTTTCAAGTGCACCTAGACCAAATTCTGACCAATCGACTGACTAAATAAAAGGCACGCTGGAGCAAAATCAACGAAGCCCAACCATCCTTTTGCGGTCATTCAATCAACACCACAGTCATTGTCTGTGTCACCACGTGGGAAGCCATGACAACAGTAGGACCTCGTTGACCAGGGGTTCTACTGATTAATCCCCCCACCCATGATGCAAGTGCTTGACACGGACCAACGAATAGAACTCGATACATCCTAACCACCGTTAAAAAAATAATAATAAGAAAAAAAAACACGCCGGTGGTCAGTCAACCTGTCAAGAAGACAGCTGCCTAGGGTGAGAAGCTTGTTCACTACCGTCTTCCCCCGAACACAACGCACCCTCATTTTGACTGTATCGGGCCGGAAACATGTCTTGCATACGTTCATTTTCAGGGTGCGTTATGTTCGGGGGAAGACGGTAGACTTCTAAAGAACGTATTTAAGCACAAGTACTTCAAAACGAAACGTTCATTTTCAGGGTGCGTTATGTTCGGGGGGAGGAAAGACTTTTTTTTTGAGGAGGGGCTTACAACGACTCCTTGCGGAGGAAACGTTTTTTTGAGGAGGGGCTTACAACGACTCCTTGCGTTCATTTTCAGGGTAGCGACCACGAAAGCAGAGCAGAGCAATAAAAATGGGTAGCGGATTCGTGTATAGTCGGTGCGACTAGGCTTGTTCAACGAGTCCCAATAGAAGAGCTCTTCAGCTCATAGCTTTCGTGGTCAGTCCCAATCATGACGGGGAAAGAAAAGTAGGAAATCCGACACGGGATGCAAAAAAACCGACACAGGATGCAAAAAAAACGACACGGGATGCAAAAAAAACGACACGGTATGCAACAACCTACACATTCAACATACCCCCCTTTTCCTTCACACAAAATAACCTCAGCCTCAGCGCTTAGAGACAATAAGAGGACTGCCGGAGCTGCGCCATCAAACCCTAATACTAGATGTAGGGTCGTCGTTGGCAAACAGGTGGAGCTCGCAGAGCAGACATGCTGTTTGGAGAAAAAGGGAGAGGGGGGAGGGGCAGACGGGATATGAAGGAACGGCGAAGACGCCATTGCGCGGTAATATACACATCCACACAGAGGAGGATTCCCCACAGGAGCGACAAACCGTTGACTGGAGCAAGGTCCCCTCGACGCCTATCCAAGCGAAGAAAAACGAGGTCCATGATGATCAGATTTACAGAATAGTAAGAGGAACCGGTCGCTGCCGCTGACTGGAAGACGGCCCATTGAGACCTTCATATATGAGATACACAGACCTTGCTGCTTCATCGACCTGCCCCTTCCAGTATCGCCACGTCGACACGGTACACTCAGTTTAGCGTAGGATTCTCCGGCGACACAAATCACTCCAAAAAAGCTGGAGAAAACACGCAGAGAACATAAACATAAACATAAACCTCTCTCTCTCTCTCTCTCTCTCTCACACACACACACACACACGCAAACAGTGCTAATCGGCGCGGCAGTCGCCCCCACCGCCGAATCCTTTTGTTCCGCAGGGCGATAAAACAGTTGCTGCGACATCCTCTCTCTCTCTCTCTCTCTCTCACATACACACACACACACACAGAGGGCGGAA
>BFEA01000811.1:79133-89158 GCA_003427395.1 Chara braunii | reverse complement strand
CTCTCTCTCTCTCTCACACACACACACACACACGGCGGAAGAGACTCTCTCTCTCTCTCTCTCTCTCACACACACACACACACACGCACACACACACGGCGAAAGAGACTCTCTCTCTCTCTCACACACACACACACACACACATACCGAGGGCGGAAGAGACTCCTATTCGGCACGACGGTCATCTCCGCCGTCGAATCATAATACACCCACACATACCGAGGGCGGAAGAGACTCCTATTCGGCACGACGGTCATCTCCGCCGTCGACTCATTATATTTCGCAGCACCGTCAAAATGTTTCCCCGAGCTCTCGCTCTCTCTCTCTCTCTCTCTCTCCCCACAAACAGACACACACACACACACGCGCGCGCGCGCGCGTCCACCGGAGCGCTTGCGACTCTGCCAATGTTCCACCTCCATCCAGCAGCCTAAAGCGGAAGACAGCCCACGAAGAACTTCATCGACTCGACGGCCAGTGTATTTGCTATAATCTCTCTCTCTCTCTCTCTCTCTCTCTCTCTCTCTCTCTCTCTCTCTCTCTCTCTCTCTCTCTCTCCCCACAAACAGACACACACACACACACAAGCGCGTGTGCATCGCAGCATTCGCAACTTGGTGGCTCTGCCAATGGCCCGCCTCCATCCAGCGCCCAGAAGCGGAAGACAGCCCCAGGACGAAATCCCCATCGACGGCCACTGTATTTGCTAGTTAAAAGGGCAGGCGAAGTCTGGGCCACGGACGCGGACAGATATACTGGGACGACCGCCAGGCTTAAAGACAGAGGAAAAATACCACCAAGGAAGCAACAAAGAAAACATATGGACTTTGTTCAAACAGAGACCGATAGAGAAAGCCTGTGAGAACAGAAGTTGAAGCTTCGTCCTGCCCGGAACTGGAGTACGCTGGCAATGAAATCCCTACTCTGGTGGGGAAGAACAGGTCGACATAGCGACGTGGTTTATTTTTCAAGAGGAGAGCGAAACAGCGGCGGGTAGTGGCGAGGAGGACAAGCGAGGGCGGGAAGCCGGCCGGGAACAGTGCCAGCCAGACATTTCGCGCGCGCTGACTGAAAATCCCAAGCAAAAATAAATTCGATGACACGCCTCAGCTGCAGCTCCCACCCAGACACGCGGACACATGACCTCTCTCATTACATTCACGACGTCATTTTCTCATTCCTACCCCTCCCAATCCCTCCCAATTACAAGGAAACCCTGACCACGTCACTCCCTGTCTTTTACTGCCAGGAACGAAACGGAAAGGAAAAAATAAAACTACAAAGACGGATACGATGCAACGGGAAATCATTGCATTCACGACGTCATTTTCTCATTCCTACCCCTCCCAGTCMCTCCCAATTACAAGGAAACCATGACCACGTCACTCCCTGTCTTTCACTGCCAGGAACGAAACGGAAACGAAAAAATAAAACTACAAAGACGGATACGATGCAACGGGAGAAAAGAAGAAGCGCGGAGAGGGGAAATAAGACCACCGATCAGGAAAGACAACCGAAGAAGAAAAACAATTTAAACAACGAAACACAAAAGAAACCAGGAGAAGAACAAAACACGGAGAACGAGACAAGAAAGGAAAACGAAGAAACCCTCTTCCAAAATTAGTAGCACACTCCGTACTCGAGGACCCTTTTTTTTCATCTTCTTATGATGATATTGGTCAGTCAGCACATCGTCAACTTCTCCATAGCGCGATCCCGGCCGACCCCGTTCACGATCGATACACTTAAAGCGCGCCAAATTAAACGTTATCGACCGACTTCTTCCTGACGTGCTCAGACCCACTCTAGCCTTACCTTGTACTTGCACAACGTCCCAAATATTAAGATTAATACCTAGCAATTGCACAGCGACCCGAATACTACGTTTAAACCGCGCGCACATACATGTGTATCCATATATACATTCATACATGTCTGTCCGATCTTACTAAACACTATACATATCTGTAAATAAATACGCATATGGTATATGTACATATATCGTCAAACAGGACTGCCCGGTATACCGTAGGCAGCGAGGGAAAAGAGGACACCAACCGAGGCGCTGTGACAAACTGTTTCATCGGAGTTCCACCGACTCATCGGAAGAAGGCTGGACCCTCATATACATATATATACATCGTCACACCGTGTAGCGGACGGAGCGCAAAGGCGAAAAAGACAAAACAAAAAAGGAAAGAAGGAAGGAAAGCTCCGCCTGTTATCACCTCTTACATACAAGGCCGGCCACGTGGATGACAGGTTGAGCGCCGGTTGCCCCCATCCCCGTGCGTCACGAGGACCCACTTGCAAAAAGGCAAAGAGGTAAAGAAAATGAGGAGGAAACCAAACCTCACAGACGCAAAAGAAAGAGAAAGGGATTCAGTCAAAGAAAGAAAGGACAAGGGAAGAGGAAGAAGGCCTATCAGTCCAAACAAAGCAAATGACACGCCCCATCTTTTTTTATTTTCTTCGGCAATGTATATTTAAGGTAATAAGCTTCAGTCTCCTTATTCCCTCCACAATCCCGCTTGTGTAAATCACAACTTCCCTTCTAAGGTTCTTCAAATCGATCAAAAAAAGAGACCCCCGCGTGCCTGATAGAAAGATACCAGGCCCCTCCCACCCAGACACGGAGCAGAGAGATGACATTTGACACCCAGACTTACGCTGTATTGTCGTCGCAAACATAACATAATTATCGAGTAAATGACTGGAACGAAGAGGAGCCAGTCATTATCAAAATTCGTCGTTAACATGTGAAAACCCGATAGCGGAGTTCGGTAAACACAGACGTCAGTAATAACACCGGCACGACGACGACGAAAAAAGAAAACGCGAGGCGAGGGTCCCAAAGCACAGCGCCCACAGGAGCGGCACTTCACGACCTCACGGTCGAGTCCCATCCACACAAGTACAATCACCACACCCGTCAGTTTTCGCACTCACTCTAGACCTCGTTTTCTCAAAATCCGTACTCGTCGCCACTCACGCTCGAGTCGAGTCCGCATATAGAGAGAAAGAACCCTAAATAATTTGCTCTTCCATTTTACGTGATTTGTGTCACCTCGCGCCGCTTCTATCTTGCGTTTTTTCTGTTGTTTCTTTAACCATTTCCACCTCCGTTTCTTATTGTTTCCTACGATTCTCCTACCAGCATCTTCCTCTGATTGTTTCATACATACGTAAAACACATCATAGGCATGGGAGACTCACCGTTCATCCTCCATAGTTTAACCTGTCGGTCGTCTGCTCCAGAGACAATCAGAGGGAGGGTAGGGTGGAAGGCTGCCCAATTGACACCCCGGTCGTGACCCTCCAGCACGTATTTCACGACAGCATCCCCGCCGCCGAATAGATCCGTGTTCATCTGCGGCAAGCGCAAGATGTCTTCAGCTGGCGCTACAGTCTTCTTTCGGAGGGCAGAGATGTCCCACACGCGGACCGTCTGGTCCAAGGAGGCGGAAACGACCAAGTCCTCCTTGATATGGAAGGCAGCGCACATGACGTAGTGGTTGTGACCCGTCAGCACCGAAATACAGTTGCGGGATTGCCAGTTCCAGATGCGAATGGTCTGGTCGTCGCTGGCGCTGACGATCCATGGATACTCCTGATGAAATTGGACGGTGCGGATATAATCGAGATGTCCCAGGAGGGTGAACAAGCACCGCCGGAGCTTGTAGTTCCAAACCTTGATCTTGTAATCATCGCCTAACGAAAGGAGAAAACAAGACATCCGTCGGCATTATAGAAAACCAACAAGAAAGAAAACAGGCAAACCAGCACACACAATAGAGCACAGAGAGCGAGAGCGGGGGAGAGAGAGACAAGAGAACACGGCGCACACAGCACAAGAGCACAACAGCAGACAGCACGTCACTCACAGAGGTGGCCTCTCGTAAGAAGTACAGAGGCGCAAAGACGAATGCTGACGACGAAAAATCGCGACAGACGGAAACCCGCTAGAGTGAAATAGAAAGAAAAACGAGAAAAAGCAAAAGTGAAAGCCAAATAGGCAGGCAGGACCGTAAGGCCCTGTTAATAGAATGAGGATTAAAAATACCACTGACATTAAAATCCAGACTTAAAACTCTGGCTCAGATTAAAAATATCAACAACCTGGCAAAGAAAGTCCAAACAAAGGGGAGAAACCAAGAGGACCAAAAAATTCGCTCTAGCAACACCCCAAGTGAGGCAGTCAAAAGGACAGAAACACGAGATAGACAGATATGGAGACAGGATGTGAGGGAAAGGAGACCGGCAAGCGAAGAAGGACAATAAGAGAAGAACAGCACAATAGGATGATGAATACGAGTAGAGAAAGACAAGCTCGGTAAAGGAAAGAGAAAACGAGTGAGGAGGGAAAAACGAGACGAAGGGGAGCAAAATGAGACGAGAGAAATGGGAGAGAGAGGAGAGAACCGAGAGAAAAGAAAGAAAAGAGAAAAGAGAAAGAAGAGAAAGAAGAGGGACAGGAGAGAGAAGAGAGAGAAAAGAGAAAGGACAAAGGAGAGAAAGGAGAGAAAGGAGGGAAAGGAGAAAGGAGAGAGAAATGGGAGAGAAAAGAGAGAAAAGGAGAAAGGAGAGAGAAATGGGAGAGAAAAGAGAGAAAGGAGAGAAGGGAGAGAAGGGAGAAAGGAGAGAACGGAGAGAGAAAGGAGAGAAAGGAGAGAAAGGAGAGAAAGGAGAGAAAAGAGAGAAAAGAGAAAAGAGAGAGTAGAAAGAAAGGAGAGAACGGAGAGAGAGGAGAGAAAGGAGAGAAGGAGAGGAGAGAGGAGAGAGAACAGGGGAGAGAAGAGAGGAAGGAGAAAGAAAGGAGAGAGAAAGGAGAGAAAGGACAGAGAAAGGAGAGAGAAAGGAGAGAGAAAGGAGAGAGAAAGGAGAGAGAAAGGAGAGAGAAAGGGGAGAGAAAGGAAAGAGAAAGGAAAGACGGACTTAAACGGAGGGAATATGTGGGAGGCAGATAAAGTAAAGCATGGAGGAAACAACGCAGAGAGAAGCGACGAAGGGACGTAAGCAGAGGAATGGGGTGCACAAAAACGTTCTTCACGGAGAAGATGCGCGCCCGTGTCCTTTATGTTACCACAAGGAATACAGAGAAGAGGACAATTGTAGCAAGATCTATGCGGTTGGCAAAACTCTCTTGTCAAGGAGCCGGTTCTTCTCACCTCCAGAGACGAACAGAGGTTGCGACTTGTGGAAATGAACCCCCCTAACTGGTCCATCATGCTCGTCAAAGCGGTCAATCAGGGTTCCCATTCGATAATCCCATAGTTGGATGATGCCGCTGTGAAGGCTTGCCAATATCCATGGTCTTTTAGGGTGAAAGCTGAGTCCTTTCACCCTATTGCTTTTCGTCTCGAACTTCGTCAACATGATGTAAGTCGAGCCACGGGCGAGGCGCGGCGAGGTAAAGCTTCCACAGCAACCCTGCGCCGCCCCCTCCCTCACTCACTCACTCCCTACTCTCGTACTTCCAATGCCCCTCCCCCCCTTCTTCCCACCCACTACTTCCCCAAGCCCAACCCTCAACAATTCCCTTGGCTCCGTCCCAAAAAATACCTACACTACAACTGAAGCTGCGTCTCTCTCTCTCTCTCTCTCTCTCTCTCTCTCTCTCTCTCTCTCTCTCTCTCTCTCTCTCTCTCTCTCTCTGTGTGTGTGTGTGTGTGTGTGTNTCTCTCTCTCTCTCTCTCTCTCTCTCTCTCTGTGTGTGTGTGTGTGTGTGTGTGTGTGTGTGTGTGTGTGTGTATGTGTGTGTGTGTGTGTGTGTAACCTACAAAAGCGAGAATATGCGTCAGTACCTCAAATTCATTCCTTGCTATCCCATCCGTCCGTCTCTACCGTCTTCCTAAACTTCGCCCAACACACCAAGTCCCCTAACTCCTTACCGCCACGTCCATCTACACACCAATTGAAGAATGGTTTCCCTGTTCAGCCTATCGTCCCAATTCCGCGTTTTCCTCCCCTCTTCTTTCCCGCCCTTCTTCTTCAGCCTCGCTTCCGCAAAGAAACTCGCAAAACCGCCATTCGTTGCGCCCGTGAGGGCGAATCCAACACGGCTACGTCAATGACGACGAACACGTGGCCACACGGGCTCAGTGGGTGTTGTACACTTTGACTCGCTCTTGCCCTCCTCATCCGCAACAGACCCACTGTTCCCATGGGCCGCGACACGCCCGGCTATGCCGCGGTTCTCCTTGTAGCCTACTTGCACCACAGACCCACGACTACATTCCATTCGGCACAACCCCCTTCGCCGCTAACGCTCCTCCCGCCGTACACCACCCCGCTACCCGGGCATTCAGCTGAGCGACTGCCAATGAGCCAGGTAACTGACCATGGACAGTACACCGATGGGCCACACGGCGAAACAGCACAGGTTCACGAATACCGTCCAGTATTTCCTACGCCGTGCTCTCCGAACAAATTCGCCACATTCACACAGAAAGGGTAGGTTCAGGGCGAATTGCCCATGCGGTACCTCGTAATTGGTCCCCTAATTAGCATTGACGAAAGAGTTCCTGTCGCTAGTGCCTGCCCGAGGGCCAGGCCCCACTAGGTAGGTCTGTGCCGAGGTTCCGGCCCTGCACCCCGGAGCTATGTCGAGGAAGGCTTTGTTTGGAATCTGAGGACAACTCAACTACGGATATCCTCCGTTGGTTTAAAAGCCTGGATGGACAACGACGTAGTTCGGTGGGTCCTACCCCTGATAACCGTGCTGATTTCCCTACAAAGGCCTAAACACAGGCCGGTAGGATCAACCCCTAGCTTTGGCCCGTGAGCTCCTGGTATGGCCAGTATGGCCAGTACTCTTGCCCGTAAGTCCTGAGGACCAGCGTCAGCATTGGACCTTTTCGGTGAGACTTCTCCTGCGCCAGGGTCTCCCTTGTGGCTGGCGAGAGCTTCAAATCGTCTTGTTACACTATCTGCTTATTTATGGTTATTGTCTTCCCCTCTACAGCCACCAGTGCTTGGCCCAGCTATCAATGCCGAGCCTGGAATGGCCCTGCGCGCCAATTTTTGCCGAAACGCCAGGGAACCGTTTGGGCTGGCGCTTCCAGCCAATGTGGCCCGGTACCCGAAACCCTAAAGTCACGGTGCATTAACGGGGAAGCACCGCGGCTTATAGTTGGGCCAAGTATTGGTGGTTTAACTCACCAGTACACCTTACATAGGCCCACGGGTGTCAGTGTAGCACCCGCAACATTTGGGAGGCCGCATTTTTTTTTTTTCAACGGTTCCCTATGCAGCGGCCCCCCTCCAAGTTTTGCTCGTAGCGACAAAAACTTTATGAAAGGTTGGGGCCATGTACTAACGGTTTAAGCCTTGATGAGCATTGACCTACAAATGTGAAAACCACCAAGCCCCTTGCCGGATGAAAGAGGGAGGAACGGTAGTTGTGTTAAGTAATTTATTTTCACACCTATTATTAGAGGCGCAAACAACCCGCATATCGATCTTTGACAATCCAGTGAACCGGATAGTTATAAGGTGACACGCACAGTGATCCCAAGCATCGTTCCCAACTGTACGGACTGACATCAACCAGACAAATCGATCGTTAGACTCCCCCACTTCTTATTCCCCAACTAGTCACAACACATGTAATATTTGAAAACTTAACACAATACTTCTACATCATAAAAAATAGTTTCCAAACCTCATCGATCGATTGAAAAACAAGGGGGCTGCAAAATAAACCTTTGTATAAACCACCGTTTTTGTCCCCCTGTTTCCCCTGACTCCTCTATCAATCTTTATACAATTATAATTACAACGTATTTAGATGAATATTTATTAAAAAAAATAAATGTAGATAAATATATAGGCCGATATTCATGGTATATAGAAAATAAATTTATGAATATATTGATTAATATGTTAAACAATAGAAAAAAAATAAGTGGAAATTTTTTTTTCTTCTTGTGAATTAAGAATACATTTTTTTTATTTTTTTTTTAATTATGTTTTAAATATTTACATATTTAGTAAATACAGTGGTCATAAATGATAACCAGCCAGATATATATATATATATTTTAGATCACCCTCCATAATTTTTTATTATTTGTATAAGATTATTGTCAAATCATATTTTATATATACATATTCTTATTATATGTAATGAATCAATAACATGTAGTTATCTTATTTTGATAATATATAGTTGATATTTTTAATTCAAAAATATATATATTTCAAAAACGTTGATTACATTATACGATGACAATCATAACTTAACTCAAATCCAATGACTTGGCATAATCTTTTTATGATGGTTATATATAATTTTGACATAATCATCTGTTTTTTGCTTATATTATATATTTTTATTATAAAAAAATATTATTTAAATTAAGTGATTTGTCAATTTTACTCTTCGATTATTTAAGCGATTTTTTTTTTTCTTATGTATAATTAATAACATTGGAACATCACATTGGTTAATGATTTTCGATAAAGGTTGCTTACAAAATTGCAAATAATAATCTTTTGATTTATGAACACTGATATATTCATTCCTACTTTGTTCAATAATTAACCGTTATTTTTAAATATATATGTTTTCTTAATATCTTGGAATATTCATACTTAATATAAAAATTGAAAGTACAAAACAAAAACTTAATATATTTTTTTTATCTTATCAATGAATAAAGTGAGACACATTGCATAGTGTCTATAGTGATCTGAAAAAACTCATTCCTTGGTTAGGTACATTGATACTCATACATTTAGTTTCCTGTCCGCTAACCATTACTTCTAAAATTATAATTAATTAATATATTCAAAACTAAAGTACAAATAAAATAGATGCAATATAAATATTAAGGACAAAAATTATATTATTTGCTATTTTTTTAAACAAATTGATTTCGTGTTTTATAAGCATAAAAATATACATGAATTGGATGACATTAAATGAATAAATTCACAATTGATTAATCGATTGATCAAACAAATGTTATTTTTTGATACACTTATATGATTAATAAATTACTTATTATCTATAATTACTTTATTTATCTGTCATACAATTAAGTTAATAATTAAAAAAAAAAAAAGATTTATCTAGTTAATTAATCATGAGCTGGGCTACCAATCGGGTCGCTCGGATCCTGGGTGGCCAACTCGTGCAAGGACCAAAGAAGGTATCCCCCCTTCCCCTAAAAATCCAAAAAATCCTAAAATAAACTATGTTATGTAGACAAATAAACTGTAAATTTTTACCTCAGGGTCATATCGAAATTTTTCACCGAATCTAGAATAAAAATTAAAATTTAAAATATATTTTTATTTTTATTTTTTTATTTATTTCTTGGCTCAGTCGGACAAGTGACCCGGGTCACTCTGGTAACCTAGATCATGAGTATATTTATTGTCAAACAATTAATAAATCACAAAAGTTAACATATCTCTCCCCAATCAATAATTCAGTTAATCATTTATAAAAAATGGTGTTTGCATTCAAAACATATAATCATTATATTTTGTCATTTCATGATCGAAATTTATATATACACGTGCAAACATTACCTTTATGTTTTCTTCATGTAGACAAATATTGACAATCATTAAGTTTTTGTCATTTGCTAATTCATAAAATAAGAAATAAGCAAATATGGTCGACATAGAATCATATTATTCGAACAAATAAATTTACCATGAACAGGGTAACCGGCGTTCGGGACGGGCCGAATGCCCGAACGTATGAGACCCCTTGGGGATGCGTTCGGCCTTTCGGGCTGAACCCGGACAAAAAAAAAAAAATAATAATAATAATAAAATAATAATAAAATAATAAAATAAAATCATCAAAAAAACTGAAAAAATATATGTTATGGAGAAAAATAAATTAAACAACATTTGCCTGAGCATTACATCCGAATTCCTTACCAAATTTGAAATAAAAATAAAATACGAAGAAGAAATACTAATAAAAAAAAATAATAATAAAAAAAATTAGTGAGTGCGCGAGCACGTTTTTGACACCGACATCTTTGGCGATTTTTTTTTTTTTT
>BFEA01000811.1:21717-47103 GCA_003427395.1 Chara braunii | reverse complement strand
TGTTGCAGTGTTCCGGTTGATACTTAGTTGATCTTTCATCCCTATGTGTTGTGATGTCTCGGTTCATACTTAGTGGATCTTTCCTCTATGTGCATATGCTTTTCACTGACTCAGTCTCCTCATTGTCTAATTTATGTGTGTTTTAGTGTTCCGGTTCATACTTAGTTGATTTTTCCGCCATAGGGATGGGCTCTTCATTAGTTCAATCTTCTCATTGTCAAGTTCATGTATGTTGTATTATTCCGGTTCATACTTAGTTAATCTTTCCTCCATGTGCATGTGCTCTTCATTAGTTCAAACTTCTCATTGTCAAGTTCATGTGTGTTGATCTTTCCTCCATGTGCATGTGCTCTTCATTAGTTCAAGTTTTTCATTGTCAAGTTCATGTGGGTTGATCTTTCCTCTATGTTCATGTGCTTTTCACTAATTCAATCTTCTCATTGTCAAGTTCATATGTGTTGTGATGTTCCGATTCATACTTAGTTGATCTCTCCTCCATGTGCATGTGCTTTCACTAGTTCAATCTTCTCATTGTCAAGTTCATGTGTGTTGTAGTGTTCCGGTTCATACTTGGTTGATCTTTCCTCCATGTGCATGTGTTTTCCATTAGTTCAATCTTCACATTGTAAAGTTCATGTGTGTTGTGATGTTCCGGTTCATACTTAGTTGATCTTTCCTCCATGTGCATGTGCCTTTCACTAGTTCAACCTTCTCATTGTCGAGTTCATGTATGGTGAAGTGTTTCAATTCATACTTAGGTGATCTTTCACTATGGGATGGGTGAACGACATTTGGGTGCTACTACTATGGGATGGGTGACCGACATTTGGCTGCTACTACGGGGGGATGATTTGATTAGGATTAGAAGTCTCTTCTCTCTCTCCCTCTCTCTCTCTTTCTCTCTCTCTCTCTCTCTCTCTCTCTCTCTCTCTCTCTCTCTCTCTCTCTCTCTCTCTCTCTCTCCCTCTCCCTCTTCGCGTTGGCTTCTTTCTCTCTTCCCCTCACTTGGCATATGACTGGCATTTTTCCCTTCACTTGTTACATTGCCAGGGTGCAAACGGTAAGAGAAATCAGACCTCACTTGGTAGAGAAAGAGGGCAAGGGAAGGGTAGCCGGTCCCTTGTGCCACCAGGAATGCAAAGGAAAGGACGTTTGAAAGAGTGGGAAAAAGGTGGAATCCGAGAGAAAGTATAAGTTGAAGCAAGGTCAGTTTGACTCAAGCATTTCCCCGACTGCATAACTATGAGAAGAGGATGGGTTGATTGAGCAAAAGAGAGGGAACAAAGAACAGTCAAAGAACATGGAAAGATAGGCATGTTGGAAAGGCTATGTGTTGACCCCCAATGAGAGATTGTATGGATCTTTGCTTTATGTGGGACTATGCAGGTAAGTGAAGGCTAGGGATGCCTTGAGCGGGATAGGGCCGGGAGGAACCGGGCGGCAAAAGAAAAAGGGAAGAGAGGCAAAGGGGCTACGGGACCCTTAGCATAAAGCCAATCCATGGAAATGACCTTCGCGTTTGAAACTTAGGGTGTAAATGAGAGAATGAAGTGTAATCTTGCCAAGGGAAATGTGAAGTTGTGTGTGCATGCATGTAAAGGCCCCGAAAAGACTAAGGGACATGTGTCAATAGGGTTGAATGAGATGTATGAGACCCGATGGGTGCGTAGAGGCGAGGGGGAGGACGACATCGCCGCACCCCGATGACGCCGTGGGATCACAATGCTTAGGGAAATGGTGTGCGGTCTAAGGATGACGCTTACCCTGCGCACAAGAGAAGAGAAACTCTCAAAGAACCCTTGGACTGCCTGCATATTAGAAAGAGCAATTGCCTGAGAACATAACCACGAATCGGAAAAAAATCAGTGCTGCGGAATGACCAGCAAGACTATGAATCAGTGACACGAAGTAGGTCGGTTGGGCGGCAGGTAGCCAATATGAATGCGAATCAAAACCGAAATCCGAATCCTGGTCCAGTCCCGGCCCCGCGAGCTCGCGTGCCCATGGCCCCACCGGATCTATCTTTTCGACCCTGCACATCATTTGGTCGGGGCATGGCTAGCCACGCTACGCGCGCAACAGTACGATAACGATAAAGCTAGAATTAACATCGCCGCTAGATTGGGATGGGACACGCATTATTGGTTCAACATTTACGTTTGGGTAGATCGCCCAACTTTTGAGCGAGATTTCCTCAACCGATTTGACTACATTCAGTCGGAACAAGCCTTGTTCATGATTAAAGATCGAGTGCAAAAGCCACTGGAATTTGTCACGGAATATCGAAACCGATTTTACAGGATGTTTGTCAAAATTGGACGAGGAGAGCAAGTCGGGAGGGATCTATTCATCAATGGGCTCCACAGCAGGACCATGAGGGTGAAATTGTGAAAGCAATTTTCCCCGATCAATCATACCCTGCAGCATATTATGTTTGCAGCAGAAGAAATGGAGCGGAAATTCGCCACCAGTTTCCTAGAGGGGGAATATTATCCTAGAGAAGGGGACTCCTCGGAACTGGCTAGAGCAAGGGCCGAGTTGGTCGCGCTTCAAAGTAAATTTGAAAACATGGGTTTTGTCTCTGGTCTCGTCACCTATTTAGAGCACATCGTAACAAAAAACAACGGAGCAGACGCAACCACGGGATCGCCTATGCCAGCGATAACCGCTCTTGTATCTGTCGTGCCCATTCTTGCACCCCCTCCAGATATGATGAATAGAGTCAGTGAGCCAAACGCGATATTAAGGCTGACATGGACTTTAGTTGGCCTAGTACAAGAAAGCAAGAAGGAGCAACGAGAGTACAACGCCCGGATGGAATCCTTGATGTGATCGATGTGCCCCATTGCTGTTAGAACTGCCCCAGTGACACAAGCCATTGCCCCCGCTCAACCAGTGGGAGGAATGACAACCAATCTGAGTGTCTGCTACACATGTCATCAGTCTTGCCACTTCGTCGGGGACTGTCCACACCGACATGCGCAAGCCCGAGTCGGGGTTGCCCCTGTGGCCGCTGCGTCAGTGGCCAACGGTCCAAGAAGGATAGGTACGATGCTTAAAGAGATAGAAGGAGGGGGAAGCACGATAACCTCTACCGAGGAAGCAGCAGAACTTATCCCGCTCGATCAATATATCGCCTTAGGATATCCAGGGTTAGGAATGATCGGAACCATCCGACCGGCAGACGAGCGAAAAAAAGTAGCCGAATGGAGACCTTCCCCAAGCGAAATGGAGTCAGGTGGTCCTACCTTCGTCACGAGAGAAATCAACGTTTTGAACATTGTTCGGGCCTTGGACCACCGGATTCCATTGTCGATTGACCATTTGCTGTCTATATCAGAACAAGTTAATGAACGCATGTTGCAACATTGCAAGGCGAATAGAAAACGATTCGTTCTTAGTAAACTGACAACGACGAAAGAGAAAGCCCCAGCTCCCGATGACAAACCCGAAAATCTCAGCACGACGAACCCAATACGGTTGGGACTAATCCAGGAGGATAATCATTTCCTACCTATCAAAGTCATTCCATGGAAATCCGCGGAATGTGACATTGAAGTATGAGGAGTTTCGTACAATGCTGTCATCGATTCAAGAGCAGTTGTCCTGACTATTTCACTGAAGGTAGTGGAAAAGGCATGGCGACGGAAATATCTAATCATGCTAACCGAAAAAGACCAGCTCGTCTCTGCGGATGAAAAAAAGATAAAAGTAGTGGGCAGAATGACGAATGTCGTCTTTCAGTTAGGAAAGGTTCATGCTTTAGGGGATGTGGTGGTATTGGATGTCAATACCTATGATGTACTTTTGGGATTACCGGCGTTTGTCTCGCTACGGGCAAATCTGGATTTCGAACGACGATCGATAACCCTACGAAATACAGGTGCGAAATCATGCGTTATTCCAATGTGTCTAACTCAGCGAACCATGATGCCCTCGACTCCTGGAGTCACTCTCCGAGTAATTACCTGCGAACAACCAACTCGGAAAGTCGAGCAGAAGGATGAGGAACATGATTCCTCAAGCGAGTCCGACGACGAAAATAAAGTCGATCTCGATATGACTCAACAACTGATTCGCTACCCAATCCGACAGAAGACTTCCAAAACATTTGTTCTCACGGAAAGAAACCTACCACGAACTCGAGCTTTAATTTTTTGAGAACCCCTCATACAAGTATCTCGGATGATTGACTCTTTGGAGCCCCCTCGAACCTTGTACGAAGCCACGACCCCACTGCTTTCGAGATACTGAGAGAAGAAGTCGTTCTGCAACATTACAGGGCTGCCCCGTTCCCTGCTATCGTCTGATAAGGAGGTGCGATTATTACGCTTAGGGGCCGAAAGAGAAGCTCTGGAACCCCCTAAGCTCGATGACCTTATGCTCTATGAGCTCGGGATCAAGATCATCGAAAAATCAGTTCCCTGGCAAGACATCTGAGACGGTGTGACCCCGGAAGAACACGTGGCCATCCGAGAAGAAGACGCCCAGAGGGTCGTCATCGTGTTCTCCGGCGGTCGGATAATTCCTTCATTTTTTTTCCCCCTGTCGAGAACAACCACAAAGTGAACACGAAACACGTGACGGTTACCATACACGGAAGGCCGTACGAACTGCATACACCTTAGTATGTACCTAACGAAACCCATCGACTGATTGCGGATATTTTGACTGAATATCAAGATGCAACTAGCGTAACAGATACGGATATTGGATTGTCTTTAGTTATTCAACACGAGATTCAGACCCGAACGCATCCCCCGATCCATTGTAAGCCATACCGATATTCTCTCGCGGAGAGAAAAGTTACGCTGCAAAGAATCAGGGAGTTTGAGGCTAACGGATGGATCGAACCAGCAACAGGACCTTGGTCATTTCCCGTGGTCTTAGTCCTGAAAAAGAGTGGGTCGATTCGCATTTGCATTGATTACCGAAAATTGAATGACATTACAATCAAGGATGTGTATCCCCTTCCCCGGATTGATGATTTGTTGGATGCGATTGGGTGTGCGAATTATTTCAGTAAGTTTGATATTCGCCATGGATTTCATCACATCTTGGTCAAAGAGGAAGATTAGTCGCAGACGGCATTTGTATTGTTCGAAGGCACCTGGCAGTGAATTTGTTGTCCGATGGGTATCTGCAATGCACCAACCACGTTCCAAAGAGCGATGAACGTAACCTTTCAGAAGTTCGCTAACAAGACCCGACTGGCACAAGAGATGATTAATTTTTACGTTATTGTGTCTATGGGTGATATTCTGGTATATTCGGAATCATTTCACGGGCATGCGCAACATATTGAATGGACGATGAGAGCGCTGGGGGACGTTGGGTTTAAAATTGCACTGGAAAAGAGCGAGTTTTTCCTTTCGGAAATCTCATTCTTGGGTTACGCAGTAACGCGATGCGGTTTAAGGCCAGATTCGAGAAAGGTCGTGGTTGTTCGAGAAGCCCCCACGCCCACGACACTGAAACAGGTTTGGGCCTTTTTGAGACTGGCGTCGTACTACCGCAGATTTATCAAGGGTTGCATGATGATCGCACGACCTCTAACGAATCTTCTGCGCAAGGACCAGCCCCTACGGTGGGACATTGAGTGCAAGCGGACCTTTGTCACTTTAAAGGAGGCCCTATTTACTGCGCCTATTTTGATCCGACCGGACCTGCAAAAGCAATTCATACTCATTACGGACTGGCGGCCTGAAGCGATCTCCATTATTCGAGCCCAGAAGGGGAAAGACAGCCACGAACACGTCATCGAGTATGCTTATCGGACAGTGCTTGACGAAAGGAGAAATGATTTAACTCCTTAGGGAGAGTGTTACGCAGTGGTTTGGGGGATTCAACATTTCCATCCGTATCTCTACGGACAGAAGTTCCTCCTTGCCATAGATCGTGAGCACTTGCTGACCCTCAAAAGGCTCACCAATTACACGGGTATGATTGGACGTTGGGTTGTACGATTGCAAGAGTACGACTTCAATATTGTCCATCGGAATACGGAGAAGTACGGGAACGCTTACGGCTTGACACATCTGCATCGACCTGACAAGGTGACTAAAGGTGAGGAGATTACCCCGTGGAAGGAACCAGAACTAACCAACGAGCGCTCATATGGACAGGTGGTCATCCTTCCTCGAACTCCTACGGGGTGATTGACACGATGGCGATGGGGCGCGGAGGTAATTCTAAAGGTCCCCTTTCTCCTCTCTCATCCTCCTCCTTTCCCTCCCTCCGTGACAAATTTTGCTATTTTTGCGAGGCAATTTCGAGATTTTACTCGGTCCCTATGCGACCAAGTGGGGAAGGCTATGTCGAGTGGGTAGATTGTCAGCGATGTGTTTCCCAAGCCCATGGTTTCTGTATACAATACCAGAATGCGAACAAATCCTAGTTGTGTCCTCTGTGTCGCACTGATAAATTCCTGACGGAGGCTCGATTTCTCGAAGCCACGTCCGAAGGACTAGAAATGACCCGACGGTTCATAAGGGTTAAAGTGTGGACAAATGTCGTCTTGATAGCTACGGTGGTTGGGAACCCCCTCCGAGATTTCACAAGGAAGGATCGGAGACGGGCCAATGAGAGAGCTCGGGATTACCAATGGAATGAGGGACGGTTAGAAAAACGGATAACGGACGAGAGCGGGATTTGGATGTCTGTGCCGCATCTGTTCATGAGGTATGACTGGGTTAAGTCAGCCCACGAGGATACTGCGGCCCATTTCGCCGTTCGGATCACGGAGGTGGCGATTGGTAAAAATGAGTGGTATTGGTCCAACATTCGCGACGATGCTAAGTTCATCGTCCGAAATTGTCTGGTCTGCGCCAATGACAAGGCGCCAATGCAGCCGCCTAGGTCGATAGTGTATACCGTAGTCCAACGACCATTCCAGAGGGTTAGTATGGATACCACCGATATTGTCGTACCCCCTAGATCGAATAGTTGTGAGTATTCCATTCTGTTGGTATTCGTGAACCACTTTTCGAAATGGATCGAAACGTATCCATGCAAGACACCACATGCAGCCAAAATCGTGCGATACGTCAACCGTTTTCTCGGAATGCACCAAGACACAGAGGAGATTCTGACGGACAATGGGGCAGAATTTAGAGGGGAAGTCTTGAGGAATCTAGTCTTACATGGTGTCTCTATCCGCAATACTGCTCCCCACATATCGCAATCTAACGGACTGGTAGAGAATGTCAATCGAGTGATTAAGACCGCTTCGCGCCGCAATATCGGGGCAAATGACACAAGGCCTTGACCCGATATCGTGGACCATATCCTAGCTATCCACAGGGGGACACCCCACAAGTCCACGGGTCTGACCCCCTTCCAACTATGGACCAATAGCCTGCTCTGTATAGCCCTACCGACCCTAAATGATGAAACGGCCCTTCCGCGACGGACCACTAGGGTGACAATTAAGGATAAGGCCCAACGCCACCTAGAACTGATGGAAAAGGTCCTCCCCTAATTGACCCGAAAAAGATAACGAATGACAGAAATGGCCCATGGGAGACAGGTTAGGAGTTACGAGGCCTGAAATGGGAACGCTGGGCCTCGGCCCCAATATAAATTAGGGGACATCGTTCAGGTGAGGAAATGTACTCACCAGGGCAAGCTAGCGCCACGATTCTTTGGGCGATTCCACGTGGTCGAGCTCAGTCCCAGCGGGGTGAACACGGTGCGGCTTGCGCCAGAGGTGTTGGAAAGTCGATCGGCTCGTCCGATCATTCGACACGTGTCCTACCTTCGTCCTCTCCCCTCTTCCCCTTCTCCGCCATCATCTGCATCGTCCCTCGGTCAGGAAGAAGAAGACGACTATCTAGAATCCTCTTCTCTCTCTCAACCGTCGTCTTCGACTCCGCCTCCATCGCCATGAGTTTTCGACGGAACAGGTGATCAACGAGCGTCTAATGATCTCGAGGAGGTGTTTAGCGACAATCCGACAGGTGCAGCGACCTCAGTCGAGTCCCGATCTCCTTCGATTCACTGCCTTCTTCAACATAGCAGCCATCCATGCAGCAGCAGAGTTCCGCTTCGTGCACGCAGGGGCGACGTGTGTACTGATCGAGATTTCGACTTTCCAGCACTTGTCCTCGCCCGACGTTAGCCACATATCTGTCATTGTCACATTCACGGGTGATATCACGGTGGTACACTCGACGATTCATACAAACATCTATCGGCAGTTGCGGGGTTGGGCCGAGGAGATCACGGCCACGTGGATCGAGTTGCTGGCTCGGCCGGGGGAAAGAATTGTGATCTCGTACGATATAGACCACCGACTCCGCACCTCCAGCAGCGCGTCGGAGATCTTTCTCCCGGAGCTCTTGCCCTTTGAGCAGCCCCAATGAACCGTCATCGTCTCTCCCTCTTCAACCTTCCTTCTGATATCCCCACCTTCTGGCAATCTGCTATCGATCCCGCCCTCTCTTTCCGGATTCGGGAGCTCAGCGTACCGATCTTGGATGAAGACAAGGGGAACGGGTGGTGGCACGCTTACATAGAACTCAACTTTTGTTTGGTGTGCGTTGTCGAGCGGGGCGGTCCCACACCCAGACGCAAAGTTTTTTTTTTGTGTCGGACCTCACGGTCGCATCACGCAGGAGTTTTTAGAAGTGTTTCAGCTAAGACTAACTCCGACCGTGCGCGCCAGCTATACCTCTCACAGCTCCCTACGACAGGACAAAGATCCCGCGAGGTACAACTCACCTCCACCTGCGGAAGTTGTCACCATCCCTTAGGTGGGCGTATCCCTGTTGAGCTACTGACTCACGTGCGAAGGCTTTTACTTGCAATCGCAGAGGCAAGTCAGCCGAGAGCGTTTGCTCGATCGTCGTAGCATAGGCATACGCGCGGTTGAACGCCTGAGACTGACCCGTATACGCGCCAGGCATCGGGGCGGTGATCTCCCGGATCGACTTACAAATCAGGTCGACTCGACTGACGAACGTTCGCGCATACTACGCTTTGCCTATAAATAGTTTCAATAGGTATGACTCATAACCTAGCTCCTTTTTCCAAAGCAGGATCCCCTCAATGATTGAATTATTAGGGGTTGCGTATAAGACATATACCCATCCTACCTAGTGATTAAGTCCATTCAACATATCTCTCTATGAAAACCCTTTAACCATAGCATACATACATGTGAAGTGAGATAAGGTTGAGTAATTAGGCGAGGAGATGTCACATACACGTAACACATTCACGTAAACAGTCTGAATTCATCAGAGGAAAACATAGGTACACTTCCAACCTTTCAGTAAGACATCCATTTTTCGACTTAGTCATTCATCCTCATCTGACTTTAATCATTCAAGGACCCCTTTTGACCAAACACAGACCATTAGACAATGACCCGAAAATTCAGAAATGTCTTTCAGTGAGAAGGTCGATGCAAAGTGTGGGTGTCGAGGGTGAGTGAGGGTTGAGCTGGCGAACCAACCTGTTACCATAAGGCAACAACACGTAGTCTTGTATAGACTCATAATGAATCTTCTTGATCAGGATGACCTGCAATCACAAACAGGTCAACATGGTCTCAACACCTTTCCGCCATGGACACGACCCTATCTGAAGTTCAATATATGGAACTTCATTTAAGTTGGGAATAATACTACATCGATATAATTCCCTCTAGGCAGCCTTTCTAACCTCTTATCAGCTCAGTCTCTAAAGATAATCGTCTAAAGGAAAGAAAGTATAGAGCTAACATCGTCAATACTTTTCCCCTTCATCATATGATTCCCCACTTAAGACATGCACAGGCAAAACAACATCAATTTTATTTGGAATAGTATCATAAGATAGCAGGACATGTGACACGGGGCCACATTCCTTCAACCTCCACCTCAGTAGAATCAGGAAGGGGTCTGTCAGTAATGGATCGATCTCTTTTAAGGGCTTTCATTGTTTCCTGTCTATTGAGAAGATTAGTAACAGTATGGTAGACCACTCGGGATCTACTCATCTTCACTGGGCGTCTGCTTGTGATAGGGAGGATCTCATGGCCTTGCTTCGCCTATTTACTGTCTTGCATTAGGTCAAGGTCAGATGGTAATAAGGCGGGCTTCTCGGAGTCTCGCTCCTCTTGCTACCACTTTCTTCATCCATGCGATTGGGCAATAGGGCAGGCATCTCGGTGCCTTGCTCCTCCTATTGCTGTTTTGTATTGAAGCACCGTTGGCGGGTAATAAGGCAGGTTTCTCGGAGCCTTGCTACTTTTATCACATCCTGTTATTAGTGTCATAAGACAGGCTTCTCGGAGCCTTGCTACTCTTATCACCGTCCGTGTTATCAGTGTGATAAGGCAGGTCTCTCGGAGCCTTGCTACTCTTATCACTGTCCGTGTTATTAGTGCGATAAGGCAAGCTTCTCTGAGCCTCGCTCCTCTTATCACACTGTTTTGTTATTACCATGATAATACAGGCTACTCGGAGCCTTGCTAATCTTATCGCACTCTTGCACTAACGCACGGCTGGTTGGTAATAAGGTAGGTTTCTCGGAGCCTTGCTACTCTTATCACCGTCCGAGTCGCTTAGGCAATAGGGCAGGCCTCTCAGAGCCTTGCTCCTCCTATCACCCCTTGCAAGTTTTTCCGGTGACTCGGTTGTTGTTTTTGATGCCACTTGAGCCCTGGGTCGTTCGGAAGCCTTTAAGATTATGCGGGTAGGTCATACGAGACATGTACCTCATGTCTTAAACTCGTCCGCCTAATCGTCAGCTGTGTTAGCTTTGGACCTCTTGAGAGTATATAATCATAGTCAAGAGTTAGTTGGTGCAGTCCATCATTACAGTATCCGATCATATCATGCACAAGTCCTTCAATCCACTGTGAACCTCATCCTTATCACTAGTAAGGTGGTCTTTTAAGCAAGGGAAGACTGCACGAAATCAATCCCCCTGCGGCTATATCCTCTCAAAGAAACATTCACATAGCGAGACAGTTACTTGAAACTTCTCGTTCTCGCTATGTTTATCAGCAACAGTTAGTCATACCCAATCTCTTTCTGTCAGATCATGGCAGATGAACCGCGCACCGCATTGTCTTACTCGAGTGGCTGCACACCGTATCCGCTCACTTAATTGGTTGTGCACTGCACCGCTCACCCAATTGGTTGCGAACAACCTCGCCTATCCGCAGCAAATCGGTTTTCGGCCAACTCATGGATATAATCAAAAATAAAATAAATAAATAGATAAATAAAAATATAAAATGCATATATACAAGGAATATGAGTGAGAACGATATACTGAAAGCCAAATTGCGAAATCACACATGTGTCCAAGCAGTCACATACGAGCAGAGAGCACAAATGCACCGAGATTTTATCCAAATAAAACAATACAATGAAATCTTGATCTAATGTTCAAGTCCTCAGGCCACACCAACACAGTATCCAGCGTAGTCCCTCTCTATTTGGCGCCCCGCACTAAGCCTACACTACTTGCCTATACTTCTACATCCGGATTCACATGAAAGGCTCACTTCGATTTTGAAGACCAATATACATGACGTTAATACCCTAGTCGACCGTTCACATACACAGGTACGTATCTCTTTCTTTCTTTCTCTTTATTTTCTTTCTTTGTCGCACTCTCCATGTATGTGTCTTTCTTTGTGTGTCACTGCGTATGTGTCACTGTGTGACTGTATAGGTGTCACTGTAATTGGGTCACCGTACATCCGTGTGACACCGTGCAATGTATATATGTCATAGTTTCACTATGTCTGTGTCATTGTGTGCCAGCGCCACTTGTGTATCTATGTCACTGTGTATGTGTAACTGTGACTATGTCACTGTTCATCTGTGTGAGTCAGAGTATCTGTCTGTGTCACAGCATCTGTGTATGTGTGTCACAATATCTGTTTGTGTTTGTCACGGTGTTTGTGTGTGTCATTATGTATGTCACATTGGTTGTGTGCCTGTTTTCACTGTGTTAGTGCGTAACTGCGCCGCTATGTATTCGGTGTCATCGTGCACTGTGTGACTATGTATCTGTGTGGTTTACTATATGTGTGACAGTGTCACTGTCTGTTTCACTATATCTGTGTGTATCGCAGTGTCACTGTCTATTCCACTGTGACTGTGTGTGTCATAGAGTCTGTATCTATTCCACTGTGGGTTGCGGTGTACCACCGTGTATCTGTGTATTCACCGTGTATGTGTATGTGTGTCATTGTTTCTCTCTGTGTGTGTATTTGTGTGTGTCACTTTGTCACTGACTATGTGATTGTGTTTCTGTGTTTCTGTGTGTAAGTGTCACTGTGTGTGTATCACTGTGTTTATGTGTTCACTGTGTATCTGTGTATCACTGCACACTGTGTGTAACTGTGTCTGTCACCATGACTGTGTGTTTCACTGTGTCTTCTCTGTGTGTCTCTCTGTGTTTTCAATGTGTGTGTCTCTGTGTCTGTGTCATCGCGTGTGTGTCTGTCTGTGTACACGCAGCTGTCTCTGTGTGAGTACAGGATATCCGGGGAGATCCAGAGTTCCGTGCGTGTGAACAAACTGCTGGGAATACAGTTGTTCGAGACAAGTCTGAATCTGGACCGTGTTCGTGGCTCCGTTATCTCATAGCTTTGTGTGGGTGTACGGGCGTTAGTGTGATTGTCATCTGTTTGTATGCCTGCTGGATGTCAAAGAAGACAAATCTAATTGCAATAATAATAATAATAATAATAATAATAATAATAATAATAATAATAATAATAATAATAATAATAATAATAATAATTGCTAGGAATATGAGTGTGAATGACATACAGAAAACCAAGTTGTGAAATCACACAGATGTCTAAGTAGTCGTGTACAAGCACAGAACGCAAGAGCACCTAGAATTCACCCAAATAGAGCAATGCAATGAAGTAATGAGTCAATGTTTAAGCCCGTAGGCCACACCAACACAATATCCAAAGTCGCTCCTCTCTGTCCGACACCCAGAGCCCAGCGCCCAACCTACTCTACTCTACTATCCTATCTACAGTTGTGTTCAAGCAACAACCTCACTTCGACTCTCGAAGACCAATGTACATGACTGTCAACACCATTAGCTGACCTCTTTTCATGTACCAGGTACGTATCTCGTCACCCTCAATCAGACCTTGACAACCCCACTCTCGCCTCCTTCACCAGATCACCAGTCTACCCCCCCCTAACATTTCAACCCCTACACATTATAGCTAGGATTAGAATACAACAGTAATAGTAGTAATATAATAATAATAATAATAATAATAGTAATAATAATAATAATAATAAAGCAAGAAAAATAAGTGATAGCGAACTTTAAAACCCAAGCAGCGTCATACGCATGAGACCAGATAGTCGTGACCTCAAACCAAAAGCAGAATTGCATCACAAGTCCCACTAAATAAGAGCACAACAAAAACTCATAATTGACAATGCTGAAACAGTCTCATCATCATCAACGAAGAACTAATGTTGATATCCTATCTGGCGCTCGATGCCCAGACTTACAAATTGCAGATCTTATCTAGCCTAGACTACAAGTACGAGCAGATCTCGGTCAATGCCGCACACGTCAAGCTCCACGTATGTCTCTCGTATCACTCACAACCTCGTTCCCCAACTCACAGATGCCACTCGCACCCAAGGATCACCATGCACTCCTCTCCTTCCGTTTTTTTCCCTCTCTATCTTCTTCCTCTCTCTCTCTCACACACACACATACACACACACACATACTTGGCAATCTCGTGGGTGAGCGAGATTGAAGGCGCGTCAGCAGGCGAGTGCAAAGTGGCGGTGCATATTTCCAAGTTGCAGCGGGAGATTCATTCGGTTTTGCTTCTCCTATCGATGGAAGTAGCGAGAGGCTCGCTGCGTGATTCAACACTTCACGCACACACACATATACACATACCTTCACCCGCACACATACTCGCACACATTTACACACACACACACACATAGCAATAGTGTAGACTTCCCATGTTCTAGTGATAGGTTCATTGGTCTTTGTTCACTCTATCGGTCGAAGTACCTGGTGCCTATTGCGTGATAGAAGACTTACCTGATCTCTCTTTTGTCATCGTCGTCGTCACCGTCCCTGTCGTTGTCAGTTGGTTGCCTTCCGCTGCGCAGCAATGTGCAGCATTCCGTGACCATCACACGGAGCTCGACCGGCACAAGCCTGCGTTCCAACATGTCGGTCGGGTGATGGGTAAGTCAAATTTCCCTTGCCTCTCTCCTTCTTCTAATTATTATTATTTTTCTTCTTCTTCTTCTCTCCTTCCTCTTCTTCTTTTTTTCCCTTCTACTTCTTTTTCTTCTTCTCCCTTTTACTTCTTCTTCTTTTCCTTTCTACTTCTTCTCCTTCCCCCACTATGTCGCTATTCTCCCAGTTGCCATCACATGTGGTCGCACACCGTCTTTTTGCATTCACCACATGGCCATCTCCTTCTTGCTCTGCTTTTGCGTGCTCCGCTTCCCTTGCGATCCACGCACCATGCTATCTTCTTCTTACCCGTTTGCGCTACCTCCCCGAGCTCGTCTTCTATCGTGCGGCCATCCTTTTCCTCTGCACTTTCAACCCCCCTCCTCTCGATCTTTTGAATCCCCACGCTCTATCTCGCCATCTTCTCTGCTTGCATGCGCAACCCCGTCTTCTTCTGCGCGATGCCTTCCTCCTCGTTTCCACGTTCGATCCCATTTTCACATTGCGCCATTTTCTTCTCACCCGTTCTACCCGTACTCGTGTTCGCTTGCGTGTCTCCGCCACTTCGCCGCTTGCACTCGCGCTCCTTCTCTCCTTGCCCTGTGCTAGTCATATCGTTGTCTCACCCGCTTTCTTTCTCCTACCTCTTTCTCTCTCTGTGCGCCCCACCTCACTCTTGTCCTCCTACTTCTTCTTCTTCTTCTTCTTCTTCTTCTTCTTCTTCTTCTTCTTCTTCTTCTTCTTCTTCCCCCGCGCACCTCCTCCTCCTGCGCGGCCACCTCCTCTATCGCTTGCGTGCGATACCTCCTCATGTGCACTTCTTCCTGCCTTTCCCCGACGAGCTTCTCCTGCTTCTCGCTGCGCCCTGCAGCTTCGTGAGTCTTCACGACGCGCTGCCAGTCTTTCGTGACTTCGGCCAGATCCTTGCCACACTACTGAAACGAATTTGCCCTGGTTTCAGAGGTAGATTCCTAAAAGTGATTCCATAAAGAGCATTCACGGGAAAATAAGAATAAAAGAAAGAAAATAATGAAATCAAGAGAAACGAATCTAACTAATAAAAACAAAAAGAAAATAAAAGAAAAATAAAAGAAATCTCACTACTAACCACCCCGTCGTGCCAATTGGCACAACGGGGTCTAACTGTAACCAATTCCAATCTTAGGGTCACAGGTTCGAGCCCCGGCCGTCCGAAATCGGGTAAACAAAAGTAGAGCTCTCTTTTCAAAAGGAAGCTACCTCGAAGGGCGATAGGCTTCGATCCCTGTGTCTCCCGCTTATCAGTCTGCACCTAAACCTACCAAGCTAGCTCCCACTTCAGAAAGAAGGGGAGCAACTTCAGTATACATACGATAGTGGGGCCTAGCCCAACTAGTGGACCGAACCCATTTTTGAGTCCGTACGTGTGTATGCTGGCTTGTCTGCGTGTCCGGCTGAGTGCTTGTCGGCTTGAGTGTGTGTGTGACCCGCAAGGGCACTTGGTTGATCGAAAGGCCTGGGCCGGTACTTACCTGTAGTCGTGACATTGAGGGTTATAACGGGAAAATTATCAAGTAGCGGGGTAGGCCCGCATACTCAGAACAACGGGGAAAGCACTCAAGCAGCAAGTATGTCGGTACCACACGAAGTAGAGGTAGATGCACCAGGTACCCGGGGTCGAGCATAAGAAGACAAAATTGGCACTTTTAACCACCCAGTATTGGTAGATAGGCGGTGATCAGTTCAAACAGCCTAAGTCTAATGCCCATGCAAGCGATATTCAGGGTCCGTAATAATGTTTCCCTCCAAAAGGGAGGAGATACTGGTTGCCTGTGTGGTCGAGTAACTAAGAAATCTCCGCCCAAGAGGGAAATGTCCCACTTCACATGGGAGGTCGAGCTCGAGCCTCACCCTCACTTGCGGTTTACGAGTAAGGGCGGAAGGTACCGCTCGAGAAAGTGCTAACAATCTGGGCGCTACGGCAACCTGATGATCACACAGTTTTAATTGCTCTGGTTGTACGACCGGGGCGTATATTAATTTATCTTGACTATCGTACCGACAATTAAGTCTCAGCGCGTGTCGTAGACCTACCTGACACAACACTAACCCAATCGACCCCCTCGACGTCTTTGGTCGAAGGGTATTACTACTGACCCTAACCATCAGAGCGCGCGTCTCAATAACGCGAGCGCATGCTTAATGAAGTTTTCTCACCGATTTGCCCTGACCTTAATGGTCGAGGAAATCGTTACAACGTGTCATGCAAAAAACGCACGCGCCTTGACTTTCAGACCGACCCCGTTTTGGTAGTCGATGTCGTCGCTGTGTCGATCGCAAAAGCATGGCCAAATACCCTTGTAAGGGTATTCGGTCCGACAGCGTCGTGTTTCACTGGGCGGAGCCGGCCCCAGAAGCTGAAGGGGGTGAGGTCAAGGACGACGAGGTGAAACTGTTGATCGTGCAGGCTTGGCGGACGAGTACGGAGGAAAAATTGTTGAGAATATTATTCGGCAAGCTGGAAGAAGACCATCTCGACGCAATCACGGACGAGTTGTTGGTGCTTTTGGCGCAGCTGGTAGACAATTTACCCCTCCACATCCTGTCAAGGTGTGACGAGAAGTCGGGGATAGACGTGCCCACTCGCACGCTTGCGCCGCATCTGATGTGGTCCACATATACGGAGCTAGACGGGGATAACTGCTTTTACCCATCCCCGAGCCTCTATTTCGAAATTGACGTCACTGATCTCACATTGTGGGACCCTTTTGTCCGTCGAGGAAACGCGCTAGGAGCCAGTAACGACGACGACGACGACGACGACGACGAAGAAGAAGAAGAAGAAGAAGAAGAAGAGTCAGAGGAAGAAGAATCGGGCACTGATCGAGACGATCCCGACTACATTGGGTCAGAGGAGGAGGGAGAGGAAAGTGGATCGGGATAGTCGATGTCGGTGCGAATACCCTTACAAGGGTATCCGCCCTGATTTTTGCAAGCGACAGAAAATAAGTTGGTTTAAAGTCTAAGTATTTTGCGCAAGGCGCAACTGCGTCTATCATTTATGTTGACTAGATGGTCGACGAGAGCGGAGAGTGTGTGGGCGCGCAGGCTTGAGGAGCACGTGATTTTTATCTGTTGATGATTGAAGGACCGGTGTGATCGCCGGCCGGATTTTTATTTTTTGATTAAGTTAGGATAAAAAGGATTCTGTTTTCTGATTGGTGTGTTTGCCTATGACTTATGCGTACGTACGGAGGACGGCATCGACAAGAATGTGAATCTGAACATGTATCGGTAGGTCTGCCCGTCGTGCAATATCTGTTTATTTAGGCGTCTGTCAATACTAAATCCAGCCTTGGGCTTAGCACTCGTGGTTACGACGTTAGATTTTCGTCAAAGAGATTTAAGGATCGAGGTCGAGCGGCGACGACGCGGGGAGATCAGATTTCTGAACGGATTTGAGCGAGGAAAAGTGCTATATGGGGTTTTTGACGGCGGGCGACGCCAAATCCGAGGTCAGATTGGGCAAAGAGTGAGTAAGGAGGGAGCGAAGAGGAGAATGAGCTGCGCGGGAAATGGCGGAAGGAGATGTGGAAAGGAAACAAGAGTTGAGGACCTCGCTCGTCTCTTTACGAGATCAAGCGGGGAACGGGACGAGTTTGGGGTTTTGACATAGGGCGAGTTAGATGACGGGGTTAGATTTTGCCATAGGTTGGTGAGTTAATCCGTATATGCGAATGGGATTGCGCGGTGATGTCGGGAAGGAAGGAAGATTGAAGGAGTAAACAAGTAAAAAACAAGTGTGACCCTCAAGTCTTTACAAAATCAAACAAGAGGTGATTTGGAATAGAGGAATTCAGATGAGGTGATTCCGTTGGTCAGCTCGGATTTTGAGTTGGATCAGTAGTTCTCGCGCTACGGGCAGTACTAGCGGCGCGCAAGGGAGGTATGGCGATGTGTTGATGCATCTGTCCATGCACTACGGAAAGATTCATTCCGGTTTGGCTCATCCAACCAACGGGAGTTGCAGGAGGTGAGTAGCGAGGTTGGAGATCCATTGAGCGACCGGTGTGTTGCTCTTCGTACCGACAGAATACTCTCTCTTTCTCCTTCTCACACCTACACACACTCCCGCAAAGTAGTGTATAATTCAGACTTTGAGCGACAGATATATCTGATCTCCACTCGTTTTGGTGGTAGGGGGAGTGCGAGGCCAGCAATGGAATTGGTGACTTACCTGTTAGCCAGAGTGTGGCTCATGCCGATACGTGGGTAGCAAGAAGGCGAGAGGCGAGGTTGAAGGCTTACTCGCGGGTGGCTAAGCAACGTTCCCCATCGATTGCGATAACAAGAAAAAGGGAGGGTCAGAGAATTGCATACGTGCTGGCATGCCGTGAACCGCTAACCTTTAGAGTTGTGAAGCGTGGGGGTGAGCTACAAGAGTGTGAACCCACCTACTAATCAATACATCGCACACCCGATCAGTCGCAGTGGAATGAGGCCTACCACGAGCTTGAGGGGTTGGCTGCTTAGTTGAACAAGGGAGGGAGAAGTGAGTCATAGAATTGACCATTTGATTAACAGTGTCGTACGCGGCCTGCCCCGTCTGAAAGAGGGAGTGAGGGAGCAGTCGCAGGCCCGAAGATCTTCCGGTGACCCTGGCACTTCGAGTCAGAGACTTGCGGTAAAAACAGAGTGCACGGGGGCACCTCTGTTTTGCTGGGCTACTGTTTGTTGAGCTACGGTTTATCGAGTTCTTGCCACTATAACAGTGCGAAATGCCATTTGCTGCACTGTACGTTGGTTGCACATGTGCGATATCTTTCCTGTCAGGCGCCCAACTTAAACATAAACTTCTTGTGGTACAGGGGGCCGTTACCGCAACTAGGAGGCGTGGTTGAGCTCATTGAAGG
The DNA here is from genome assembly GCA_003427395.1 of Chara braunii. Lineage (NCBI taxonomy): Eukaryota > Viridiplantae > Streptophyta > Charophyceae > Charales > Characeae > Chara > Chara braunii. The sequence continues at coordinate 28,018 of BFEA01000811.1, read as the reverse complement.
GTCACTGTTACGATTGTGGAGAGGGTGTAAGGCACGATCGAATACGTATCTGACTGATGTGAGCTGCTACCTCGACCAAGTGGTAGAAACAGTAGGCCAGTTATGGAGCCTGCAGGCTTATTTGCTGGTCGGTGCGATGATCAGGCTTATTAAAGGGAAAACGCGGAGAATAAACGGCGAGGTTTAAAAATTCATTTGGTGGGGTTGCGGAGTCTCCTTTTGACTGGCGGCCTACACATGTGTGGCTGGTTAGACCGCGTGGTTGGTTCACTCCGGACGGAGGGAGAGCTGCGTATTGAAATAAAAAACTGTGTCTTGAACTGCGGCCTGTGCAATTTTGGGTCTCGAGGCCCCGCGGATTGACTGAGTCTGTAAAGAGGGGTCGCTGTTCTGATCAAAAGAGTCGACGGGAAATCTACAACTAGTGGTAGGCATCATCTGGCCGAGTCGTAGCAACTCGCTTGGCTGCCATTGCGGGGCCCTCAGGAGCATCAAGAAACCAAGGCCCTCTCTCGCGAGTCTGAGTGCACCCTCCTTCGGTCTGAGAGTCTCAAACCTATCTCCTCCTGGTTTTCTAACTCTCATTCTAGTCCTTGGTTACGAGAGGAAGGTGGCAGGCGGGATTGCAACCCGTAGGACCACATCAAGACTATGTGGGGAGTCCACCCACCGATTGCGGGAGCTCTGTCGGAACCTAGGCGAGTTCTGGAGGCAGGGAATTGACAGGTATACCTTTTTTCTATCTTTATCACTCTGCTATACCCATGTTTGCTTATCTCCCTTTAGTTTGACTAATGTATGCATGAGATTGTCTCTATGACTTTACTTTCTTTCATAACTTAATCAGACTGAATGAAAGGAATGTATGAGAGTGAAGTTTAAGTTTCATTTTTATTTTTGACTGAAAGCAGGCTAAGGGATGAACTGGGGGAAGGTGGGAGGAAGGCAGACTGCATGTGTTTGACCGAGTCAACCAAAGACTGGGCATTGTTTCGAAGCTGAATGGCCCAGGGTTGTGTTTGTTTGGCTGTTTTCTGAAGGGTCAGGTATTGTTTCGAAGGTGAATGACCTGGTTGCTATGTTTATTTTCTGAGAGTTTGCCTAATGTGAAGGGTTTATTGTTTATTTCATTCTGAAGGAGGATTTCTGATCTAAGGCTGAACATTGTTTCTAAGTTAAATGGTTTAGCCTAAAAACCACACATATAAGTATAAACTGAGTATAAAATAAAGTATTTTACTTATATTTGCATGTGAACTAGCAGTTGGGCTAGCGCTAAGCCATATCACTAAGAAGAGAAGGAAAATTACAGAGTATAATTGAAAATAGTATGGGCAAGCTGAACATTGTTTCCAAGCCGAATGGTTCAGTCCCCTGCTCATATTTGCTTTTCTTTTGAGAACAAAGTCAGAAAGTTATTAAATTTTGGATATTAAACAGTTCAGGGCGGTTAGGCATTGTTTCCAAACCAAATGATTTAGCCAAATGCCCAAAGAAGAGAGAAGTAGTAGTGCAACCTGTTCGTGTATATCTTAAGGCATGTTGGACATTGTTTCCAAACCGAATGGTCTAGCACTACGCCATATGTAAGTTGGGTATAAGGGTTAAATCATCTAAATGATTCATGAACTATCTATGTAAAATCATTTGAGGTTCGTGAGAGTACTTACCTTTATGGTTTGGCCTGCATGTGACTGATTGCGACTGCTACTTAGTCTAAGTTTTAGTTGGACAGGTAGTTGCTTTAGTTGCTCGTCATGTGTTAGAGTCATAGGAGTTAGTTTCAATTTCTGCATTTTCTGGGCTAACTTTATTTTTACTTAGGTCGATTTCTGCATTTTCTGGGATCATTTATTATACTTGGCCTTGTATAAATTTTGGTAAGTCACTTTTTCTACGGGAAGCGTTGCCGAAATTTCTACAAAACCAAGGAGTTAGTTAGATTTTGTCTTTCAAAGTTCAACTTGTCTAACTTTTATGACTTAGTAAAAAATCTGAAGAGTCTCCTATTCTGAAGGGAGTGTTGTCCAATTTTTTGCTAATTCAGGGAGTTAAACAAAAATTGGACCTTGAGAGGTCAAAATCATTTTAGATTATGGAATTAGCCTTGTATAAATCTTGGAATAACACTTTCTCTACGGGAAGCGCTGCCAAAATTTCTACAAATCTAAGAAGTTAGTTAAATTTTGTCTTAGTTGAACTTATGTCTCGATTCTGAGTTCATATCTGACTTAGTACAAATCTGAAAAGTCTACCTTTCTAAAGGAAGTGCTGCCCAAATTTTTACTAATTCAGGGAGTTAGATAAATTTTGACTTTCCAGAGTTAGGGATTATTTTTACTTTCATATTTGGGTTATTAAAAATTATGCAACGGCACTTTCCCTACGGAAAGCGCCGCTGAAATATTCTTAGTTTAGATGAGTTAAATTGTATTTTGACGGGTGACAATTCTGGCAGTGCATTCTGCCTAGAGGAGATTCTGTCAAAGATCTACCTTTTCATTAGGCGCTGACTTAGGGGTAGACTCAGGATTAGTTAAATAAAATGATTCTTGATGAAATCATGATATTTTGATTTGGACTCAGAGATTTAGCTTGGGATTGGTCTGTCTTGTGTTACAGGTCCTCTTGAACATTTGATTTGAAATTATGACGAAATTCAACTTGATCTTACAAGGGTCACCTTCTGTTATCACTGATAATAGGTCGGTTGCCGATTCGTCGGTATACGGCTCAACTCTCATTCATCCCCAATACTCTACCTAAAAGGCTTTAGCACTGGTGATTTTATTGTTTTATTAAGGTTTCACCTTGACTTTTATTGAATGGCTATTTAACAAAGGTACCGAGTATTTAATTATGGTTGGCTAGACAGAGGCTGGGGCTTGCATGGCTAAAACGAGGGGTATGAGTATAGAGGTTGGTTGGAGTTGACTCCGTGTAGTGTGTGGACTTTTGTTTGACTTTTTAATGTGATTGCAGGTATGTATTGTGGTTCGAATTTGGATTTGACTACCTGCGATCGCAAACATATATATGGTTGTGAGGAGTCTCATTGTCATTGTGAAAAGTGATCATCACATACTTATTCTCCTTTACATATATATATATATATATATATATATATATATATATATGTATGTATGTATCTATATTGGGTGTTCGCGCAGCTTCTAAGGTCCCACGCTTAAAGGGTAAATAGGGGTTGAGATTGAGAAAAGAATGAAAACCACGCTCTATTGGTTGTATACTTCTTAAAGTTTTCTTAGTCAGACGTTGGTCTTGGGCCTGGATTCGAGGTCCTTGTCCAGGACATCCCAGACCCTAGACTCTACATAGAAGGGATTCCCATCGGGCAGAGTCTATTTGCCCTGCCTACTGGGGCACGCAGCCTAAAGGCCGGAGGTGCTGCGGAGGCCGCACGACTATTCCTTCAACTGTGCAATATCGTGAAGGAGCGAACCTTCACGATACTTCGAGTTTGACACTTGAGTGTCATAAGCGATACTCGGACCCACGAAGGACCGTTTGATTATGGGCACTACATAGTACGTCATCATTGCGACTGCTTGCGTATGATTGCATTGCTAGTCGATATGAGTAGGCCCCTGCGTCCGCGCGGTTTTATACTAAGTCTCGCGTGTGACGCCTAGTATCCAATTTCTGCATCGGAAAGTTATGGGATGGACACTAAGGGACTAGGAGTGTTGTCGCGTTGTTTGTCCATTGTCGTTTTGTATATGTACGTGTATGTGTGTGTGTTTTATTTTTATATTCTTTATATTGGTATGCGCGTGGTGTGTGGGATGCGTCCTAGTCGATCGGCGACGAGTCCCGCTTGGGACCTCAGCCCCCAAGATGTCGGTTCGCGTACGGGCCCAATAGAGGCGTAATACCGCGCGTACCCCTATGCTACAGCGAACGAGAAACGATCTCAGCTGGGTCCACCTCTGCGACTGCAACTGATTAGCTTTCGTACTGTGGACTGGTAGCTCGACGGGGATACACCCACCGAAGGGAGGTGACAACACCCACAAGGTGGAGGTAAATCGTGCCTCGTGTAGGCCCTATCCTGTCGTAGGGGCTCGCGAGATGTATGGATGGTGCACTCGACCGGAGCAGCTTGCGGAAGCTCCATTATGTATGTGTGACGAGGAACAAACCAACTCCTGCATGACGCGGCCGGGAGGGTCCCGCGCTGCCTTGTGCGGTGTCGGACCGATGCACTCGACACCGAGTAGCCGTCCCAGGGGAAACAAAGAGGAGGAAGAGGCCGAAGCTCAGCAGAGGCGGGAGGAAGCGGAGGGCAAGCGGTCAGTCCGAGAATCGGAAAGGCCGCCACCACAACTGTTGCTAGGCGATCCATCACTAAATCCGGAGTCGCCGCATGAAGAGTCTGAAGGAAATGGAGCTGCGGCAGAGGGATCAAGAAGTTGACGCCGCCGAAGGAGCGAATCACCGACTCCATCTTCTCCTCCATCCCAAGCCACTCTTCGTCTTTGTGGAAATACGGGCGATCGGGCCTCATCCCCGATCGTTATCCCGTCGTTCCCTTGACTTCCTCAGCCCTCACTAACTCCCGGGTCGATCTCCATTCCCTGATGGATGGTGCCCTTTCCCGCCCTTTCTTTTCCACCAGTTCTACGCCACCCGCCTTCTCGTCACTGTCGTCCCTCATGCTACCATCCGCTCCTTCGTCGCCGTCTCTCCTCTCCATGTCCTTCTCTTCAGCACGACCTGGTGGGAATTTAATAATATAGAAGTTTACTACATCATCTCGGGCACAATCCCCGCCTGTGAAAATCACTAGAGCTTCCACGCTGCTATCCCTCGCACCCTCTCCACCCTCTCCACCCTCTACCCCAACTATCTCGCCTCTCTTCTTCATCAACTGGAGCACCCCTGATTCCCCCGCATCCATCGCACCATCCACTACACCCAGATCCCCACCAGCGATAGGGAAATTCGTCGCTTCGTACCTCCCCTTCCCCAAGTCCATCCACCACCTCCTCTGCCCGTTATCAGATTGCCCTTCCCCGGAAACGTTTAGGAAGAGCCCGCGAATGCCACGCTGAGTGACTTCCACACTCTTATCTTACGGTAAGTGGCACGTGTGAGCTCCACGTCGATCCTCGGGTTATAGATCGACGCATAAGTGAGTGAGCAAGCGGGAGCTTGCTCAAGATTGGAACCCCCTGGGCGTCATATATGTGATGAATCATTTTCTGTAATCGCGTGATTTTCTGCGCGAAGCTGCCTTGGGAAAATGGGACGGGTCGGATGAGTGAGCTATGGAGAGATGGGTCGGTCGGACAAGTTGCATGGATACCCTCGTTTCTTTTTGTTTTTTGTGGAAATCTGTTGGGTCGGTGTAGGGAAAGTCCCGCACCGATGATTGGGTAACTGCGCCTTAGCGAGCGCGATGGACAATGGTTGCCATGGCTTCCTTCTTGTTCTACTATGAGCACTAGGAATTTTTGGCGCGATCATCGCGCGGGAATGTCATTTTTTGAATTTTCAGCTAACGTCGAGCCCCCACGGGCTCGCAAAATTGTTTTTGGGCTTTTCGAAATTCCTTTTTGCAATTAGGACTTGGACTAGGAATTTAGGTACTCTGAATTTTGTTGCGCCGCTCTTCTCACTCGCGCACACCTTGCTGCGCTAGGAACTGGGCTCTGACTGGATCGCGCCCTTGATTTTGTGTAACTGACGCTTTTGGCGGACACGATTGTAACTTTATATTTCTTATTCCTTGATTTCCTCGTGTTTGTCCGCCTTCTTATTCTTTGCCTTGCATGCTTAATACTCTGTTCTAGTTTATATGAACGCATGTACGACCGGATCGATGCGTGGAGTGTGGCTACGACCCCCACGCCACAGACTGACCATGCAGACATATAGGCACTTCCTCTCTTCTCCTCCTGACCACTTGGGCTTAATCCCGTATCAATCGCGCAAGCATTCATGCTATAAATTTTGCAAGCGCGATTAGTTTGCTCTCTATGAACTTTGGAGTTAGCGCGATCAGTGAGGGTCGGCTAAAGAGTTAGCTTGAGAGGTGAGTCGACGAGAGAGTTGGGCGATCCGACGAGCTGGTGTCGGGTATGTGGGGTTGATGTGCGCACAAACTGTGGTGCACGGGTGAACCTGGCTTCAAGTTGCATGCTCGAACCAAGCGGGGTGACATCTCTGTGTTGATGCGCGGCGACAAACTGCCCGCATCGGGGAGTGGAGAGAGAGAGAGAGAGAGAGAGAGAGAGAGAGAGAGAGAGAGAGAGAGAGAGAGAGAGAGAGAGAGAGA
>BFEA01000810.1:517863-533306 GCA_003427395.1 Chara braunii | reverse complement strand
CACACACACACACACACATACACCCGCGAGCGTGCACACATACACACACACACACACACGCATGCACACTCTCTCTTTCTCTCTCTCCCTCTCTCTCTCTCTCTCCACTTTCTTTCTCTCTCTCTCTTTCTCTCACACACACACACACACACACACACACACACACACTGAGCGCCATGCATGTACCAATGGCCCTAGCATGGTTGACACACCAATGACCCTAACTCTCTCTCTGTGTATGTGTGTGTGTGTGTGTGTGTGTGTGTGTGGCTCTGTCTCTCTCTCTCTCTCTCTCTCTCTCTCTCTCTCTCTCTCCCCGCTTTCTCTCTCTCTCTCTCTATGCGCTTTCTCTCTCTCTGTGTGTCACACACACACACACACACAATCAATCAATCAATCAATCAATCAAGCAATCAATTAATTGAATTAATCAAATCAATCAATCAATCAAACCAATCAAGATCCTATGGAATCAATAGGATCTTGATTGGTTTGATTGATTGGTTTGATTGATTGGTTTGATTGATTGATTTGATTGATTTGATTAATTTGATTGATTGATTGACTCTCTCTCTTACACACACACACACCAACACACCAACACACAAACACACACACACACACACACACACACACACATAAGAGGACACACACACACACACACCAACCCCAACCTGACCCTTTTTTTTTCTTTATTTGTTTTCAATTTTTGCATCTTGATTTTTTTTAAACACCCAATTTCCKAACACAAACCCGACAAACATKTCTTAAAAAATATAGGAGAACCCAGCGACCATGTCCCTCATGATAAAAAATGACCAAAAAAAGTTTTTTTTTTTTTTTTAATAATTTGTTTATATCGAATCTCGTTTTTTTTTTTTTTTTTTAATCTTAAACGAATTCGGATTCCAAAATAAAAAATATAGGATTGTAGGGTTTTCCAAGCGCTGCAACCCCCCATATATATATTACATATTTTTAAAGGTATAAAAAAAATATTTAAAAACCAAGCCACAGCGGCCGGATTGCCCGCGGCCTAGGCTGCGGGTGTCACATAGGCGGCGTGATGGTTCGCCCATGGGGGAGCCCACCCAAAGTTGTGCACAATCGCTATCTTTGTGATGCACATGTTAACGTTCGCCTCTCACACGGACAAAAATTGAGCGACGCATGAGCACATTCACACGGCGAAGCGAAACAGGTTTGGCTTTGCCAAGGTGGCACAACTGGTTTACATTGCCACTAATCCCAAAATGGCTCCATACAAGCGGCACAGTGGCGGATATGTTCTGCCCTCTATAATGGACGGGCAGAACGACTAGAGATCCCATAGGACGCAGGACGAGGATAACGCGGACTTTGACCGGAAGCTAGAGGTGGGGGGCCAAGACCACCTGGCTATGTGACACCCGCTGTTGGAAGACGATGCGGCGCAGCGGCAGGAGTTGACTCATCGCGGTCAACCTCCCGCGCTGCGTCAAAACTGCGCCTACAGACGTCCACAGTCATGGTCAAGCTGGACCCTAACGCATCGGACAGATTTCCCTTGGGCCGAAACCACGGGAAAGACGGCGTGGCGGTACGGTCCTCCGGAGACCTGATCGTCCCCGTTGGACTGGACCGTCGCTACCACAAGGGGCCAATTAGTGGGGTCCGGTCCAAACGGCACTCGAAACGGACTAAGGGTTTGTGAGATAATCAACTTTGACCGACCGGGACTGGACCGACACGGTCACGTAACCTGGCCGAAAAAGGAACAGCCCTAAACAGTCATATAGATGAATATCCAGGCCCTAGTAATTAAGATAGGGTCATGTGCTATTTTTGGCACATGACTGACTGTTCGTTTCCCGAAGTCGGGCCTGCACCAGCCCCGTGCTAAAATTAGCACAGTCCCGCGCTATTTTTGGCATGGGGCTGACTGTTCGTCTACCGGGGACTGGGCCTGCGCCAGTCTCGTGCTAAAATTAGAACAGTCCCACACTACTTTTAGCGTGGGACTGACTGCTCGTCTACAGGGGACTGGCCCTGCGCCAGTTCCATGCTAAAATTAGCAGTCTCACACTATTTTAAGCGTGGGACTGACTCTTCGTCTACCGGGGAATGGGCCTGCGCCAGTCCCGTGCTAAAATTAGCATAGTCCCACGCTATTTTTAGCATGGGACTGACTGTTCCTCTGCTGGGACTGACCGTTCATATCCCAAGGTCGGGACTGCTGGTATTTTTAGCTCAGGCCCGGTCTAAAGTTTGACCACAGCCCCGACCATGGGACTGAAGCACTCAGCCCTGATCGCTTGGCCTCACCATTATAAAAGAGAGGCCACGTCACCCAACAAGGGACAGATCAGATCAGGCAGACCGAGAGGACGCTCACTTGCGGAATGCAGCAATGCTGGCAGAACAGCAAGTGTGTGAGAGAACCCTCACTTGCGGGAACGCTGCAGCATTGGCAGAACGGCAAGGAGCGGAAGGCACGAGCCAAAGAGCAGCGACGCACCAGCAGGAGCATGAGGAGAGCTCGGGGCAGTAGGCAAGAGAGTCAAGCAGGAGGCAAGCAAGGGAAGAGGTGAGGAAAGAGAGGGGCAAGACTGGTTGGAAAATGGGTCTGGAGTTCACCTAGTCGCCTGTCCCATACGGCCGTTCTCCTTTCTGCCCCTCACTTTCCCTTTCTCTTCCCTTCTCTTCTCCTCTCTTCTCTCCTCTTCTCCCCTCTTCTCTTCTCCGTCTCCCTCTTTCCCTTCCAACTGCCTCCATTACTTTTCACTCACGTTCCATGGGTTGTGTGCAAGCCGTATCTGATCCGTGAGCACCATGCCTAAGCACTGTATCTGATGATTGGCCATAAATTGTGCGCTCACGCGCTGTATCTGAGGGTTGACCTTGAACCGAGCGTCGATGAGCACTGTATCCAATGGTTGGCCATGAACTGCGCGCTCACGCGCTGTAACTGAGGGTTGACTCTGAGCCGTGCGCCGACGCACGTTGTACCTGATGTTTGGCCACGGACTGTGTGCCCACGTGCGTCGTATCTGTGGGCTGATCTTGGACTATGCGCCCACGCGCGCCGTATCTGTGGGCTGATCTTGGACTGTGCGCCCACACACACTGTATTTAAGGGCTAATTTGATAACCTTGCCACGACGAGTCTGAACCAGTGTGCCAACGGGCACTCAATCTGTGTACTCTGCCTTGATGATTTTTGAGCCAGCACGCCGATGCGCACGCAATCTGTGAACCTTGTTGTTGATTTTCGGAGCCATGCAAACATCACTTTATGATCTGTGTGCACACCGAGCAGCAGCATCACAACTCTAAGTGAAGGCTGAGAGGTGCACTTGGTTATTCTATTTTATGTGACCAGCAATTACCTGGCTGGTCACACACGCAGCAGGGAGCAGTATCTCAGTCCTAAGTGAAGACTGAGTGGTGCACCTAATTGCTGAGTAGAACGCATACTATTTTACCAGCTATTTGTCTGGCTGGTCACACGAGCTTTGTGCAACGGTTCTCTGGCCCTAAGTGAAGGCTGAGTGGAGCCCTCAAATGCTAGTCACAGCAAAAGCTATTTTATTCAATTTGTTTATGTGACCAGTTATTTGCTTGGCTGGTCACACGAGCTTTGTACGGCGGTTCTCTGGCCCTAAGTGAAGGCTGGGTAGAGCCCTCAAATGCTAGTCACAGTAAAAGTTATTTTATTCATTTTATTATGTGACCGACATCGGCCCTAAGTGAGGGCGAAGTGGTGTCGTCCGATACCAGGCACAGTGAGAGTTATTTTGAGATCACACACGCTGAGGGTTGTGATGTTGGACTGTTGGTAACGTTGGACTGCAGTAAACCGCGCGGTAATGCTGGACTGCAATAAACTGTAGACTGTGTTGAGCGTCCCCACTCAATGCGGTAATGTTGGACTATAGTAAATAGTGGACTTAGATGCGGTAAACTGTGGTCTGTGTTCAGCATTCCCGCTCAATGCGGTAATGCTGGACTATAGTACACAGTGGACTGTGATGCGGTAAACTGTGGACTGTGTTCAGCGTTCCCACTCAATGCGGTAATGCTGGACTATAGTAAACAGTGGACTGTGACGCGGTAGACTGTGGACTGTGTTTGGTGTTCCCACCCATTGTGGTAGATTGCGGTAACCCCGTACTGTGTATTGTCTGGCCGGACTATGCTCATGCTCGGAACAGTAATAGTGGTCAGTCTCCGCTTGAACTTAGCAATGCTGGGCAGCACTTTTTTTTCTCATGGGATATTGTTGTTAAGACGCGCACGCAAGCTTGTTGTTATTTAAGTGTGCGGCAGTGCGCATCCAGACCAGATATCGTTATTTAAGTGTGCGTCAGTGCGCGCCAGACCAAATATTATTTTTAAGTGCACGCCCGCACGCGCCCAGACCAGATATTATTTTAAAGTGTGCGCGCGCACGCGCCCAGACCAGATATTATTTTTAAGTGTGCGCTCGCACGCGCCCAGACCAAATATGTTTTTTAAGTGCACGCCCGCGCGCACCCAGACCAGATATTATTTTTAATTGTGAGCCCGCGCGCGCCCAGACCAGATATTATTTTAAAGTGCGTGCCCGCGCACTTTCGACCAGATATTATTTTTAAGTGCACGCCCGCGCGCGCCCAGACCAGATATTATTTAAAAGTGCGCGCCCGCGTGCGCCCATACCAGATATTATTTTTAAGTGCACGCCCGCGTGCGCCTTGACCAGATATTATTTTTAAGTGCACGCCCGCGCGCGCCCAGACCAGATATTATTTTAAAGTGTGCGCCCGTACGCACCCAGACCAGATATTATATTGTAGTGCGCGCCTGTGCGTGCCCAGACCTGATATTTCTATTTGAATGTGCGCCCAAGCTTGGCATTGCAGTTAGAGTGCGCGCTCATGCGCGCCCAAGCTTGACATTGCAGTTAAAGTGCGCGCCCATGCTCGCCCAAGCTTGGCATTGCAGTTAGAGTGCGCGCCCATGCGCGTCCAAGTCTGGCATTGCTGTTAGAGAGTGCGCCCATGTGCGCCCAGGCTGGATATCGTTATTTGAGTGCGCGCCCATGTGGACTTGCGCTGGGTATGTGTGCGCCCAGGCTGGATATTGTCGTTTGAGTGTGAACCCTTGTGCGCCCGACCATAGGACTGCTAGCGGAGATGATTTGCCATCACGCTCCCGATGATCTATTTCCTTGCTGATCAGCAACACCTCATGCACGTGATATTTTCCCTCGCGCGGGGAGCATTGGCAGTTCAGTCCCTACACAAGATGACTTGCCTCAGTCTAGCCCCAGTACATTCAACATTTACGACTGGTTCGTGTGCATGAGATGTTTTACTGATCAGTTGCTATTCATCCAGGCCCTTCAGGCGGGCCTACCTGAGGTCATTGTTGTTCACTTGGGCCCCTTCAGGCGGGCCCACCTCTCGAGACTGTTGCAGTTTTCAGCCAAGCCCCTTCAAGCGGGCCCCTTTCTTCTGAGATAGTTGCTGCTCAGCTGGGCCCATTAAGGCGGGCTTTATATTGAGTTGCTGTTCAGGCGGGCCCATTCAGGAGGGCCCATTCAGGCGGGCCCTATATCGAGTTGCAGTTCAGTCAGGCCATTCAGATAGGCCTCCACATTGAGTTGCTGATTGCTATCTGGCCAGGTCTTGGAGGGAGTATTTGCATTAGTGAGAGTGCACCTTTTATCCAAGTTGACCCGTCACCGTGAGACTGCCCCTACGTGGGGTAGATTGATTGAGAGGTTCTGCTACAGGCATGTGGGACATCATAGTTTCACTAGCAGGGCTAATGAGTCCTCGACCTCGAGACACATGCTCGTAATCACCTACTCGGTGAAGGGGGCAGAGACAGGAGTGAAAGGCACCACATACGACACGATTGCGGATTACATATTTTGCAGGGAGAACTATTGGAGGGACAACTGGCTACACATGATGTTCCCTCGCGTACCTTCAGCACCTCGGGGTGTGCTCTTCGATTTTGACGGATAGAACCCCAAGCCCCTTAGTGAGTCCCGCAACAAGGAGAAGAGGCGAAAGGACGACCGGATCAGGAGAGAGATAACCAGATCCGGGGTCCCAATCACCACATGCGTACAGATATCAGAGACAAATGAGTCGGACTTGGAGCCCTGCTTTGTGAGTGACGTTGATCTAGGTGACTATCTCGACTGGGACACTCACAGAGGCTGAGTTTGTGGACAGTGACAGGAGCGCTGGAGACCGGTGAGCGGCGACGGCGGAGAGCGACATTGAGGAGGATCGCATATCTTCTCGCGCGGTACCTACTTGAGGGTGATTGACTCCTACATGTTAGACGAACCTAGGTCCGAGACAGTTATTGGTCCCCCAAGAGGAGAGGGACCGGTCCCATATCTCGGAGATGACTACAGTCATTTGGACTTTGCTATGCAGGCTTTTCGGATTCCTGCCTTTGAAAGGTTTTCTTGATGATTTGCCTATTCAGATTGGGACTTTGCGGGTCGAGATCCTTAGTTTTGTGGTCCCCAACTTGGATCATGACTGCATTCTCAGAGTCCCTTTCCTACGTAGAATGGAGGCTTGTCCGTTCTTTGGCCATGATGGGGCGGACTGACTCTCTCTCCAGGATCCTAACACTGGTCAAGAACAGACCTTTGTACTAAGTGATAGGCATCATCCTCGTCATCAGCGACATGTTAACTCTCTTAAGCATGGAGAATCTGACAAGCAGATTGAGGAAGTACGGGCAACACTGAAAGAAAGTGGAATAATAGACGAGAAGACAACGATTAGAGTAAATGATATCGGAAAGATGCTCAAGATCCTTGATAAAGAAAAGGAGTTGGGCGATAGGAGAGAGATGGAAAGATTCAAGGATGATGTGAGGGCGGAAAAAGCGGGGACAATGCAGCTTACCTTCTCTGCAACTAGGCATTTTTTAGGAAAATAGTCACCGAGTCTAAGAGGAAGTATAAGCGCAAAGGCGTTAAGAAGAATCCGCTGGCCGTCCTGATAGAGAAAGATTACAATGAGGCATTGGAAAAGGAAAGAAAGATAATTAAAAGATTAAAAGAGGCTGCATTAAAAGGGGGAAGAATTACCCCAGAGACGTTCAAGATAATGAAGGTAGGAGTCGATGTCTTTCTTCTGCTAGCTGAGAGGGATTTCATATATGAATTATGTCGGAAGTATAGTGGTGCCTTTTCTTTTAATGATGAGGAGAAAGACGAATGGACGTTGACATGATCAAGATGGTCAAGATCTGGACCGTTCCTCACACACCTTGGAATGACAGACCCACAAAATATGCTGAAAAGGAAGAAAAAGAGGTAATGGAGTACATAAACCAGAAGGTCGCCTCCAACGTTGCGGAACCAGTTGATGGAGCTTACGCCAATCACTGGTTTTGCTTTTGGAAGATAGGTGATGGTATGCGCTTGATACATAACTTGCAAAAGTTGAATTCGGTAACGGTTCGCGATGCGGGTAGCTTACCCAACCTGAATTTGTTGGCCGAGTCTTTTGCCGGAAGGAGCATCTACTCCCGAATAGACTCGGTCTCTGGCTATGACCAGTTCCCGATAGATCCTATTAGTCGACCTATGACCGCCATGCATACACCTAGAGGCCTCATACAAATGTGTGTGGTGCCCCAAGGGTGGACGAATGGGGTCGAGGTCGTCCAGTGAGATATGCTGAAGGTCATGGAGGACATATATCCAGAGGTTACGTTTCCATAAATTGACTCTAATCCAGTTAAAGGACCAAAGGAAAAGGATGAGACTTTAGTGGATGGTCGAGTAGACGGTTCGTGGGGGAACATGCGCAGCGAGTAGCGAAGGTTCTAGAGAGGCTGGCTAAATATAACCTAACAGCCAGCAAGCCGAAATCATTACTGTTCCAAAAGGAAGTAACGATCTTGGGTTTTAGGTGCTTCTTGGAAGGAAGGAGCCCCGATCCGAAAAAGGTGGATAAACTCCTAAACTGGCCTATGCCTCAAAAAACGATTGGGGAAGTAAGAAGCTTCCTAGGAGTCTGCGGCTTCTGGCGGATCTTCATCCCCTAGTTTGCCAAGATAGTCGAGCCCCTTAAAAAGATGGTGCAACAATGAGCTAGCTTAGGGTGGTCTGACCAAAGAGAGAAGGTTGCGAAGCCACTTCAAGATAAGCTAAGAGATGGCGCGGTCGTATTAGGAGTATCCTACTTCGACGATGAAAGGGAGAGGACCTTCACAATCGAAGTCGACGGCGACCCGATAGCATTAGGAGGGGTGCTCGTGCAGCGAGATGAGAATGGTAAAGAAAGGCCACTTAGATTTTAGCATCACACCCTTAATTCGGTTGAGAGAAGCTATATTTAGTTCAGGAAGGAACTCCTGGCCATTGTGCACTGTCTCAGGGTGTTTAGATACTATGTTATGGGGTGGAGATTCATCCTAAGAACGGATTCCACTGCGGTAATCGGAGCTGTTAAGAGGCATCAACAAGTAGATGCTACGGTCAGTAGGTGGATAACTCACATATGGACGTATGATTTTGTATTAGAGAAGGTACCTACTGAAAAGAATCGAGGCGATGGGCTGAGCTACGTAGAATGGGGATCAATAGATGATGAATCTCTTGAGGAGGCACCCTTCGTTGACGAATTCCTTATGGAAGACGATGATGAAGGATTACCTCCAGCTCCTAGTTGTTATACATCCTCAGCCATAGCAACGAGCAGGGAAGACTACTGGGGAGAAAAGGAAGACCCTCACCTCCACTACCTCCTAACTCAAGAGGATGAGGAGGAAGGATGGTAAGGGATGGTAGAACAAGCTGCTGTTGCATCTCATGAGCCGGCAGAGAGTTCAAGGATGGCTGAGCGAAGACTGAATGAGATAGAGGAAGAGCCGGATGACCAGGAACAAAATCAAGACTCTGAGGGGGGATTTAGGAAGGATGAGTATGATGAGGAATATAAGAGGATTGATATGGTAATGAGCAATAATCAGTTGGACGAATTCTACCATGAGAAGACAAAGAGAACCTTTAGGTTGCATAGGGGTTACCTTTTTGTGGATGCAAAGGAAGAATTACCGCCATTGAGAGTAGTGTGTGGTAAGGAAAGGCAACTAGAGGTGATCGCCGCACTGCATGAGGGTCTAGCAGGGGGTCATAGGGGTGCTAATGCTACATACTATAAAGTAACCCGACTATATCACTTGGATGGCCTGAGGGATATGGTTATGAAAATATTGTAAGTCATGTGAGGCTTGTTAGAACAGGTCATCTCTGAGATTGATTGAACCCTTATACCCCACAGTTCTTGTTGAACCTGGCAGTACTGTTCACCTTGATCTAATCACTATGCCACCTGGTAAGGATGAAATGAAATATGTACTAAATATGAGAGATAATATGTCTTGTTATGTTGAAGCAAAAACCATCCGTAAGAAAACTGCAAAGGCAGTGGCAGATTGGATCGAGAAAATCTATATAAGGTACCCATTCATACGTGAGTTTGTGGCTGATCAGGGATCAGAGTTCAAGAACGAGATGGTCAGGAGGCTCATGTTCAGACTTGGAGTCAGGATCAGATTCGTGACACCATATCATCCTTAGGCTAATGCACTAGTGGAAAGAGGCCATAGGACACTAAAGGATGCTATATCAAAATTGTGCCAAGGTGACTCCAGGAACTGGCCATTTTTCTTGAGGGCGCTTGTCTATGCTGACAATGTGACTGTCAAATGGACTACAGGTTATGCACCCATTACACTCTTGTATGGCAGGTATGCTACTTCTCCCATTGAGAACCTGGTTGAGACCTGAACCCATGAGGCGCAGAGAGAGTCGTACTCCACAGAGGAGTTGCTGAGGCTGAGGATCAGGCAGATCAAGGAAGTGGATGAGGCTATAATTGAGGCCACAAGAGGATGTCGAACAACAGATTATCTGATCAGACACGATGAGACAGCAAGAGGTACATCAGGAAGGAACGACTTCAGGTCGGGGATATTGTACTTCTGCATGAGACATCTCTCGAGACACAATGGACCAAGAGACTAGAGACCAGGTGGATGGGACCATTCAGGATCATCAGAGAGGTGGAAGGCAAGGCCTATGAGCTAGCAGAGATGGATGGCACGAGATCCCATGGTATAGTATCCGGCTCCTGGCCCTGAAAATTCATACTCAGAGATGCAGATTTGATTCCGAGTTCGGGCAGAGTGATGAGGCGAGGCCCATGAGTCGTCTAGCATCAGCCTGGACATGCGGGGTCGTGGCCAGTGTGCCCTCAGCATCGGTTGGGACGTGGTGAGAGTGCCGCCAATCGCGGGATCTTTCATATGGTGGGACGTGGACAGTGTGCCGCCAGCTTCAAAGATTATATGCTGGGACGTGGACAGTGTGCCGCCAGCTTCAGATGATTATATGCTGGGACGTGGACAGTGTGCTGCTAGCTTCAGATTATATGCTGGGACGTGGACAGTGTCCCGTCAGCTTCAGATGATGATTATACGCTGGGACGTGGACAGTGTGCCGCCAGCCTCAGTTGAGGATTTTATGGTCGGACGTGGACAATGTTGTCGCCAGCTACAGATGATGATTATTTGTTGGGACGTGGACAGTGTGCCGCCAACTACAGTTGATAATGATTATTTGCTGGGACGTGGACAGTGTGCCGCCAACTACAGTTGATAATGATTATTTGCTGGGACGTGGACAGTGTGCCGCCAACTACAGTTGATGATGATAATTTGTTGGGACGTGGACAGTGTGCCGCCAGCTACATTTTATGATGATTATTTGTTGGGACGTGGCCAGTGAGCGGCCAGCTATCGATGATGTTTATGTGATGGGACGTGGCCCGTGTGCCGCCAGCTGCAATCGACAGTCGGTTGCTATGATTATGGTATGATTTCAGATGCTGGAGCTGGATATGAGCAGCCTATGATGGTTCGGCTCAGTGATGGACTTATGTGTCTGTCGGGCCCAGATTGGCCCCAGTTTTGTATGTATGTAAGTTAAACTTTTAAAATTTCAGCTCATTGCATTGTATCTGGTTTGTCATGTGTTAATCCTGGGACATGCCTGGGGGATTGAGAGCCAGTTTATGGGATTTCAGTTCTTGCCTCTTATTGTATTTTATTTTGTCTGAATGACATTGTGAAATGAATGGTTGTGGGATAAAGTAAAAATTTGTTTTCTTCCTTTCACAAGTCAGCGCTCAATTGATGGGGCAACCTTCTAGTACGACTTCGTGAGGGGGATTGTCTAACATCATCTGACACAAGTTGATTGGTTATCTCGGAAAGAGGGTGGTATTTAGCCTAGTGAAGTGTTCCTGTGGCAAGGGACTTAGCATCGCCGTGAAGGGGTTCCTCTCCAGACGGGCCTTCGCGGCTAAGCGCTACCAAGCTCTAAAGGGATAGGTAATCGGTCATGTGTCATAATCGATGGAGTGATCTGTCCGATCATGTGATCGGGCAAAGATCACTTAGCATCACAGCGGATTGAGGCTCGCTGCATTCTTCATGCTGGAAGGAGTGTTCCCACTGCAGACGTCGGGCTCTCGCAACTGTTCCCCGACGAGAGTCTATCCATAGTGGCGTCCTCTGCGGTGTCAGCACTTGCGTCCTTCATGAAGAGGCGGAGAGTTTTCGACTGCGCCTCTTGAGCAAGAGTTGATTCCCTGAAGCAGGTTTTCACAAGGTCCAGAGGCTGGCTGGGTCAGCGGGGTGTCTGAGCCATAGTGGCAGATAACTCCGGACCCCAGGGTGGCTAGCCGTCCCTCAGGTCATCGTATGATGATCTGGTCCGCCTGCTGGAAAGGAAGGAGGCATCCTGAGCCTCTCCCAGTCTAAATCCGACATTTGGCTGATCAAGGTAGTGGACTCCTACTATCACTCTGATCGGGGTGTCTCTCGGGAGCAGTGTCTCCAGGGGCATTCCCTTGGCATCGGGCCAAGCCAGGTATCCACAGCCCAGCTGGCAACAGGGCCATTATGGCCTCCTAGCCCACTGTTGCAAAGCTTAATTCTGGACTCGCTCTGACTCACTAGCAGTGTCTGGTTGGGTGTTGGCTGGCTCCCCGCACAGTAGCAAGAATCGGGTGTTAGAAAGAAGTTGAGCGAGTAGACGGAGGTTCTGAAGTCGACGAAAGAACTTTCGCGCCATGGGTCTGCACTCATCGAAGTGAGGGCTTCATGAAGGGGTGTGCGGCTCCCCGTGAGCTGTTCTGAGCAAGGGCTCAAAGGGTGGTCGGACCGCCATGACTGGGAATCAGGAATGACTTTGCTCTGCTTGACGGGTTGGGTCAGCGGAGGAGCCCACTAGGGCGAGTGGGGGCACTCTCGGAAGGCCGAAAGGTAAGACTCTGAGAGTGAGTGAGGAAGGGGTGTTGGCAAGGGTCTTTAGGAGAGATCCTTTTTCTCGTCTTTCTTTTGAGGCATGACTTGATGTCTGTTTTGCAGGTACCCTACAGCCAGACGCAGACAACGGGGTCTGGTATGACTCGACAGTGAGCAGCACAGAGCTGGCAGACAAAGAGAAAGGGGTTTGATATGTTCACCCCTTATGAGGCAGCCTTCAGTCTAGATGACCTGGATGATCCTGGATGCGATGATTGGTCCCATAGCCGCCCGTGGCTGAGATATCGATGAGGATAGTGTTGTATTGATGGGCAGTATGGATGAGATGGACTGATTCGATGATGGTGAGATGTGCAGGTCAGGATTGAGACTTGGACTGCTAAACCAGACCTAGTGATGGGGTCAGGTCTAAGATTGAGGATTGATCATGATGATGCATGAGGCCAAACCTAATGAAAGGTTTGACGTGAGATTGAGACTGATTCGGTGATGCAAGGGAACGAGATTGTTAGTATGATTGGGTTGCATGAGCAGTCATGATGCTTGCGTGCGGTGATTGCACCACGCAAGTCTGATAAGGCTAATTCCTTCTTGATTTTGATGGTGGCTTGGACCAATGGTCCATGCCTTCTTGAGTGAGCACTCAAGCCCTAGCGGGCGAGTACTCTGATGGTTGGGAATATAGTTTATATAATGCCCCTTTATATCAGATAGCATACAAGCCCGCTTAGCTCAAGTTGGCAAATGAAGAACAGCGCAAGTATGAGGCACAAGCGATAGTTGGGCGGCGCAGCCTGATGGGCGACGGGCAGTTCTGGTGCGCGTGGCAACGGCGGTGGCGCAGGGCGAGGCGGCTGTGGCAGGATGGTGAGCTGATGAGGATGAGGTTGAGCAGAGAAAGAAGGATGGTATGGCAAAGGGTATGATCGAGAGGGCGGCTCGAAGCGTGGAGGCGGGCTGCCGTAGCACTGCTCGTATTTATACGTATAGTACATCATCGACCTCGGCAATGGAGTTCGCTCGCACCGGTCCTCTGAACGATGGCGCAAGCGCGTCCCTTCCCATCTCTCCTCCTCCTCCTCTTAGGATCTCTCCCCCTCGTACGTCAGATCGATTGGTCGATCTGGCACCTTCCCCTGTCGACCTCCTCTCCCTCGTCCAACGCCCGAGCCTCGCGTCTTTGGCGCCATGGCAAAAGCTGATCAGTTGCGCGATAGTAAGCGCTAGTACGACAAAGGCGCAAGCAAGTTGAGAGCGACGAAAGCAGTGGTAGTAGCAAGAGGGTAGTAGCGCTGCACACGTGAGGATTCAAGTTCGAGTGTGAATAATGAGAGCAAGTAAGCTATTAGGCTCCTTATAGTGGCTAGAACCTGGCGAGGACGCCAAAAATGAGGTTTGGTATGGTTGCCGGAAGACGATGCGGCGCAGCGGCAGAAGTTGACTCATCGCGGTCAACCTCCCGCACTGCGTCAAAACTGCGCCTAGGGACGTCCACAGTCATGGTCAAGCTGGACCCTAACGCATCGGACAGATTTCCCTCGGGCCGAAACCGAGGAAAAGACAGCGTGGCGGTACGGTCCTCCGAAGACCTGATCGTCCCCGTTGGACTGGACCGTCGCGAACACAAGGGGCCAATTAATGGGGTCCAGTCCAAACGGGACTCGAAACGGACTAAGGGTTCGTGAGATAATCAACTTTGACTGACCGGGACTGGACCGACGCGGTTACGTAACCTGGCCGGAAAAGGAACAGCCCTAAACAGTCATATAGATGAACATCCAGGCCCTAGTAATTAAGATAGGGTCACGTGCTATTTTTGGCACGGGACTGACTGTTCGTTTTCCGAAGTCGGGCCTGCACCAGCCCCGTGCTAAAATTAGCACAGTCCYRCGCTATTTTTAGCGTGGGACTGACTGTTCGTCTACCGGGGACTGGGCCTGCGCCAGTCCCGTGCTAAAATTAGAACAGTCTCACGCTATTTTTAGCGTGGGACTAACTGCTCGTCTACCGGGGACTGGGCCTGCGCCAGTTCCGTGCTAAAATTAGCACTGTCCCACGCTATTTTTAGCGTGGGACTGACTGTTCGTCTACCGGGGACTGGGCCTGCACCAGTCCCGTGCTAAAATTAGCACAGTCCCACGCTATTTTTAGCGTGGGACTGATTGTTCGTCTGCTGGGACTGACCGTTCATATCCTAAGGTCGGGACTGCTGGTATTTTTAGCTCAAGCCCGGTCTAAAGTTTGACCACAGCCCTGACCATAGGACTGCGGCACTCAGCCCCGATCGCTTGGCCTCTCCATTATAAAAGAGAGGCCACGTCACCCAACAAGGGACAGATCAGATCAGGCAGATCGAGAGGACGCTCACTTGCGGAATGCAGCAATGCTGGCAGAACAACAAGTGTGTGAGAGAGCCCTCACTTGCGGGAACGCTGCAGCATTGGCAGAACGGCAAGGAGCGGAAGGCACGAGCCAAAGAGCAGTGACGCACCAGCAGGAGCATGAGGAGATCTCGAACCAGTAGGCAAGAGAGTCAAGCAGGAGGCAAGCAAGGGAAGAGGTAAGGAAAGAGAGGGGCAAGACTGGCTGGGAAAGGGGTCTGGAGTTCACCTAGTCGCCTGTCCCATACGGCCGTTCTCCTTTCTGCCCCTCACTTTCCCTTTCTCTTTCCTTCTCTTCTCCTCTCTTTTCTCCTCTTCTCCCCTCTTCTCTTCTCCCTCTCCCTCTCTCCCTTCCAACTGCCTCCATTACTTTTCACTCACCTTCCATGGGTTGTGTGCAAGCCGTATCTGATCCGTGCGCACCATGCCTGAGCACTTTATCTGATGATTGGCCATAAACTGTGTGCTCACGCGCTGTACCTGAGGGTTGACCTTGAGCCGAGCGTCGACGAGCACTGTATCCAACGGTTGGCCATGAACTGCGCGCTCACGCGCTGTAACTGAGGAATGACTCTGAGCCGTGCGCCGACACACGTTGTACCTGATGTTTGGCCACGGACTGTGTGCCCACGCGCGCCGTATCTGTGGGCTGATCTTGGACTGTGCGCCCACGCGCGCCGTATCTGTGGGCTGATCTTGGACTGTGCGCCCACACACACT
>BFEA01000810.1:477590-496251 GCA_003427395.1 Chara braunii | reverse complement strand
CGCGCACGAGCGCAGGAAAGACCACTGAGGGGAGGGGAACAACCGGATCAACACACTCGTACTCCTAAGCAGACGGTCCCCCAGTTCAGTTTCCCACCCCCGCCCGGACGAGTATATACACACATGCATGCAATCAACAAACTTTGATAGGACATTTAATCATCCATGGACCTTTGACATCACTCATGCGCACCACCAGCTCCCATCACTCGGGGCTTCGCACACACGACATGCATAGACAAAGGAGCAATGGAGATAAAAGCGAGTCCTTCTTGAACACAAAAAAATCAATTAACTGCCGCTCTTAGGCGCAGCCTTCAAAACTCCCCAAGACCACCAACCACCATAGCCACAAGGCCCTGCCGCGGCCGGCGTCCAATCCCCAGCACTGATCAGTCCCTCCGACTGCTTCGCCCCGAGACTACCGCGGGTCCAGCCCACGTCGTCACTCCGCCCGTCCTTGGGCTCGTCGAGCCTGCTCGGCGCTGCGGACTTTCGCGCATAGCTCGCGCAGCATTGCAACCGAGATCAAAGAGAGAGAGAGGAGAGGGTTGTGCGAATTTATAGCCCAGGAGGCGGCGGGTTGTCAGCGCGAGATGCGGGCAGCGTAGGTTGTAGATGAGCAGGACAGGAGGAAGGTGGGGAGTTAGAGGATTCGACCCGCGGGATGGCATGGTCCTACGTGATTGGGGTGTCCGTTCAAGTGTCGCGCGGTTTCCCGCTCTCCACATTGATTCGAGCATCCCAACTACGCGGCCAATCACTTCGCGGGGTAAGGATCGAGCTGGGCGGAGGGGAAGACGAAGAGCCCGGTATGGGAAAAATGCGCGCAGCAAGAAGGGAAGATGGCGCGAGGATGCAAAGCAAGAAACGGGGATGCGAGGCGCGCGAAGAAAGCGGAGCTTGGGCGCGTGCGCGCAAAAACTCAAAAAGTCCCAACCGCACCCGTTTCTTGGTTTTCATACCACGGCCGTTATTCGCCCGCGCGAGATATTAACCAAACAAAATGAAAAAGCTGTTTCAAAAAAAAAAAGAAAACAAAAGCAAAAAGAAAGAAAACCCCTTTGTATCGGCGTCTGTACTTCGGGGCTTCCACGGGATTTTTCCTCAGGGATACGGCAAGCCTCGCGGTACGGATCTGAGCTTATCACACGCTCGGTCCCTTTGCTACTGGCTTTCCCCTGGCCGGTGTCCCCCATTGGGGGTTCCCTCAACTTCTTTGAACGCAATAAGGCCATGCTGGGCTGAAAATGCCACACTGTCAGATTAGACAAGATTGAATTTACCTGCGCTGGTTAGTGTGATGATAATACCTCAAGACCATCAACCTGTAAAAAAATAAAAAAAGTTAAAAAATTCAGAGGTTCCGTCGCGAGGGGAATGAATACAAGTTGACATGTCTTTTTTTTGTTGGAAATTGGAAAGGGCAGCAGTCTAGAGATATATCCACAGGTGAACTGTGCTGGTAATTTGAAATTATTATGGAAGTTACTAGATCATATGTCATGATCATGACCTATAATTGAACTTGCTTATTGAACTTATGTTGTGACAGCCTGACAGATATGTTGAGAGTTGCTAAGACTCTGGAAGTAACATGAAATTGAGGGTCTCTAGTCGATGCTGGCCGCAGCTAGGGCGGGTCGCTTTGCCCTGTGGCCTAGTAGGTGGGGGGTTTTCTGGGGTGTGTCATGCCACTCTGTAACCTAGCAGTTTGGGGCATGAGGCCTCAGGCTGGTAGAGATTGGGCATCCGGATATAGGGGTGAGGGAGGTAAGGGTTGGGCTGCTGAAAGGCCCTAAGGCAGGTGGTTTTTTACTTCCGAATGCTTCTTTGATCCGAGCTTTGGGGGACACAAAATTTCAGTGTTCTTGTTATATGTAAAAAACAAGAAGCCGAACCTGGGTAATGGCCCCACTATCTCGAGGATATCTTCAAAAAAAGGTTTGTTTACAGGTGGTTCTGAGAATCCTGTAGGATTCTAGGGACTTCTAGCAGCTCCTTTTAGGCTGTTTGATATTGGTACATTCATGGATCTGCGGTTGTTCGATGCCAGAACTATGCTGGCAGGTGCTGGGGTGTCGCCCTGTAACCTGCTGACTGCAGGCGTGTGAGGCCTGGTAGAGAGATCTGGGGATGCTTTGGGGTGGGCATTCCAAGGGACAACCAAGGGTCGCTGTTGGGACGACGATGGTCAGGTGGGAGTGTGAGGCCTGGGAGAGCTCAACAGGGAATACAACAATGTTGGATAATTTTAGAGGGTTTAGTTTGGGAGTCTAGGGGTTCTGAGCATTCTAAAAGGGGTTAGTAGTCATTCATAGTTTTTCAACCTCTTTTTAATTCTCTTGAATTTCTTCAATAGTTTTCAGATTGATTCTCAGCCGAAGCCGAGTAATGGCCCCAGTATCTCAAATGACTTGTGTAACTCTATATGCGATGCTGGGCCCAGTTCCCAGCACGTGCTGCTCTCCCCGAATAGACTGGAGCATTTGTCCCAAAAAAAATAAAATAAGTAAATAAAAAATTAAAAATTATCATCATCATTGTGATGGACCCGCCGGGATGGCGGTCCGTCAGGATCAAGACGAAGGGATGAGGATGGGGGAGATGGAGATGGAGCTGGAAGGGACACCGCAGCTCCAACGCAGACTCAACACGCACATACTCCAATCTGTGCAAATGAAGAATGAGTTACAAAACAAACTGCAGCTGGGGTATACCCCCAGCGGACTGACTGGACTGGACTGAACTGGATTGGTACCGACAGTGGTACCAGGCAGGACTGGACTGGACTTAATAACCACACGGCCTGTAGGGTCAGGCCACGGCCTGGTCCCAGAGGCCGGACTGGCAAATAGCCAAATAGCCCCTGGCTGTGGGCCAGGGCAGATGAAGGCCCGCTGCACGATCCTCAGACCTGTAATGGATCCCAAGAGTCATAAACACGCTATCCGAAAAGCAGCGGGACTCTGCAACAAAGAAAGCTGAGAAATCTAGGATGCGAAGCAAGCTCCATGCGGAGTCCATGCGATGCAGCCTAAGCTGCATAATGTCAAAAGAAAAGCAAATGTCTGGTATACATATCCTAGCTAATAGCAGAAAATGAAATGTAGTATGATACAATCCTAAAGTCCTGGAGGCAGTGGCCTTAGTGCTGAAAGGAAAATAGCAATATGTCATAAGATAATGTCATGTCGCAAAACCACTAAGAGTGGGATAGGTCATCAGGCTTAAGGTGGGAGAGTGGTAGCAAAACAAAACCAATGATCCTAATAGATAGACCATCAAGGCGGGTAATGCTCGACAAAAGGGTGACACCATGCAAAGTCGACCATGAAAAGGGGAGCCTGGAACAGGGTGGAGCTATGCCGAACTGGAGGCATGCAATAGCCGGCGCTACGGTGATGAGGGCAGTGGGTGAGGGAAACATACACACAACTCACCGATTGGGGGAGGAGGGAGCTAGATCTGGGAGCAAGGAAGCCAAGATAACGCTACGGTCCCATTGCCTATGCGATACCAAGGAAGAACCCAACTCAAAGAGACCCAGCTAAGTGAGAACCATCATGCGACAGATGCAAGGAAATGTACAGGGTAGGGTGGTGGCGTGAAGTAGTCATGTCCAACGTAGCTGAAACCGATAAGGTAGCTTAAGTCGTCGAAGTGGTCGATGGCATCGATGAAGTAGCAGTCGAGTCGATGTCGAAGCAGAGCCGCAAGACGCTGACATCATGAAGAAGAGATGATGATGGAGTACCTGATGGTGTGAGTCAGTGAAAAAAGATAGAGGATAAGAGTGTCTGTCATCGTAACGTGAAGGGTGACGATCAGTGCGCTGTGGACGCTCACAGGACCGTCTACGGCTGAGGAACGGCCTCAAAGGGAGCGGGCTCGTCCTCAGCAATCTCCTCAGCCGGAGGAGGAGGAAGAGGGTCAGTCGGCTGAGCAGGGGAAGACATTTCAGCACGACGAGTACGATCATATGCACGCACCAACATCCTGGCGTGCTGCAAGTGGTCGAGGGGCTCCTAAGTAGCCTCCTCATCACGGTAGCCCTTCCAACGCACGAGATACTCGATGCGTGGAGGGGTATCATCGGTAACTCGGCGTGATATGATGTCGGAAACAACGAACTCCTCGTGACTGTCCACCATGATAAGTGGAAGGCGCTCATAAGGGCGTCCGGGGAAGCGCTCGGACGGTCTGCGATAAGGACGCAGCAAGGAGACGTGGTAAACGTCGTGTACGCGAGTCTGTCGAAGGTAATCAGGTAGCTTCACACGGAAGCTACCCGGACTAGCGGCAGTATTAGAACCAACTCTGAAGGATGCGGCATGGACCGAAGAAACGAAGCCTGAACTTGCAAAGTGTACCTGCTTCGAGCTGTAAGTGGCATGCGTCGACTAACACATCGTCACCAACTTTAAAATGATCCATTCGTGATCGGTTCGCTCGTGCGGCCATGCGAGTCTAGGAGTCGGTTAAACTTTCGTGTGCGTGCTTCATAATCGCTGCCATGTGGGCGATCCAGTCGTCAACCGCAGGGCAACGAGTGTCTGGGCGCAACCACGATGACCATAGGAAATCCGCGGGTACGCGAGACTGGTAGCCGAGGTCGCAATAGAATGGCGACATCGCCGTGGCTGGCGAAACAGCGTGGTTGTACGCAATCTCCGTGTGGGCTAAGTGTAAGTCCCACTGCTGGTCATCCCTAACAAACTTTCGGAGGATATTACCGAGAGTTTTATTGGTGACCTCAGTCTGACCATCCGTCTGAGGGTGGTAAGACGATGAGAAGCGGAGCTGGGATCCGTACACGTCATGGCGTCGCCAGAATGTTCTCGTAAAGCGCGGGTCACGGTCGGAGATGATGCTCTGAGGTAAGCCGTGATCTCTCACGACTCGATCGAAGACGATGTCGGCGACCTCACGAGCGCTAATGGGATAGCGGCACGAAACAAAATGTGCACGTTTCGTGAAGCGATCGACGACGACCAAGATAGCATCATGACCGAGCTCAGTGGGTGGGCGGAGGGGACCAATGAAATCCATCGAGATGGATTGCCAACGACCTTCAGGTATGGGTAGGGGCTGAAGTAACCCATACGGAAGGTGGTTCGCACTGTTCACGTCCTGGCAGGTAGGACACTCCTGGATGTAGGCTTTGACAAAGTCCTTGGACTTCGGGCAGACGTATAGGCGGCAAACACGAGCCAACGTCTTGTGGAAACCCATATGACCGGCAGCTGCCTGGTCATGGGATTCTGCTACAGCCTGAACGCGTAGCTGTCCGGTGGAGGGAACGCAGATACGTGGTTCTAGCTGACCAGATCTGCCATGCCAGTACACGAGGCCATTCTCCCCAAGGGAGTAGGAAGGAACGGTCTTGCCACTCCGCAGTGTCGCGTGGATGACGCGATAATCAGGGCAGTGGCGGTACTGAGTACAATACGCATCAATCACTGACTGATCAACAGTGGTGATGGAGATGGCAGCAAGATGGACCACCGGTGCAGAAGTTACAATGGAAAGAGTGCACCGGTGTCATTACCAAAGAAAAGTGGCGAGCGTTTTTTTTTTTTTTTTTTTTTTTTTTTGCTCAAGCCGCGCGGCAACTGATAGGTGGGGCGGGTGGGGGAGAGGAGCAGGGAGAAAAGCCTGCTCTGATACCAGTGTGACTGACCCGCCGGGATGGCGGTCCGTCAAGATCAAGACGAAGGGATGAGGATGGGGAAGATGGAGATGGAGTTGGAAGGGACAGTGCAGCTCCAACGCAGACTCAACACGCACGTACTCCAATCTGTGCAAATGAAGAATTGAGTTACAAAACAAACTGCAGCTGGGGTATACCCCCAGCGGACTGACTGGCCTGGCCTGGCCTGGCCTGGTACCGACAGTGGTACCGGGCAGGACTGGACCGGACTGAATAACCACACGGCCTGTGCGGTCAGGCCACGGCCTGGTCCCACAGGGCGAACTGGCAAATAGCCAAATAGGCCCTGGTTGTGGGCCAGGGCAGATGAAGGCCCGCTGCAATCATCATCATCATAAGTATTATCATTTTACATAGAATCGGCAGAAGTTCAACATCATCATCATCATATGAGGGACGCTGAGCCCCGTTCTCAGCATGTTCGGTTCGGTCACTCAGGGCAGACTGTGAGGACCCCGGCCTCAAATCTTCTTATAGATTATCTCAGCCTTGAGCACAGGGCCTTTGTGTTTGATTTTTGAAAATAAGCAAATAGTAACTTGAAGCTCCAGGAAAAAAGGAAGGGGTGGTTCTGCCCAGAGAAGCCCGTCGTGTTTTTTTTTCTTCTTTTTGTCTTTTCTTTTCTTTTCTTTTCGTTTTCTTTTTAACGGTTGTTATGGAAGGTTCAAGGTGGAAAAAGTTGCCCCACGCAATTCCTGAAGTTCACCTACCTCTGTTCACTTGCCCGGGAAAGGCAGGGTGTAGGAATGGGCCATTCGTACACCCCCCTTTTAAGTGAATGGGGATGATGCATAGGTGCAAACAGCAAAATAGCTCCATGAACTTACTGTAGTTTAATTCAGAGAATGGCAACATCCTCAACAAAGATATCACTGCCTTTGTTACTCCCATCAACACCGACATCAACAATGACAGCAGCAGAAACAACAACAACAACAACAACAACAATAACAACAACAACAACAACAACAACAACAATAACGACAGTGGATGCAGCTTCGACAAAGCTAACACAACAACAAAAACAACAACAACAACAACAACAACATCAATAACGACAGTGGATGCATCTTTGACAATGCCAACATCAGCAATGATCACAGCAGCACCAACAACATCCTCTCCTCCACTGTCATCATCTATAAGGGTGGATTCGTACAGCGGATTTCAGCAAGGCAGCACCCATCACCAGATCATTCCGTTCAACGGGCGAGTGCTGCTGCAAATGCATCCCCCAATTAGTGATACCCGGTGGGTGGGGCGAGAAGAGGTAGGGTAGTTGGAGAGGAAGAGGAGAAATCTGCACTCTGGATGTGGGGTTTCAATTGTGCTCTCCCTTTTTGGTTGGGGGTTCTGTTAATTAGTGTAGCATTAGGGAGATTACGGAGGTAGGGCAGAGGGTTCGACTGGGATAATGTTGGATTATATATTAAACCGGACCCTGCTATGACTACCCCCCCTCAAGGTGCTGAATGGTCCACGTATCCGTAGATGAGTTGAGCAGGGCAGGGTACTGATGCTAGGGCTTCTATGAGCAGTTAATCCCCTTGTATGAGGGCAATCAATGCTACTCATCAGGAAAAGTTGGCACATATACTACAAACACGCCTGTTCAAAGAATCATTACAACGTACAGGGAAGCTGGACCCGCTTTGCAGCAGGTGTCGCTCCCCACCAGTAGATGGAGCCTTCCCGAGAGTGCTGGTGGTGTCTGATCCTATCAGCATCCCTAGCATTAGCTCGGGCAGTTTTTTGTGAAAAAAAAGAAAAAGAAAAAGCAAGACAGCAACTTATCATCCCAAGCCAACATTCACGTACATGGCTTAGGCCCAACAACCACCTTTAGGTGATGGCCACAACAGGCCTGCCACCCAGCCACAATGGGCGAATGAATATGCAAGAGCCATGCCGAGTGCACCACCGTTGAGCTGTTCAGTTCTTACAACCATCAATCAATTAACAAAAACTCGATACATTAACAGAATTCTAGGAAATCATGTCCACTGAAAAAAGATAAAGAAAAAAGGACATCGTCATCCTATTCGAAGACTTTATCATTGCTCCGTACTGCAATCGCCTTCGGCATCTGCTTACAACCAAAATTGCGGCACTACATCCCCAAAACAATAGCAGCTGCTATTATGTGATACTTCATCCTTTTACAGATCGCTACTCCTGCCGACAATCTCTCATTCTTCTTTGTCTAAGCTCGTTCAACCTTGTATATGGTGGGATAGGCTCACCTATGGTGGCATAGGTTCAGGCTGAAGAGCCATTATCCATAGACCACCGCCGGTCCCCCGGAACACTTTCAGTCAATCCCATGAAACCCCCCACGGCAATAAATGCTCAAATTCAATCTTATGGTCTTTCTCTCCACTGCGATTGAATTCTGTAACGGGACGGTAGACCCTTTTTCCCAGCAGGTAAAGTTCCCCACCAACAGACTGCAATCGCACTTTGCAGTGGGATGCT
Source organism: Chara braunii (assembly GCA_003427395.1). Classification (NCBI taxonomy): domain Eukaryota; kingdom Viridiplantae; phylum Streptophyta; class Charophyceae; order Charales; family Characeae; genus Chara; species Chara braunii. Next base: position 488,063 of record BFEA01000810.1, on the reverse strand, counting down.
GGTCTTTTCACCCCTGAATCGCTGATAGCCTCCTGGGGTCCTGGGTAGCAGCTAAAGGGAAAAAAGAGACAATGTCACCAACTGCACGTAGCGGTAAAGAACACTCCGCTCTACAAAGGCCTCAACACAATAAGACACAAGTTACACAACTCAGTTACTCAAAAGGAATCTCTGCACAGTCCTCTATTCTAGAGAAGCCTGAATTAGTCAAAGGCACATTCGTCTTAGAGTCTGCTATTTAAAACAGCCCTGAGTGTGTCCCTAAATGAAAAAATGACCATTGACAACCAAGAAGCCAAAAATCCGAACGTGAAATTCAATGACTTGTAAACAAAGATAGCCTTAACGTTGCAGTGTTGCACAGTTCGCACTGCCTTCCCTACCCTACCAGGCTAGCGCTCATGGAGCACTTTAAATTCATCCAAAGGCCATCCACCGCACGATCTGGACTGCACTATCAAAGACTGATGGTCGCAGGCAGAGTCTCCTTGGCAGCACCTCTCGCTGGGAGGTATTTCTCCACCTTCTCTCCGGGAAACACCTCAGTCGTCTCTCTTCCTTCCTTCCGTGCGTCCTTCAACAGATTCAGCAATGCTTGTTCCCAAGCCCGGGCAGGGCCCTGCGAGCCAGCACAGATACCAACTTTTAGAACATTAGAGGACTACAAAACTCTATACTCAACACTCACAACCCCACCGACTGTGAGAGCACACAGACTCGTCTCTGTCAACCTAGTGCGAGAGTCGTCATCGTCGGTCATTCTCATCCTAGCCAATACCAACATCACAAAAATATTGAAATGTAGTACCTACTACCTCGGTTTTAGTTTATCATTCTTTTCTAAACTTTTTTATTCTTTTGGCAAATTTTCCTTAAAAGTTTTATAGTGACAAGTCACGCTAGTCGACTGCGCTACAACAGGATCCCATCCCGACTCTCCACACTCCAAGCGCGTGGACCGTGGACGCACAATCGAGAATCACCATGTTGAACACCGCCCTCCTGTAGGACCTGTACATTGGCCCTCACACTAAGGTCAACTACGAGCCAGCAAACATGAGAACAAGTGTACAAGTGTGTGTGCGTTATATCGGAGTGGGAAGACGTTGCTCTACGGTATGGTGGGCTCTTTTTTCTCACTCACCCACCTTCCAGGAGAGGTCCTGTGACATGGCAGCCACGACCATGTCTCTGAAGTGAGGGGTCGAGAACATCTGGATTGCCCTCTTCAATCCCGCCACCGCCTTGACGGCATCCTCCGCTGCTCCATCCGGCTGCCAAACGGTCAATCAACAAGCAAAAGATAATTAACCACGAGGCATGAACAGCTGTAGTCGATAATACACGTGGCCATTCTTCGCGAAGATGAATACACTCCAGTAGTCAAGCCCAGTCCATCTTTCATCAGATAATTAAATTGGTGAACAAGTCAATTGCATTATAGCAGTCGGACGGACAGGCCCCTTTCTTTCCCCTTCGCTTTTTTTCTGTATCCAGCTCCTAATAGCAGCGACGCACCATCGCGTCTTGACGTTCACCGAGGCAAGAAACGAACCAACCCCTCAACGTATTCCGCACGCTTAACTGATTCTTCCTTTGAACATTTAAACCTCCTTGAGGCCACGTACATACAGAAATTGCTGCTGTCGGGGACTCGAGGAGAAGACGCCGATTCCCCACTCGCAGCTCTGCAACTAACTCACACTTTGCGCACTCCTGCCATAATCTCAAACCAATAACAATTTTTTTTCATCCATTTCAAGCTCGCACCATCATGATGAGAATCTGGAATCGAGCAAGTGAGAAACATTCCTGACCTTGACGCCGAACTTCCCCATGTGCAAGCCGGTCACACCGTCGCGCACGGAGTCCCAAAAACCGCCTGTTGATGCAACAACTGGAATCTGCACAGTGGACACCATACAAAACATGCCGTCACTTCCCTCCCCCACTAAAAGAAAAAACGTTTCGTCCTCTCTGCTAACATCGCGAAATTATCTATCTTAAAATATCTTCATCTTGGCTTCAAGTTCACATCAATAACTTTGGAAACGACGTCTCGGTATGATCCTAATGCTGTCGGTCGCTTTCTTCCCGGCACCCCGCCGCCTCAAATTCAGCTATGACCGTACGTTGTATTCGGAGTAAGAAGGTAGTACAGGGCACAATGCACTCTGGCGAGCGATCACTATAAACTGCCCGAGCAAACAACGGACAGAACACAGCGCAACAAAAAGGATGGTTTGTATATCTACGGGACATGGGGTGGCAGCGTACCGTGCCGTAGAGCATGGCGTGCAGCTGAACGAGTCCCGCAGGCTCGAAGCGGCTAGGCAGCACCATGAAGTCACACCCGGCAATGATCATGTGGGCCAGTCGGGGACTGAACCTCGTCATTGCCCGCACCTGTCCGGGAAATCTCGTCTCCAAATTTTGCAGCTGCTTCTCATACTGAGCCTTGCCGGTTCCCTGATAAAAAACAGGGCAAACAATGTCACAGCGCAGAACACAATACCGCAAATTAATGCAAAAAACTAATGCCAGCACGGGTCGTTTCCATTTCCTGCCGGGCACCATGATAATCATTCCACTCTGCTCGATCAGCTTAGTGGTCAGCACTAAGTGTGCTTCACAACATCTTAAGCGAAGGAAGACGGAACAGGAGAGAATGCGAAATGCGAGGAAGTTTACACTGCCACTCTGTTACATGTATTGTGCCAAATAACCCTCCACATGGACCTACGCGGCCAGGTACAGGCCGTGCACCTGGACTCAGCCGAAAGACGGGTACGTTTCAAGTTTGCTTTATCTACCAAGTGGTTTGAAATATGATGTGACGGTCGTATGCAGGAAAAAAAACAGTTTCGATGTACTCACCAGCATGATGAACTGAGCCTCTCCTTTGCGATCCTCCACGAGCCTAAGGACGGCGGCTGCCAAGATGTCCGACCCCTTCTGCTCGTCCAGCCGGCCCATGAACCCAAACAGAGGAACTTCCGGACGAGCTGCGAAGCCTGCCTCCGCCTGCAACTGCTGCTTCAAAGAGGGCTTGACGTCAAACACCTGCCACACAGATGAAGAAGCGAGTCGAGTTTAACGATACAGGTTCCGATCAAAGTCCATTTGAAACGGGTTTTCTTACGAAAGAAGGCCAAGACATCCATCCATATGCGCCCGAAGTTCACCCGACGAAGTGATAAGTCAGTGAAACAAAAGCCATGCTAGGCAGACGGGTAGGTGCCGCAAGGTATAAAGACGGCCGTCGGTTGGCAACAACTATACCTCCACCGTGGAAGTTGTTTAAACAGACGATATAGCTTCGGAGTAACGGGATCAAGAGAACAGAGAGAACACTCACCGAGTTGACGTCGTATCTATGAGGCAGGAACTTGTCATTCACCGGACTCCACTCCGTCACATCTGCACCATTCATTATCCCAAGCATCCCCTTCCTTGAAGTCAGGTCTTGCAGACCTGCCCCACGGTCGTGCTCTGTGGAGACCTCAGTCGCATACGCGGGACTGACCGTCAGCAGCAGATCGGAGTACTCAAATCCCGCTTTCATCCAATTCAGTACTCGGAGGACCTCTCCGGACTTTTCGCTGCGGCTATCCATTTGCAAGGATATACAACCAACGCAGAGGAAGGGAGCAAGTGTCGAAGTGTGAGATAGGTAAGCCAGACGAACGTTACAGAAGTGAGAAACAATGTCTCTCTCTCTCTCTCTCTCTCTCTCTCTCTCTCTCTCTCTCTCTCTCTCTCTCTCTCTCTCTCTCTGTCTCTCTCTCTCTCTCCTGTCTCTTATACACATCTAGATGTGGATACGGCGTCGGACTCACAGAGTCCGCGCGAAAGTTTCCGGGAGGGTAAAGCGGCGGGAGGACTCGCCGGCATCTGAATTCGAAATTGCGCGGGCAGCGCCNTCTCTCTCTCTCTCTCTCTCTCTCTCTCTCTCTCTCTCTCTCTCTCTCTCTCCCCACACACACACAACAGATACACACCCACAAATACGGCACGCACAAAAGAAATACTACGCACGGATACACAAATAGGCGTTGACACGCAAAATCGAGTATCCCCACATAGCAGAGAACACATGAACTCGATGGCCAACACCATTGTGTACGAGCGCGAGTGCGGCACACAGAGAGAGAGAGAGAGAGAGAGAGAGAGAGAGAGAGAGAGAGAGAGAGAGAGAGAGAGAGAGAGAGAGAGAGAGAGTATCTAACACCTTAAGCAGACTCGCACCACCTATCCAGGTCGTCTTCAATATGTGCCGCCTCATCCACTCACAGAAACCACTGGTGTACCGGCTTCATCTGTCAATTATTGTATTTCATAGCACATGGACTGGTTTCGAATTTGATAACAGGTCTTGCATATGTGATGAGCTCTAACCTGTTGGGCACTTGCTGCTCGAATGCTGGTCGAAGTTCCGCAGGAAGGTCCAGGGTRCTGTAGTCAAATTCGCCTTCACGAAACTGGCCTTGATAAGCCAGATTGTGCACACACATCGCAACCTGTGATCAGTAAAAACGACCCAACGGAGGATCACAACGGAGGAATGAGATTCAGAGCGATCAGTTTTTTGTTTGATTCTCGACAACAATCTCTTTTTTGCATAGCTGAGTATTCAATCATTTTGAATGTCTATTTCATGCTAATTATTTTGACCTAACATTTGGCACAGCGTTCGATGAGGATTGCTTTCCAATCCGAAACATTCTACCCCATTCATGGGAAATGAACGCAAATTTTTCGTCGCGGGGTGGGCTTATGACTTTTCCATGGAGCGTACATAACTACACACCCTAACGTCTGCCTCGCAAATCGAAGATTCAATTTCATCAAAACCATTTACACAGGATGTCAGGGATGCACTGGGTGCACCTGGCACCATATGTCACACATGTCACACAAGTCACAGACAAGTACACACACTCATACACAGACTCACGGCCCACTACAAAGTATAACACCTACGCGTGCGCGCAAACATAAGCCAGGGCACTCAGACTAACACCAGCTCGCCCCTTTCTTAGGCTATACGCTGTCACAGATCACACCCCCTGTGGGTTTGACTCTGGACCACGTTTGCTTCTCCTCAATATGATGAGCTGCTACCCATCCAGCCTTCATTGGTGATTCCTAGTATAGGTTTCATTTGCTTAAACCCTCCTGTCCGCAGACTACGGTATTAGCAGTTGGGAAGAACGGAATCGAAGCGCACACATACACACACACATTACCACCAGGAAAAAAAATTAAAAATAAAAATGGAATCGAAGCACATACCTTGGCATTTGCGTACGTGCCCCTGGACTGAAATCTGCTCTTCAGGTATAGAGGAACAAGGGCGGCGTGCCAATCATTGACGATGAAAACCACATCCTCCCCTGCAAGCGCACCGCATGGTGAAAGTCAGTCTCAGAGACGCATATATGCTGCTACTTGTTTTCTAACTCGGCGAGCGTCAAAATACGTGCTATGGGCTTTACTACGAGGGATTTCACAACTGCATGAAGAAAGACGAGAGAGAGCACCTGTTCAAATCGCGATGAGAACAGCGTAAGTAACTGAAGAGTGATAGCAATTAGTCAGTTGGTGGATGCAGCCTACCAAGAATAAACACGGTCACCTGTCTCTTATACACATCTAGATGTGTATAAGAGACAGCACCTGTTCAAATCGCGATGAGAACAGCGTAAGTAACTGAAGAGTGATAGCAATTAGTCAGTTGGTGGATGCAGCCTACCAAGAATAAACACGGTCACATACACACGATGGCCAAGCAACTGTAAACAGAGTGAAAGTACACAGGAAAAAAAAAAAAAAAAACCATGCGATCTGCCGAGGTCAGGCGGCCAAGTATGATGAGACTTACCGTACGGGGACGACAAACCCACGCCCTCCGCCAAATGGAGGAGCAACGGTGCCTGGAGTGCAGCCTGCAAGAAGCAGCAAAACAAGACAAATAAGATAACAGCTCCCACATTTCCCACTCGAGGCAAGCAAGCTTAGAAATATCATGATGCTCACACAGAGTACAAGAGGGTGTCACACCAAAAAAGAAAATAACCAAAATACTGTACCAAAATCGACACCATAAAGACCGTCCGCAAGTGCTTCCTCGAGCATGCGGATACATGGAAAACATTCGAAAGTTTCGCTTACTCGACATCAGTTCCCACGCCTCGTCCGTCTAGCATGAACACTGAACAGCAGTCCAAGACGCTCAGGATGTGCGGGAGAAATGGTGTATGCCTGGTGTACGAAACGCAGTTCCAGATCAGAGACACGTTACAATAGCACGCATCAAATAGAAACACTCCCACCTCGCAGAAGAGGGCGCGGAGGATTCTCAGGGTGTTCAGCCCCCACTCACACGTATGGCATGAACATAAGTCGACTCAGAATGTGTGGGGGAATAAGGTTCTGTGCATCACTGCCCGGGTAACGAAACACACTAACTGTTGCAGATCAGACACACATTTAACGAAATGAGTGAGACTCTAAGAGAAGCAGCCCTACCTGGCAGAAGATAGCGAACCGCATAGGATTCTCAGGGTACTCAACGCCCACTCTCTCGCCGTAGATCTTTTGACCTGTCATGCCCCACACCTGCCCATTCATTCGACGGTTCCCGATTCCAACCCGATTGCAATCAGTATTTTAAGGCATCAATCGAAACAACCCACAGGGCCACAGGGCAAGCAAGAAATTCAAACTCGTGAGAACCACGCCGTGAAACTATATACCGACCCAGTTACGACTCTGCCATTTACGCAAACCATAGACTTCCGAAGCGTTCATATCACTTTGACAACTGTAGCAAACATTATAGTCTGCTGGTCTTTTGGGGGGGTACTCCGTTCCAACACATACCATCATCTTTCGACTAGAAAGCGAAATAGTAGGAAAGACTTGTTGTCTTCTCGTCTACAATTGGCGAAGCCATACATGCTCTCTATTTTGGTACTCCGGCTCCATTGCTACAGCTTCATTGCAACCTTTTGCCGCGTTGTTACGTCCGTTGGCGGATTGCACGTACTCTTGGATTGACATCTCACTTAACAGTGTCAACGCACATTCCGACGGTCTAAAGCCGCGATCCGAAACGTTCAGCAGGAAACGGCCTCCAGAAAACTTTTAGAACGAAAAGACCTCCAGATTCCAGAAAACGTTTCAGTAGGAAAAGACGTCCAGATACAACAGTCAATTCCATTGTTACTTCGCTTCTCTCTGGTGCACGACTCTTTTCTTCCCGTTCGGTGTCTGCAAGGGTAGCCGTGTATGTTAGGAATGCGAATGATGTTGCTGAATAAAATTTAATAAAGTATTACAAAGAGAAAGAGTCGAAAGAAACACAACTCTCTTCATCAGGACACAGATCTGCAACAGGCCTACCGTTTCGAGGAAAAGCGGATGATCGACGAACACCCGGTCCACTCCTCGATTGCGCGAATGGAAGAAGCGAACAGTCGCCACCTCCCCCCCGAGGCTGACCTGTCCGACAAAAAACATGGTAAACATATCGAAACGGACACACATCCGATAGAACGTTAAGCAAACTGAACCAAGGCAGTCAATTATGCAACATTGATTCCTGCCACTCGTTTCAAGCTCAACCTTCACACACTCCGGCTTTTCAAGATGTTTTGTGTCTCTTGCGCAAGGGGCACCTGCTACTCTTCGCCGCAGGGCACGAAGTCAAAAAAAAATGTGCAAGGGAACCAAAGGCGAAGGGCACGAAATCTTAACATGCGTAAGGGGACCAAAGCAATCAGCGATATCGCGATCAGAAGAATGGACCGCGGTAAGCCCTTCACGTTGCGGATGTTCAAGGCTGCAAGAGGGGCCACTGTATCCACGGCTCACTCCACACACACACACACACACACACACACACACGCGCGCGCGCGCGCGCGCGCACACACACACACACACAGAGAGAGAGAGAGAGAGAGAGAGAGAGAGAGAGAGAGAGAGAGAGAGAGAGAGAGAGAGAGAGAGNAGAGAGAGAGAGAGAGAGAGAGAGAGAGAGAGAGAGAGAGAGAGAGAGAGAGAGAGAGAGAGAGAGAGAGAGAGAGAGACAGCGAACATTCATCAGCTTACCTCCGCAGTGACATTGGTGTCCCAAGCATCGTGGTACTGATCGTACCGCGGAGATATCGTCATCACGCGATGTCCACGAGCCTACATCACAACACAACATAAGACAAGCGTCATGAGCTCCCAGAGGCGGCAAACACCGACTAAGTAAGCATGTGAACGTTCCATCAAAGTTCACAAAAATCTCTAGCTAAAACGGGTGGGAAGATGGGAAAGTGGGTGCGATGGAAGGGAGATGTTTGAGCGGGAAACCATAAGCTGAGGAAAGCCGGTCGAGGGTTAAAGAAACTTACAGCGAGCGCCGGTGGAAGGGCACCCATGACATCGCCCAGACCTCCGACCTTGGACCACGGCGCGGCCTCTGCCCCTACGAACACCAGTGCCATCTTTCGCTGTTCCATGGACGGAGAAAAAGAGTCTGCTATAAACTCTGTAGACACAGACGTTTTCGCTCTTTCGGCACTGACAGCGCCAACAGCTCCATTACGACCTCCAGATCGCGGCCCGGCGAGTGCATCGCGGGATGCCGACACGAAGGATGGGCAGCGACGTCGGGATGGGCATACAATGCTACCAACAGTTGTTGGGAGCCGCCGCCCTTCCGAATGATTTCCCTCCTCCTTTTGATGACGAAGAGCTGCACTGCCTGTGTTGTCGATAAACGTTGTGGATCGAAGAATGGCGATTGCAGGGGCAACACGAGTTCTCCGTGACACACGCATAGACTCCGACGCTCCACGTTCTAAGTGAGAAGGTGTCGAAACGGACACAGCTCCGGATGACCATGCAGTGTGGCAGCTACGGGCGCATGCCAACGAATCCATGGCGATAATTGTCTTGACAGGGGAAACTCGAGGGGTGTCTCCTCGCTCGTTTGCAGGAGCTCCAGAGGGTGGGGTCCTATCAGGACGCTATACGACGCCACAATGGCAGGCGCACGAGCTTGACCAACGGCGAATCAAAGCTGAGGCATCCTCATGCACTTAGAACTAGCAATGTTGCAACTCGAGACTGGAAAGTCCTCCAACACCTCTTCGTAGGAGAGACTTCCACACGAACGCGACACAGCAGCCTATATACATCCGTGAAGGCGCCTCCCGACATATCACGGTTGTGACGGTTCCAGGTTGAGTTCACTGAGCGAGCTGAGGGCTTCTGCGGCTGGATCAAACAGCCAAACTCTGCGGTTGCAGAGCGGCAGCGATGTTGGGTTTCCCTTGTCAACTAAACTCGTGTACTAGTCTGTTTTGGTGCGAATGCGTTCGTAACAGCGCCGAGAGGCAATCTGGGGCACAAGGTAGGAGGGGAAGGGTGAGCTCCTCTCGGGGGCAAGGTCGCACTTACACGGATATGAGATTCTGGCCGTTGATCTTTGCTATCTACGGTCAATATCGCTTAATTCGTGTAAGTGGGACCTAGGCCCCGTAGAGGACCATTTGAGGGCAACTAACGAGCCAGTTCGACAGCTGCTGGCCCGCTGGCGGCCCTTTTTGTTTAGACCGTTGGATCAAGAGCTAATGGTGCCTCGGTTTACTGTTTTTGCATTTAGTCTCATGTAGACCGTTGGACCAAAAGTGCTGATCGGAACCCCCCTTCTCCCTCCATTTCCCTTTCCTACCGACTTCACCTATTTTACCCGTTGCCACCCATGTCCGGAAATTCCCTACTGGTCTCCGGCACCCTGCGAAACGGGACGAAGGATAAGCAGTGGGAAGTAGTGTCCGCATGGACCAGGCCATCATTTTTTTTTTTTTTTTTGAAGGCTACATGTCGAACCTCGTCGGAGGCTTGAGCACGGATGTGGCTACTATAATGACAACTGATAGACGGCGCCAGGCGCAGTAGCGCAGCCCAGGGAACCCCAGGGGCCATGTCGCAGTTGTCGAGGCGAAAGAGGGATCATGCCGGGGAAAACATGAAACACGAAGGGGGCAAATATGGAACACCTCTGACCGTGACCAACCGGGGCCAAACGGAACTCGGGAACCGGGACTCCGGACATCAAACAATGTGGTCAGACACAAGCTCAGAGTTGTGTTTGGTAAAGTGCTTTCTTACATTGACCCAGGGGGAGCATGCGGACCATCTCAACTGGTTCGTACGAAGCATGCCCCACCCAGCCAGAAGGACTGAACCTACGACCACCTGAATGGCACTTGAGTGCGGTAAATATAGACATAATTGGCGCACGTTGAATTGGGCTCACTCTGTGGTAAAAAGCAGGCCAAAATGCCAGAGTCTTTTGTTGTGAGCGAGAACATCGGGGCATCCACGGAGACGCATCTGATGTGTTTGAATAATTGATTAGCCAGGATGAATGATGGACGTCATCCTCATTGATTGATTGATTTTATTCTTTTT
>BFEA01000810.1:461886-474054 GCA_003427395.1 Chara braunii | reverse complement strand
AGAGAGAGAGAGAGAGAGAGAGAGAGAACGAAAGAGAGAGAGGAAGGAAGAGAGAGGCGGGAAGGGGCGTCTGGTCATATTACTGAAAAAGTTGTGTCAGGGGATAAAAGGGAAAGGGGTTGTGAAGCATTGGAGCTTTCGTGAGAGAGAGAGAGAGGGTGAGAAACAAAAATGTATCAAACGGAGTGGATGAGTTAGAGAGGAAGAACAGGAGAGGAAGGCATGGATCGAGCGGGTGCCAGGGAGGAATAGGTGACACTGTGTATATGCACCTGTTAAAGTGGCATGTGGTGAACGGTTTGCCGACAGGGGGTGTGGTTGAGCAGTGGAAGGTCGTGACGCCGCATTATCATCTTCGACTGTGGGGTTGTCAGCGCTGGGAGCTTCGTCGACTTTACGCAGAGGCGGTTGAATCGCCCGCATGTTAGCGTTGAAGCACGGGACGAGTGGGTTGCCATAATATTTGTGACCTGTTGTACGTGTGAATGTGAGAGGTGTGCCAATATCTGGCAGAACGTAGTCGTCCTCCACATCATAGATTGTGCCTCTACGTAGCAAAGGGAGAAGATCGATGCGGATGTTGCCATAGGTATTTGCCAATGTCCAGTGTGTGTCGTTGACCGCCTGACGCTGGTCCATGTCTGCGATAGTCATATCAAGGACTCTCTTGTCGTTCGACCAACGCCACATGTAGTGCACAAAGTACCATTTTTGCATGACAAGAAGAGGCTCCGTCGGCTCGGGGCTGTGTATGAACTCCTCCATTTCGAGGGTTGTGTTGTGCACAACCTGGGGCAGCCGCTGTTTTTTTGTCTCTTGAGCCTCCTTAGATAACTAGATTTGTTCGAGCAACTTGGGTCTGTAACGCTTGAGAGGCGGGAGCGGGCCGCTGCGCCTAGAAGAAGTATTTGATGATGCCATGATCTGTGGAGAGGAAAAAACAATTCGCGAACGTGAATGGGAGCACGACAAGGGGCATACAGACAATGAAAACACAGGAAGGTGGCAACCATAGGAACATAATAAACATGCATAACTATAAGAGGATGGTTTAGGGCAGAAATGTGGGGGGCAAGCACGAATCAGACGGATCGTCAGGGACAACAATAAGGCGGAGGTGCGGGGCAGGTGGAATGCGGGAAAGGGAGAATTGCATACAGCGTGCCTGTGACGAGGTCATCATGTATAAAAGAACGGTAGAATGACATATCGTATTCATCAAAAGCAAAACGCGGACCCAATAGCGCGGGGGAAAGGATATGTCGTATCATGACAAGGAGAAATACCCCGCATTTGTATGAATTGGTCTGTCGAGGGCCGTCTATAATGCAAGTCTGCATTTGCGTGAGCAAGTCTGTGGAATCGTTACGTGTTCGAAACCAGCATTGGATGTTGGAGAAGAAAGAAGGGTTGGAATTATAGAGACTATGTCGTATCATGATAAGGGGAAATACCCCGCAGTCGTATGAATTGGTCTGTCGAGCGCCGTCTATAATGCAAGTCTGCATTTGCGTGAGCAAGTCTGTGGAGTCGTTACGTGTTCGTAACCAGTATTGGATGTTGGAGAAGAAAGAAGGGTTGGAATTATAGAGACTGTCGTAAAACATGAGCGTATGGTTATGCATGTCAATGTAGCCCAAAGCCCAATGATTGTCATTGATATGTACAGGGATGAAAACATGCTGAAAGGCATGAAATGAGCGGCCGTTGGCACACGCGGCTAAAATCTGATCAGCAAATCGATAACGATGACGGGCAATTCCATCTGTGTACATAAACGTGTCCACTGCAAGCATGGAGGGGAAGATGTGCGTTAGAAGACGCATGTAATTTGGGATACGAATACCACTGAGCCAAGAGGTATGAAGAAAAGTATGGTAGGAACAATGGGAAGAGAGTAAGGATTGAGAAGGCGGGCGCCACTGTTCCAGAGGGCGATAAGATACGATCGGCGAAGAATGCAATGTATCACGAGTGCGCAGCTGGGATGATTGCATCCAAAGGTGTAGGAGAGGAGGATGAGGAACAGCCGAGGACGCGAAGGGTGCAGAGGGTGTTGGTTGTTGCGTGGATAGATGAGGCTGCGAGGCAAAGGTGTATTTGCAGGGCGGAGCATGGGTTGAGGAAGGAGGCATGAGAGGAGCAACAATATGAACATTGCGTATGCCTGGAACATAAGCGACCATATTGGGCAGAGGGGTCGTTGGAGATGAAGATGGAAAAGGAGCAGAAGAAGAAGAATCATATGGACAAGAAGCAGGGAACATGAAGTCATTGTGAACCATAACATGCTCGGACAATGCTTCTAGTCTGGCATTTTCTGCCAACACGCATTGTGTAGGTTTGAAGTATGCAGCGAGCTCTTTTGTGAAGGGTTTTAATGTGAAGAGGACATAGCGGTTAACGATACGTGATACTATGATGTATCCTTGCTGTGGGAGGTTATGTTTTTGTTTTTGGTTCTCCGTTCCGGCCTTCCAGTTGGCGACGACGAGCCATGACAGTGTCTCGCCTTGCACTTTATAAGCGGTGGAAAAGATCGCGCTCACGAAAGGGAATTGTTTACGGCGGAGTGTACAAGTACGTAACGACATGCCTCGAGTCGTGGGTAGCTGAATCTTGACAGGAACAAACAGTGTTCTGTGGAAGACGGGGTATATATCTTATGGTAAGTCTGCGGTGAGCGTTGTCGGGAATTGTTCGTTAGGGCCGCGGCGACGGACACGAACAAGTGCAATGTCCGGTTGGGCATTGTAAACAAGGACGTGAATATTTGTATTACGATCATGGAATGTAGTGAATGTCATGTCCGTTGGGAAGTATTGCAGAGAATGAAGAAAGTCGAATGTGCCATTGGCTATTCCTCTAGCGGGTTCAACATTCTGAGTGAAAACAATTGGCATACCCGGGACGAGATCAAGAAAGGGCGCAAGGTTGTTCAATGCATTATCAGGCAAAGACATTATATAATCGATGTCATGCCTGTCTCGCCCCCTTAAAACGTCACCGAATTCAGCCTGTATCCGTATTGGGCAATCGCCAGGAAGCAGGCGATGTGACAAAGCACGTGTGTAATGATGGATGAGATGTGTGCGTGTCTCATTATCTGGTGTGACGAAAATAGGAAAGTGTTTATCTTTTTTGGTGAGGTTGTCCGGTGAGAGGTCATTCCCGATGTTGTCGATAAGTCTGCTATTTATGATATTTATGAAGGCGTCAGTCCAAATGCCCATCCTCGCAGCTTTGCAATGTTTGCCCCATTTAGGATCGGACAGGAAACGAATATTCTCATCAAGAAGGAAACAATTGTAAACAACCGTCAGAGGGCGAAGGCTTCATGATCGGACGTCGTATGTACAAGTTTTGGTGATGGGTCTTTGTATATCGATATGCCTTTAACAGGCGGCAACTGAAACCAATCACCTAGGGGAAGCATGTGTATCCCGCCGAAAGGAATGTCAAGTTTACGAGCGTGGCGAAGAGCTAGGTCAAGGCGCACGTATTGTTCTTAACTCATCATTATGAATTCGTCTATCACTAGAAATGTCAATTCTGGCGTAAACCCGATAGCGAGGCTCGAAAATGTGGCCGGATTCGAAGTTGTGCATCCCCAACCAGCTATGTAACATAACACCTCCGGTAGCAACGACGACTTTTCCTTTCATCTCTGTTTTGACAAGGCTTTTAGGGTGTCGCCATGCATTTGCAAAAGCTTGGATGACGTAAATCACATGCGATTTGCCCGTACCGCCTTCCCCTGTAATGAACATTAGCAGCTAATGTGTTTTTATTATGTCAGACATAATGGCCAAATCGATACCACACGGCTGCCCGACGGAAGAATTGCGTGACAACCACGTGTTGAGTAAAGCCTTTGCCACCAAAGCGAAAGCAACATGTTGTTTTTTGTTCAGCGAGAAGGTTGCACACGTTTTAGATATTGTAGGAAAAGAGAGTGGCAATGGAGAAGGTGCAGACGGGGGTCGTGGGCTGTATAAAGAGTTTGTTGGTTAGAGCGCATCTGTCATAAGTTTCAACCGTGTCGGGAGAGGAATATCATTCCTGGCATCGCCGGTGGCAGGTGTTTCGGGCGAATGAAGTGGCAATAGTGTCGGCAATTTTTTTGTCCATGCAAAGGCAGCATCGAGATCCGACACAGTTTGAGCACATAAGGCGGTAGCAGGAAACGACCCAAGGCCTTGCAGGTTTTTGTAAGCATCAACAGCTGAAATGGCAGATGCATCCATCATTCGTTGAGAAGAGTTATCATTCGACACAAGCGTTGTCGCTTCAAAATCGATCACGGATACATATATTTCTTCTCCATTCAAATCGTCTGCCTGCATTTCATCGGCCATGCCGTCGGCAAACGTCTGAATGATCGGGACCTCTTCACCGTCTGAATCGCATGTTGATTCAGATGTAGAATCGTTTTCATGATTAGGGGGGGATCATCGCCATGAGTGCTTTGCGTGCTTCCGCCGCACGCTCGCGAGCAATGTGGTAATCTTGCATTTGCAAGTATACATTGCATGCAAACGATGGAATATTTTCGTAAAACGAAAAAAAGGTTTTTGATCAAGTTTCGTCATATTCCAATAGATCAGATAAAGCACGAAATGGTTTGAATAGCAACAATGTTGACTGCGCAAGACGGGTTATCGACAAGTCATATGTACAAAGTCGGTGATCAGGAATACGCATGGAGTAAGGAATCACTGGTATGCACGGCTGCATATGTTTACCCAAAGATTTATGCAACCGGAGCGGATGGCCTTCCAGAAACAAGTCGTCTTTGTTGAGCGCATGGCAAAAGTCGGAACGATAAGAGTACATAATAAACTCATACAAAGAAACCACAGTGAGATGGAGAGGTCTGAACATATAGTCGCTAATTGGGCGTGTGGGGACAAAACTTTTATGAGCCCGTTCTAGCGACCACAACGTGTCGTCATCGTTGCGGAGCTGGCGGAGCATATGGTAGAGGGGGAAGACGTTATATGTGTGACTAGTGTAAGCACAGGATTGTCGGAGGATATCCAACGCACACAAGGGGCCGGCCGTTTCTTGCTTGTTGGTGATACTGAAGAGTTGTGGTGACAGTCACCGCCGCGTTATTGTTTCGGCGGAGCGAAAGTCAGATTCTGTCATCATAGCTTCACGTCATCGGCGTGCATCGAATGCAGCCAACCGAAGCGCAATCGTACAGTCGACACTGTGTTGATCTTTTGTTGTATATTTGCAAGAGTATTGAATTCGCTCATGTGCTTCTGCACCACCAAAAAGTGGTTGAATATCATGGTTGCACTTATATGTCAAGAAAATAACATCATTATAGGCATTTACATATTCATTGTCGAGCACGCGTCGAAGTGCAACGCCCGTGGCAAGGACAGTTGTATGTTCACGATGTTCTTTGGGAAAGTCATAGCGACAGACGTCCTGAGATCGGGTCATGCGGGATGTTTTGAAACAGGATTTTGTGTGTGCCCAATGGTGGGTCTCAACAAGATAGGTAAACAGCAACAAAGTTTCCTGCAATGAAAGCAATCTCGGCAGCATAGCCAACAACTTCTCGCTGGTTGCATGAGCGTGGAAGGGATCTTGAAGGAGGCGGAGATGTGTGTCATGACATTCGTTCCATCGTGCATGGTCATTGTAACCCATAGATGCATGATTGGTAGTCATTGCTCGACGGTAAAAATACTGCGAGCTAAATAATGCTCGGCAATGTGCACAACGTATAGTTGCAGATTCTGCAAGAGGGAAACAAGTGTCCTTTTGGCGGGGCATACGATAAGCCGACGCATGTATGGGATGCGGGACATAGGCAAGAGGCAAGGTATTACATTTCGGGCATGGGGAAGTCAAAATATCATACGGTGTCTGTGTCGTCATAATACTGTCGACGTATTTCGCAACAAGATCACTGAAATGCGGGTCCTCGGTCAGCATAGTATCAAAATTATAGGTAGTGCATGGAGCATTCTCAAGCCACACAAGGCAATGCAGGTGCAGTGTCCCACGGCCTTGCGTTTCGACCGTACCAAAATAAATTTTTGTTGTTCCGAAAAACCCTCCATCAACGTTGGCTCTGCAAGCTTTGCAATCAAAACCCAAGACATCAGTGAAGAAATTGCGGACGAGGCGATCAAACAAGCGTGCACATGCAACATTGTCTGTCATGGCTAAGGATTTCAGTTCCTCCATAGAGACACCAGGATCAAAAACAAAAATGTCACAGAATGTTTTAACATCAACCAGACCTCCATATGATGCAAGAATGTATGACGTGTCAGTGTTGGGCGTGAGCGTGATGAACAAACTGGGTTGTCCAAAGCGGTCACATGTCGCGAAAGCTTCTTGGCGACGTGCACGACGTTCATCATTGCTCCCCCATACGTATGCAGATGCAGAGTCTATATGACGCAACAATTGGTTGACAAAGGGATCTGTGTCCTTCACAGCATGACCGCATCTTCGCCGCCGCGGATTTTCGAGTCCGTTCCGTTACATTTCTGTTATTATTTCAACGAAGGGCACATGTACATCAATTCGAGCTTTGCACGTGATGTTTGACATAGTGTAGCCTCTATAAAGAAAAAGGCGGTCAAAAGATGTTATTATGTAATACGAAAATTGTGCGAAATGACGATGACTAAGCAAAGAATAATATTTAACACATAAATGTTTCGACACTGGCACTCGCCTGTGCGTCTCTCCATAGTGTCCTCTTCCATATGGGAATAGGTGAGGGTAAACTTTTGCGTCCAAGTCGGGGGAGAAAATATTTGCAAATTTAGACGATGTGTATATAGAGTACACTAAATCATCGGGAGTGGAACTACGACGCATTTCCATAACATAATTTTCAGTTAAGGGATCCAACGTCGCAGTGGAACGTCCGAAGATAACGAACTTCTCAATGTAAGTGATCTCGTTAAATGTTTCATGAGGGCTGTGAAGGCCTTGTTGTTCATCGTCGAGCCGGTCGACGTCTCCCACATCATCGGACAAGTGTTCGATAACATGGTCAGGTACATAATCAGGAATGTCACGAGGCAGACTCTCCAGCGTAGCTGTGTCGATGTCAATGTCACTATACATTCGATTATGTGTAGTATAGAATGTAAGCAAGACTTTTACAATGCAATGCTTGACGGAATATTTTTTTTATTTGGAGAAGTTGTGCGTCTGTAAAAGGCCCTGCAACAATTATGCGGTAAGACATGTCTCTAGTTAACGATTTTGGAAGAAGCGTGGCAGCTTGCCCAGGGATCACATCAAACACAAGGAGATGCGAACGTATTAAACGATGTTGTCCACCACGCATGACTCTCGTTTGGGCGAGAATGTTCGTCAAACTTGTCATGAGGAGCTCGTGCCATGTAGCATTGCACAGAGGTTCAGGCAGCTCGCCAATGAAAAAGTGGTTTGCAATAGCAAACTTAGGAAGATGTGAATGCCTGCGTGGATTGAACAGGGCTACATCACACTGCATACAAATATTGAAAGTCGGATTGTAAGGATCATCACATGTGATCCCTCTGTGGGATAACATCATACATGTGAATGCGGGGCTTAAGTCGGAGCAATCATAGCATGCGAGGAGGTCTGGATGAAGGGATGGTCAGAGTTATACAAATATTTTTTTCATAATAGCAATAACGTCTTCTTGCAGTACATAATATGCTTTCCTCTCATGACGAAGCACAAGCATATCACAAATACAGCATGCGACCTCTTCGAGGTGCGCAAGGCCAATCCTATCTGCAAGCCGCCTTGCAACATTGTCTTTGGTTTCGTCACTCACAGGACGTATGGAATGAGAAGAGGGGCAAACACCGCCGGGATAAGCCCGCGCTAGCTGTTTGAGGCGGACATGACTGATCACGTTGGCTGCAGCGAGGTGGGAAGCAGAGTCATGACAAAGTTGTGGGGAATGTTCCTGCAATACGCTTTCCATTGGTTTAGATGCGGGGGCAGAAGTTGCATCTGACGAGACAATAGATTTTTGGCATGCCAATTGTTTGAGCCATAGTTTATTCGGTGTTTTTTGCGAATTTTTCATTTGAGAATTGTCAATGTTAAAGGCAGAGGCAGCGATTGTGTCAGCCATAATGTTCGTGAATGTGGCCTGATACCTTTTATTTTCTCGAGCCTGTCTGTGCCACGCCGCGTCCCGTTTGAGGCGGCTGTCCCGAGCTTCGGGCGTTTCATTTTGTTTGTGCAAGCGCCATGCAACTCTTCTTCTAGCTAAACGTTTTTCTTTCTCTTCCGGAGTTTCCGCAGGATCATTTTTCCAGTCGATGCCGAAAAGGAAAGGAAACATGCAGAGCATGCTCTGCGTATGAGATATGGCCGACTCTATTGATCAACAGAGACAACGCAGGGGAAGGGGAAGCACAAAGAAAAAACCGCCGCCTATATTTGCAGCGAGGGGTAGAAACGGACGCTGTGTGCGAGCGAGGAGGGGTGACGTTTTCTGCCCTCGGGCTTTGCGGGCAGGGAACAAACTGTTTGTTTAAACCACTCTTTGCTTTTAGAACGCGTTCATATTACGAGCATGCAATGAATGTGCCAGAGAGGAGAACAGCGGGCAATGAGATAAGCAACAACCGGAAATGGAGCGTGAGACGAAAGCAAAGCGACGGAATCCAATTCGGGAGTCTATATGGAGGGGCAAATATGTATACATAGTCTTGTTCGCCGAGGCCTTGTATCGGGATCACAACAGGCACAAGCTTTGCTGCGCATGGAAAAAGCAAACCACAAGAGGAGACAACGGAAAATGCAAAGAAAGGGCTATGAGCACAAATCAACATGAACATGGCAAAAATTAGAACACACCTCTACCCAACTGCGGACAGTTTAGAGCCTTCATGGATACACCTGCCCTTAATCACAGCTCGAGGGGCCAATTTTCCATCTGAAAGGTCTCCACCTCTCAGGTAGGAAAGGCGGTCCACAGATGAACGTCCAGACCTTGTTACTTTGAATCATCTCATCGATAGGAGGATTCCATCCACAGGAAAATACTCTCAAGTTTTCGTCTGTTTCCCCTGCGACCCCCCTGTAGTTGTGAAACACAAACACTGCAATTCTGAATTATCAAGGGGCGATCAGTTCAATGATCGTATCTGAAGGCTGTTTTTTTTTTTTTTTTTTTTTTTTTTTGGAAAGTTTCAATCATTCAATTAAAAGCAAGGGGAACGGGGACGGGGACCTCACAATTCTACTCGGAGTTATCCTGGCAGCATCAGCCAGTTTCGCTTGACGAGCAAACTCGCACCACCTCCAGCTGTTTCCCTTTCGGGAAAAATGGAAAAGAGAGGTACTATCCACTGACGGAGAAAAAAAAATAGGTCACAAATCTCAGCCGGTTGTAAAAGACATAAGAATCTATATGCATCTTGAGGTAGAAGGTGGAAAATATATTACACCGCTCATTACGTTTCTCTTTTTCCGGATTCAAAAAATAAAGTGCTGCACGGAATCCGATAGTCACCACATCATTATACATAACATAGGACCCTTTTTTTCTTTTTCTTTTTTTGAGAAATGGGCGGCGACATCGAGATATCATCATTTAATTGATTAGTCGCAGGCAACTCTGAAATTTTGTTGAAGCCGAATCTCAATTCCGTCATCAGACAGCGGCATTGAGCAGGTTTCCCTGGTATTTATTCCTTCTCTATGGGCAGAAGACGATGGGGATTGATCCAAAGGCAGGGTATTTAGCTCCTGCAGGATTTGGTATTGGTGGTGATAACCTTTCAGTACAGCGCTCTATAGGTGGTTCATATGGTAGTCTATTTTCCTCCTCTGGCTGCTGCATCTGTCGTTTGTCTGGCAAGGATGGAGGAGATGCTACTGCCATTGCAGCAGGTGTGTGCCTAAAATTGCATCTGGAACATGCTAAGAAAGGGTGTGGCGGATGATGGCATCGGGGATAGTCCACACAGTAGAGACACATGCTTTCTATAACAACTTCCTGGAAACATTGACGACACACGACATATCAGCAGGAAAGCAGGCTGACGTTCACAACTATTTAGACATGGCATGTCAAGGCCACGACGACATTCTAGGCAAGTAATTAGGGGGTGGGAGGGATGAGTACAATTCAAAGGGTCCCAATTTTGGCGGCCAAGGCTAGCACTGACCATATTTTCATAGTTTGTGCAGCATAGACTATGACGTGTGCATGCTAACCGTACTATAGCTGCATGACGACAAAATGAGATGGCACAGCCACCGTCCTCTTAGGAGAGGCTCCTTCACTGTCCGCGGTAGACTCCATTCGATCTACACAGGGAGCGGACGCTGCCTGGCCATGGACAAGCTAGATCTCGATGAGTTATCCACAAAGGTAAGAGCACTGAAGTGACCTGGACAATGTAGGATGTATGCATGAATATAAGGATCCATACCTGGCATCTCGTTCCGTGGAGTTGTAGTCCCCTACTCATAAATGGCATAGACAGGACTTCTATGTTCACGCCAGGTGCAGTACTATCATCTGGGAAGACAGCATGCTGATCTTAGACTACCTCTATCCGGCCGAGGCTATCCGAATGCCTGTGTGTGCATGTGTGTGGTTGAGTGTGCAAATTGGTCTGGTTTGAGGCCCACAAGCCTGGTACTATCCCTGTGCCGTGCATAGGCTTGCACAGTGGGCTGCTTAAACCACCAGTACCTATCGGTTGTGAAGGCCCGTGGCTCAAGCTACCGGGCCAGTCATTCCCGAGCCTCATCCTCATGCACTTAGAACTAGCAATGTTGCAATTCGAGACTGGGAAGTCCTCCAACACCTCTTCGAAGGAGAGACTTCCACACGAACGCGACACAGCAGCCTGGGACTGGTCTCTTTATGTATACGTCCGTGAAGGTGCCTCCCGATATATCACGGTTGTGACGGTCCCAGGTTGAGTTCACTGAGCGAGCTAAGGGTTTCTGCGGCTGGATCAAACAGCCAAATGCTGCGGTTGCAAAGGGGCAATGATGTCGGGTTTCCCTTGTCAACTAAACTCGTGTAGTCTGTTTTGGTGCGAATGCGTTCGTAACAGCACCGAGAGGCAATCTGGGGGACAAGGTAGGAGTGGAAGGGTGAGCTCCTCTCGGGGGCAAGGTCGCACTTACACGGATTATGAGATTCTGGCCGTTGATCTTTGCTATCTACGGTCAATATCGCTTAATTCGTGTAAGTGGGACCTAGGCCTCATAGAGGACCATTTGAGGGCAACTAACAAGCCAATTCGACGACCACTGGCCCACTGGCGGCCCTTTTTGTTTAGATCGTTGGATCAAGAGCTAATGGTGCCTCGGTTTACTGTTTTTACATTTAGTCTCATGTAGACCGTTGGACCAAGGTGTTGATCGGAACCCCCCTTCTCCCTCCATCTCCATTTCCTACCGACTTCACCTATTTTACCGGCTGCCACCCATGTCCGGAAATTCCCTACTTGTCTCCGGCACCCTTTGAAATGGGACGAAGGATAAGCAGTGGGAAGTAGTGTCTGCATGGACCAGACCAACATTTTTTTTTTTTTTTTTTTTTTTGAAGGCTACATGTCGAACCTCGTCAGAGGCTTGAGCACGGATTTGGCTACTATAATGACAACTAGCTAAGCGCCGTGGTGGGGGCTATGCGGGCAATGCCCGCAAAAAAAAAAAAAAAAAAAAAAAAAAAAAAAAAAAAAAGTTTACACCCAAGTCAACCACTTAATTTCACCATTACATAGACAGAGAGAGAAAGGGAGAGAGAAAGAGAGAGAGGGAGAGGGAGAGAGGAGGGAGAGAGATAAAGAGACAGAGATAGAGAGAGACAAAGTGGCTCGATCAGTAGGCTATGTCATTGGAGTGGCTTGGTTGGAAGGTGCCTGAAGTGGCTCGATCAGTAGGTGCTTGGGGTGGCTCGGTCGGCAGGTGCTTGGAGTGGCTTGGTGGGCAGTTGCTTGGAGTCATTCGGTGTGTAGGTGCTTGGAGTGGCTCGGGGTGTAGGTGCTTGGAGTGGCCCGGTCGGTAAGTGCTTGGAATGGCTCGGTCGGTAGGTGCTTGGAATGGCTCGGTCGATAGGTACTTGAGTCGCTCGGTCGGTAGGTGCTTGGAGTCGCTGGGTCAGTAGGTGCTTGGAGTGGCGAGGTGGGTAGGTGCTTGGAGTGGCGC
>BFEA01000810.1:416882-434927 GCA_003427395.1 Chara braunii | reverse complement strand
CTCCGAACTTTCTTCCGCGAGCTCCTCGCGGATTATCTCCTCAAATTCGTCCTCGTACGGCGGTCTGTAGAAAGCGGGATCCACGATGTCGCGCGACATGTTGCGGCTTGTCAGCTGGCATGCAAATCCTAACTGTGTGTGCACGGTTCCTCGCACAATCCACAGGTTCGGACTCCGACGTAATACGAACTCGTGAAAACGCATAGTCAGTCGGGATCCGAACTTCTCGCGTACGGTTCCTCGTGCAATCGTCAAGTTCGGATCCCGGCCCACTTCGCTTTCTGCACGGTGACGGTTCCGACCATGGGATTTCAGGCGCGCGGTGGATTGTCAAAACTTCGGATACGCGAAAATCCCAAGTTCGCCGGGATCCGAAGTTGAAGCATGTTTGGGACGTCGAGTGGGAGAGACAACTTCGTCTCTCCCACGCAGATTCGCGAAGTTCGGATGGCGGCAAACATTGCTTTCCCGCCATTGGCGGGGCGTGTTGCCGACTCGCCTGCTGCCCCGTGGATGTGACAAGCACACGAAGTCTGCTCGATTCCAAACTTCACGGCATTCCGAACCAGGTTTTCGAATGTGCACTTCCTCGACAACCAGAGATCGCAAAAAGCGAAACTGCACAGTGTGACAACGGCGAATGATCACGTCGTGGTGGAACTGCTGCCTCGTGCGTTCAGAGCAGACATGACTCCTCGCACAATCGTCTAGTTCGGATCATGGCGAACTTCGCGGTTTTGCATGACGCGAGTTTTGCCTGTGATCTTTCTGGCGTCAGACGACTTTTCGCAATGACATAAGCTCGTCGGGATCCGAACTCCGCGTTGTGCCCGTCTTGGGAACCGTGATGGTTCTCCGAGTGCGTCCTCTTAACGTTGACGGCCAGTGCAACAACGATCCGTGCGGACTATGTCGTTTGATTGCTCGCCAACTATGTTTACGAGTGTCAGTGTCCCCATGTGTGTCGTTTGGTATGTGCGTGTGGTGTGTAGGGCACGCAATGGATGGGACCTTCTTGACACCACGGATCATGGAGTCGATGTTCTCGACACCAGAGACCATGAGTCCCAAGACGCACATTCGCTTGGCAGAACCGTTTCCTCCTTGTGCGAGATCCGTGTGGCATTTCAACAGTGTGACTATGATCCAGGGATCGACCGCAGAGGAATTCGAGGAGAACCCCTGGATGACCGTCGTCCCGTGCATGGGCAGGCATATCGACGATTGGTGCGACGGCAATTCAGCCAAGATGGAGAGTGACTGCCCTTCGCCAGGCCAGTACAAGTTCGCCAACATGTTGGAGTTTGGGTCCCTCATCCCCTTGCCTGACGCTGTCCTCGGTCACAAGTTCCTGAGCCACATGCGCAAGACAGTAGGCTGCATTAACCGACATTTCAATCGCCTCGAGTGCCAATACGTCACGTCGTCGCCACAAACTTGGGGAGGCTCACGGAAACACGAGTTGCTGGCCTGCGCTCGACACTGCCCGTTCCTGGAGCAGTACCCGCTCTGTTGCCCCGATAGTTCTCCACAAGATGTGTCGTACTGTTGTGTGTGGTTGACTGTGTCCAGATCTGATTTCGCCAGGGTTTTGTGTGTCGCTACTTCAAACAAGAGTAGGAAGCTCGTCGATGCGGTAGTGCTTGTGTCACGCAACGAGATGGCAATTGAGGGGTCCAGACTCGTGGCGACGCGCGGGCCTGTTCGTGTGGATGGACGGCCGGATTTGGTGATAGCAAAGCCGGTCCAGAACTTTTCGTTGCATAGGGAGGTCGAGGAGAAAGTGTCCGCCATACGGGACTGTATAGGGAACTCCTTAGCACGACCGGGAGTGTTTGCTAGGATGAAATACATGTCCGTCTTTTCGGAGACTGCAACGGTCGACGACCCGCTGGTCCGCGTTTACGGATCACCAATGAATGCTTTGTATGGCTACGGTTCACGACCTCGTCCCCGGGGAACCGCGATTGTCATAAGATCTGGACGTGTGGTTGAAATCCTGCTTAAGCGAAAAGAAGGGAGACGAGTGAGAGGCTTGTGTGCTGCCGAACATGGCAGAGTTTTAGTAGTGGAGAAAGGCGCGGGAGGCAGCAGTTGCTAGCACACGCCATCTCTTTCCGTGTCGCGCCCTCTTGAAGTTCGGATCCCGGCGGACTTTGCGGTTTGGCCTGTGCGTCCTACCGGCCTCCGAGCTTCGAGTGATGGGCGGAGTCGGAAACAGTCCTGCTACCAATTACGCCTGGACTCAATGACTGCTGCCATCAAAACCTGCGGTCGGCTGTGGAACCCCGGGGTTTTTCCTCTTGCGCCTTGGTTGAACACCGTCTTGCGTTTGGACTCAGAGTTGCTCCAATGTTTCTCTCTGTCTCTCTTTCTCGCATCCTCCTGAAGTTCGGATCCCGGCGAACTTCAGGAGTCGCCTGTCTATTGCCATAGACGGTGGTCTTCCGGATCCCTCATGGAGTGCGGCAATAGCCAAAGTCTAAGGACCTATGAAATGTTGACACGGCTGCCGCTTTCGAGCTTGGGTTCATCCAGTGCCAAGCTGTGCATAACGCGAGATTGAAAATCAGAAGTAGTTCGGATTAGGGCGGACTTCTCCATTTCAACCAGGCTTTCATTCCGGTTGGCGTTCCTGGGTCGGGGTTGAGTTTAACAACCTTAGACTTGCGGATCGTGTGTCCCTGACATCGTTTCTGCCTGTCGCATCGTTCTGAAGTTCGGATCCCGGCGCACTTCACGTTTCGGGAGGTGCGTTGCTTTGTCTTGAGTCTTCGTGGTTCCGGGTGGGTCGCACAACCCGCCCGACAACGGTTCTGGAGTGCGTTTGGTCGAGCACGGTTCTGGGACGCTGGCTGCATGGCTGCCTCTCTGTATGTCTCCCGCGCACTGTTCTAGTTTGGATCCCGGCGAGCTTCGGCTGTTGGACTGTCCGGGGTTCCGACTGCCACGCGGGGAACACTACCCCGTCGAGCGCGAGCTTCAAACATGACCGCCAATTGATTCTTGCAAAAAATTCCCGAAATCTGATTCCGCCGTCTCTATCTCACGCACCGTCCTTTAGTTCGGATTCCGGCGGAATTCGCGATTTCCACTGTGCGTTTGTCTATCTTTGTTCTTCGGGGTGCCCCGTGTGCCGCATAAACAGCGCGTGATCCCATGCGTACTACGAGTTTTCACTTGCTTCTCTCTCTCTCTGTCTGCCTCTCGGTCTCTTGCCCACTTGAAGTTGGGATCCCGGCGGACTACCCCTTCTCACCGTTCCGGATTTGGGTGCCCGAGTGTCTTCATGTGCGGCTTTCACTGCGCTACAGCCTGCGTTGACGCGCGGCAGTGAGTGTTCTGTTTCTCCTGTGTTTTGACAGATGTTGACTTCATGGTGTGTTGTTCGATTTGCGTTGTCGTTCGCAGATAGTATGTCTTCTTCCAAGGGCGAGGTGGAGCCAACAGGGACCCCTGGGAAGGAATCACGAAAAGATTCCACGAGGCGGTCATCCACTGCCACACAGGGGTGGTCGAACCATTCGAGGTCGAAATGGTTCATCGACTGGTGTTGTGGAGACGCTTCCAACCCCACTGTGCAGCCATGTGGTCCTGTCATCTTCATCGATGACAGCAGAAGGCGTAAAGTGCTTGGTGCCGTCTTGCGGTGGGAGGACGCAAAGGGGGGCCGACGACATTTCTATATGCAAAACATTTATGGCGCCAAGGGCAACATCGTTGCCAATTCGAAAGGGACGTTGTTGGACCTCGAATTGTGTGAGGGGTTCGGAGCGGGTGCTGTGAACACCCCATTCTACAGAGAACTCGTTCTCGGGGGCGGTTTTGTTTTGGCGCGTGGAGTTCTCGACATGTTGGAGGACAGAAACATCACTCTCGACGTCCCCTGCGACGTCGACCCATCGCTGGAGCTGTCGCTGCCGTTGAAGTTGTGCAGCGGTTGCGAGTCAAGCAGGGCACGGCGGAGGGCGGTGATCTGGGTTCTGGTCCTGCCACTCACCTGCACCGTGGCGAGAGTCGAGGTCGGTTCGACAACAACGAGGATGAGGGGACTACTCCGTCATTGAGTGACACGCGGCGGTCTGTGTTGTCTATTCCTGGGGTTCAAACTGATGCTTGGTTCAGCGGAAGAGTACGGGGCCTGCAGTACAGGTGGCGGCCTATTCGGAGGTCGACTTGGAGGCGAGCGAGGGACAGGGTGTGGAGGAGGTGGACGCGGGAGGCCGGGGCTCGCAAGGAGCTCCGCAAAAGAGGATGGGGGATCGTCGAGACGAGTTCGCCAGTTCTACGAAGAAGTTAAAGAGGAAGGCCCCCAGGACTGCGGGGGAGAAACGCAAGGGGACCGAGGGGGAGCAGGGCCCGCAGGTTGCCAAACGACCGTCTTCGAGACAGAAGCAGCCTGAGTCTAGACCGTCTTCTCCACCGACAACAGGGACTCCCATCGACGTCGACGCCGGGTACTTCCTCGAGTACAAAGATGGTGTTCACACAAAGCGAGAGTTCGACATTAGCCCTGCGCAGGTCGTTAACCTCGGGGACTGGGAGGACGTGTACAACCAGCGGTCCCTGGATCCCGTGCTCGTGGAAGGGATCAAAGAAGCGATGCGGTTGGCGTTCGAAAACAAAGCGCAGTCTTACGATTTACCAACCCTGAAGCTGGCGCCGCGAGGGCTTGATAAACCTACTCCGGGGACCAAGGCAGAACGTCTGAGGCCGGAGAATTGGAGGGATGAGTTGGCGAAACAATACTACTACGACGCGGTGTGTGGGCAGCACAACGCGGCTGCAGCTAGGTCGCTGCTCGACAGCGAGGTGGCCAAGAAATACAATTTTGAGCGGTGGCCTGCACGAATGGTCTACTTTTTGGACGACGACTTCAAAGGGTACTTCCTTGTCAGTTCCCAGGACAACAAGGACCTGAAGACGCCCCCACTACAGCTGAAGCTGTCAATGAGGGACATTAGGTGGCAGTGGAAGCGCGCCGGTTGCCCGCGTGCTGTTATGGGGAACCCCAGCGGAAAACAGAATCAGGTCCGGAAGTGGCGTGAATTCTGCAATGTCGCATTCAACATGACACTGCACAACAACTTGTGGATTCTCGCAGATCAGCAGGGCGAGGAGGCCATCAGGAAACAAGGTGCTGCCTTGCATTCCTATTTCCCGCTAGCCATGGCAGGGGAGAACGTCTGGAAACCGGCCGTCGAGTTTTTCGAGAAATAGGAGACAGGCAAATTGCTCGGACACGACGGCGCAAAGTGGATCATGCAGAAGAAGAAAGTCAAAAACGTGAAGCGTGGGGTTGCATACATCCATAATGACAAGCTGGGCAGGAAGGAGGTCGTGCACAACGTCCCTGTAGACCCGCCGACAAAAAAAGGCAAAAAGGAGAAAGAGGAGGGCGAGTGGTTCATGCAAGTGCCAAAGCCGGACGCGCATTGTTGGAAAACGATGGAGTCGCTCACAGAGAACGAGAAGTACCGCATGCTGAAGAAGGTGCTCGCTTGCGAGGTGGTTTGGGTACAGGCCGGCTCCCCAGCGTTGGCAAAGCTCGGAAAGCTGAGTGTCCAGGAGGTGGTGAATTTGGTGAAGTGCGACCGGGTGCTGGTGCGTCTGTGGAACTACTACCAGTTCAAGCACGACAAAAGGCCGGACGCGGATTGAAGCAAGAGGTTCCCGTTCCTGAAATCAAGGTGCGCAATTTTCAAACAGTTTGAGAGTCGTGGTTTGGATGCTGAGTTGTGGGACGGGAGCACGAAATACGTCACTAACTCCTCGCTGTTCAAGGACTGCCCGCCCTACATGGGCTGCGACGACGACAGATCGATCGCGGCGATGGAGAAGCTGGCCGATCACAAGAAGCTGTCCGTCGACTGGAGGAATAAGGTCCTGTCCGTGTTGACTGGCAGTAGACTGAAGAGTCGAGAGATCGCGCTCGTCGAAGGCATTGTGCACATAAAATGGAATGACACGGGCGACGTGACATCCATCGCGCCATTCGACAATGACCCCTTGGAGGCAGACATAAAGCAAATATCATTTAGAATAGAATCAATGTAAATATACCATAATACGATTCAATAGTATTGTAAGAAAAAATAGAATAAATACAAAGCATCTTTGTTCGTCCTCGATCTGTGCGAACCGGTCGACTTGAAGCTTTGGAAACTGCAAGCATTCGACACTCTAGATTCCCAACTGCAGACGTGGTATCCGTCGCATTGGACGCTCGTTGTTTTTATCTCGCTACAGCAGAACCTCTCCTTTCTAGCCAGCGTGAACCATCTTTCTTTCGTCAAGTTGCTGGAAGGGAAGTGGGTGAGGAGGAGTCAACAGAAGAAAAGTTTCCCCGTCGGGAACAATTTGTATACGGAAGACGACCGGATGTACATACTCTTCAAAGGGGTTGATTTGCGGGCCAACACGTCCGTCGTCTACGAGGGGAAACTGTCGAGGCATTGTGTACGGGGACATGGAACGCATACCTCGCCTGCACGTCGGGGCATTGTGTACAGGGACATTGAATGCAACCCCGCCCAATTCGATCAGCTTCTCGAAGACACATGCGCGGTCAGTCTGGGAAGTACTGAAGGCAGGACGGCACGTCATCGCGATGGAAGGGAACTCCGAGCTCTTGCAATTTACAACTGATCTCGTCAAAAGCGAGGTCAATTCGGGTGCCCACAATTGCGAGTTCATGGTCGTCACCGAGACTCGGGCTCGCGCGTGGAACAACAAGACGGACATGTGGTTCAAGTTGAGTGCGAGGAAGCGGAACAAGCTATACGACTTCTTGTTCCTGCAAACGCGGCCGAAGAGAGACACTGACGCCGAGTACGTGCGCTGCAAGGACCACATGTTCACGTTGCTCGACAACTACTACGGCGCCTCCCGCATGAACGCGAAGACCTTCCTCGAGAGGTTGCAGTCCCTTTACTTCGTGGAGTCAGAGGAGGAGCTGACGTTCGGCATTTACTCCTCCTTGATCTCCACGGAAGAYGAGGAGACCACCGGCATCGAGTTCGACGCGACCGCGGACGAGGAGGGCAGCGACACTGAAAGCCTCGACCTGCAGTACGACCAACACTCCGCGCAACACGCTACAGGGTCGTCCTTGGCAGGTCCGTCGACAAGCCTAGCATCCCATGTGTCAACGATGGCGAAACCAGAGCCTGGCACTACCCCGATGAAGTTGCTGCAGAGAATGCAAGCTCTGGCCTCCGGCCATCGCTCACCGCATCCCGGGTCTGACATCCCACCCGATCATCTGTCTTGGACAAATGCCAACATTCACTTCCTGCCTGAGCCTCAAAGTCATTCCACGGAGGCAGACTGGGGCCATGACATGATTTGGCATCCAGGAGTCGTCCAGCCGGCGATCCAAAAGGGTGAGTGGATCATGGCGGTCGCTGTCCCAGACGGAGGATGGATGCCACTCCCTCGCGGGTCGAAGTTTGACTTACTCGACGTCGCTAGAATTGCGGTCCACCAGAAAGTGAGGGCCAAGAATGACTCTTTCGCACCCGAAGACGTGTCCGTCATTTTCACAGTCGGGCGATTGTTCGTCGAACTTCAGGACAAGTGCTGGTTGGAGCTGACGGAGGACTACTATGACCTCGACACGAGCCCCTCCAAAGGAAGGGTGGACTGGAAAATCCCCCCTCCCAGTGGGACGCATGTAAGTACAGGGTCCCGGGGACCGGACGGTGGGGAGAACGAGGCGACGAGGCTGGGGGCGGTAAACGAGTCCCGGGGCAACAACACGAGGGCGACGAGGCTGAGGGCGGGTCTCAGGGTGACACCACAACAGCGGAAGGCAGCGGCGGGGTGGCGGGGGAGGCCCTCGGGCGTGTGCAGTCTACCGGTCCCGGTCCAAAAGGCTCGGCACAGTCGGCGGACGTGCCCAGTTCATCCGCCTGCTCGGTGATGGCGGCCTTGGTTGCTCTCCGTGCCGGCTCGGTCGAAACGTTCAAGTCCGCCGGGATCCGAACTTCAATGCTTGCAGAGCGGACAGAGAGGACGGACGCACAGAGCTGGTCAGGACCGGGGGTGGCGAGTCGTCATCCCAAAATAGACAGCGGTGCGGTGACGGACGGGACTTCGCTGCCTGCGGGGGATCGCCAACCGCTTCGGTCGGAGTGAGAGGGTGCGTGTGGAGGGCCCGGTGACAGGAAGACGGCGAAGTTCGCCGGGATCCGAACTTCTCTAGGCAAGGCGTGTGGAGGGCCTGGCAACTGGGAGACGGCGAAGTTCGCCGGGATCCGAACTTCTTCAGGCAAGGCGTGTGGAGGGCCCAGCGACAAGGAGATGGCGAAGTTCGCCGGGATCCGAACATCTTCAGGCAAGGGGGGCCAACCAGGGATATTGGTGCATGCGGGAGGGGCTGCGTGCGGCAGGCGGGAAGGGCATTCGTCGGAAATCGACACGGGTTCGGGTGGCTGCATTGCATGCAGGGGAAGAAGGCAGGGTGATGGACAAAGAGAAGGAAGTGGAGGAAGGAGACACAGGGGAGGAATTGGAGGAAGGAGGGGAGGAAGGGGAGGAAGATGAGGATGAAGGAGAGGAAGGGGAAGAAACGGAGTTGGCTGGGTTGCTAGGAGGGCAAGAGGGGGAAAAAGGTGAACTTGATACAGGAGACGACGAACGGACTTTCGGCGACGACGATGACAGATCTGGGGAGTCGTCTGACGGATTCGGGCAGTTGTACGGAGAACACCGCGAGAAAAACGACGACGACGATGACAGGGCACTGGGTATGGAGACACATGTGGTCACAAGCCTTTCGGCAGAACGTGATGACTATGAGGTCCAAGCAATGACGTCTGCCGTCGATCTCCAACACCGGTTCAACGAAGCTCGTGTARCARTSAGCCTGACTAARCCGAGTGTGYGTATTGACATCGAAGAAGTTATCGACGGCATCCTGGGCGACCACCACATGTCCGCGCAGCCGTCCTCGACGCCTGGTGTCGACGACCCTCTCGACGTCTAACCTTCCGGGGGATCCGTCGTCGATTTCTCACCGACGAACTCTCCGATGCTGCCGCCGACCATCGCCAACGGAGGAGAAGGCGGGATCGGGGGACGACAAGATGTCACATCCCCGAAAAAAATTGTCGTCGGCACTCGAGCTCTCGACGTGCTGGCCTTGCCCGCGCCAACTTCGCCGATTAAGGAGCGGAGAGGCAAACCAGCTGGTAAGCAGTGACAAAGGCCACTCTGTCTGCGCGCCAATGACCGCAGTGTCTGTCGATGCGGGGAGTTCCTGATGTCGGCATGCTACAGCCACCACTCCTTCGAACTTCCAAGTACATGTGAACGACCATCCTATGAGTTGGCCGGGTCACTGGTCGTGTGCAGGGCGTACGAGACAAAAACATGTGTGTTTTTGTTGAAGCGTTCCCTCACATAATGGAAGGATGGTGTTTCTTTTTCGGAATGAGTGGTGGTTTTCGTCCGCCGGGATCCGCACTGCTAAGGCCGCTGCGTAACGCGGTTACTCTTTTGGTGCCTCGATTGGGAAAAGTCCGCTGGGATCCTGACTTCACAAATGTTTGGCCTCCGGGTTTGTGGCTTGTTGAGGTTTTCCCTTCTGAAGGGCGAGGGTGTCGAGGTCAAACGCACTGCTCCTTTTGTTTTCCAGCGGGGCCTGCGCGAAAGTATTCATTATCTCTCTCATGGCTAAACGGGGCTCTGTAAATAGATAGGTCCTACATCTTCTACATTTCGTGGTTCTTGAGTTGTCGTTTTCGTCGGATTCGTCTT
This sequence comes from Chara braunii, assembly GCA_003427395.1. Classification (NCBI taxonomy): domain Eukaryota; kingdom Viridiplantae; phylum Streptophyta; class Charophyceae; order Charales; family Characeae; genus Chara; species Chara braunii. Next base: position 425,165 of record BFEA01000810.1, on the reverse strand, counting down.
GGATTACGTGAGTTCATTTTTCGTTTTCTCTTCCTTCGGTTGCACAGGGGTTGGGTCATTTCCCTGGGTTGGAAAAGTCCGTCGGGATCTGGACTTCAGAGATGTTTGCCTTCCGCTTTTGTGACTTGATGTGCTTTTCCCTTCTGAAGGGCGGGGGTGTCGAGCTCGAGTGCACCGCTTGTTTTGTTTTGCAACGTGGCTCGTGCGGAAGTTCTCTCTCTCGCACTCTCATGGCATGACGGGGTTCTGTAGTTGCATGGGTCCTGCATCTTTTAGATTTCGTGGTCCTTTAATTGTCGTTTCGTCGGGTTCTTCCTCGGAAATGTGTATTCACTTTCCATTTTGTCTTTCTTCTGTTGTACAGGGGTAGGGTCGTCTCGAACACGGAGGCCCTCTAAATATCCGGAACACATATTGCATACAGTCCCGGGGTTGACGACAAAACACAAGGACATGTTAAAGGCGTCAGGGGTTGATGTCGAAATCGGGAAGAAGGAGCATGCCATTGCCATTGAGTTGTGTCTTTCCCTCCTGCCCCCAGAGAAAGGGACATATCCACGATCTGTGACTAGGGGTCAGGCCATGTATGAGAAATACTTAGCTACTCGTCGTGCGATGAAGGAGAATCCTTAGTGTTCCGTTACTCACTTCCCCCCCTGTCCTTTGCTCGATGTTGTGCAGTGCGGGCCACGGCACCTGGAACAGCAGTGACTGCGATTGGAAGCTTGCGGGTTTTGAACGACATTGAATGAGGCTTGGTGCCACCTGACACTGTACACTCGACCCTCCACGATGGTCAGTTGTGAATTGCAGCGAAGGATATTCTCACCCTCTCACTTACCGACGGCAAGGTGAATGATGAGGTGGTCAACTTCTACATGGCGCTATTAGGAACGACCGCATATGGGACAAGTGACATCCTGCAAGGCCTTCGAGTCTTCATCTTTAATTCTTTCTTCTTTAGTAAACTGCAACTTCAAGGGYACGGCGGGGTGGAAAGATGGGCTAAAAACGTGGATCTGATTGAATATGATATTATCTTTGTTCCATTCCTCAAAGATAATGATCACTGGATCCTCCTTTCTGTGAGCTTGAGAGATAATGTTCTTGAGATTTTCGATTTTTTTCCTTGCGCTGTAGCCAATTCTAGTTTTTACCTTAGTGTTTTCGAGTTGATCATACACTATTTGGAATGTCAAACATCACATAGGCGGTCGTGCAGGCGCTGGAAGTCGGTGGCAACAAATGTTGTTATAGAGGGAGTTTCAAGACAAGTGGATGGAGTTAGTTGCGGGGTGTTTATGTTGATGTGTACGACACTGTTGCAACGTGGCGATCGACCGCCTTTCAGGTTCTTTTGTAAAAATATTTTGTATATCTTGGAATGTCGTTGTCTTTGATGGATTCGATTGATTTGCAAACTTCTGTTTCAGAATATTTCATATTTTAACTGTCGCTTTCACAACGACATTACTTTCTTTCAGTGTTGCGAGTTTGAGTTGTCTTTGGTATGTTGACTGCCAGTTTGGTGTCGCGTATTGCCTTCGGAGTCTCTGTCAGGTCCGGCTTGTCTGTCGTGTCATTACATTCATCGCATTGCAGTCCTCGTTGCAAATTGTGTCCACGTCATCCAAAGTTGTGCATATAATTCACCTCGAAATGATATTCGTATGTGTGGTGCGACATGACGAATTGGAGTGTGGATGCAAGATAAATCTCGGCGAGTGTGTGGGTGTGAGGTTCGTTATGCAAAGAGTGAAAGACCAGTGACACCACGCCTCTTGTGTGCATAGACAATTATGTACTTGTGACCGCCTGAATTACATGTGACCGACAATTTTGCGTTCTTGACCGGGAAAAATAAATTGTATGTCAAAAATAACAGTTAATGTTTGTACTTCTAAAGAAGTCTGAATCTCAACAACATCCAGACAACCGCCTCGGACGAAACGATCGCCATACATATACAACTCACGCAAAAAAGAAATAAATAGTATTATCTAACAAGGATTCAATCATGACACCTTGCTCATCACAGTCACAAACTTGAAGTTTGACAAGTGTGGCTCCCGACACACTATCGCACAGGCATCCCGGATGGGCGTGCCTGTCGCTACTCTACGTCTTCTAACATAATTATCCAACGAGGATGCAATCATGACACATTGCTCGTCACAATTATGGAATTGAAGTTTAACAAGTACGGATCCCAGCACACTTACGTACAGGGTTCCCTGATGCGCGTGCCTGTCGTTATTCGTTTATGAAGTTTAACAAGTGCGGATCCCGACACACTTCGACACAAGATTCACGGCACATTTATGAAGTTCAACAAGTAAGGCTCCCAGCACACTTTCGCACAGGGTTCCCTGATGGGCGTGCCTGTCGTTATTCGTTTACGAAGTTTAACAAGTACGGATCCCAGCACACTTCCGCATAGGATTTCAAGCAGTGCCATGTTTTTGAAGTTCAGCAAGTAAGGATCCCGGCACACTTCCACACAAGGTTCCCATGCGGCGTGCCTAACATGTACGGGTTTGAACACGCTTCCTCATTTGGGATATCATTTATAAAGTTTCACAAGTACGGATCTCAGCACACTTCTGCATGTGCTTAAGCCGTGGATGGGCGTGCCTACGTTACTTGGAATGCAGCCAAAAATGAATTCGTTAGAAAGAGGACAGTATAATGTCCTATTTTAACGAATAACATGTTGATAAAGCTAATTCAAAATTCCGGCGGCGTTAACCTTAGTTAGCGCTACGCAATCCTGCTGACGCCCACACCAGCACCGCTGCCGACCAGCGTCTGTACACACGTTTCATCGTTGGGCAACGCTCCCACCATCGCGCAGATGGTGTTCCGACTCGCAAATAATGAGTGGACGAGCGTCCTAACCCCATACCTGAGCTCGCCTAGTCACTCTACTATGAGAATTTTGGCATAATGATTATCATTCTCAACTGATCCTAGACAACCTTACCTGGCGAGTACTCGCCGGGCAGAAGGATCTCGCATGGCTCTCATCGCCTACTTTTCCTAATGGTGTGACGTTGTTCATCCCTCCACCAGCGCAAGCGGTAGAAGGAATGCTCGGCGTATAGCAACCAAGCGCGAACTCTCCGATTGGATTTCAGTGCCTAGACACCCCAGGCCTCTCGTCACGCCCTGCCCTCTCAAGGATTTCTCGCCGAAGCTGCTTTACCTCGAAGATCGACCAAGTTTTTTTACCTGGCGAGCCAGCATCGGGCCAAAGAAACTAGCCTCGCCAATTGGATGGTATAACCTCGCTACCCTCTTCCCCTGTTCCAACGACTATTTTGTATGGTGCTGTGGACCATTGAGAGCCGATCTTTCAGTTAACTTTCCCCCTCTCGGCTTCTCTCTAGACACGCACCTACACGAAGCCTCAACTGACCTTAGATAAACCGACTTGGCGTTTAATCGCCGGCCAGAAGTAGATTGCCTCGCTCGCTTCGCCTACCTCCCTTTGTGGGGGGATGCCGCCTTTCCTTCGCTCGGCCAATAGAGATCAAGCGTGATCTCTCCGATCGAACTTCGAAGTCTAGTTACCTCAGTCACCCGTTACGTCCTACCCGCTGAATGGTATCTCGTCATAGCGAACGCTACCTCGAAGATCAACCAAGTAATCCTACTTGGCAAACCAGACTCGGGCCAAAGGAACAAGACTCACCATTTGGACAGCTGATTTTCTTAATTTTTTATCCTTGCTCAAACGCTGGTTTTCAATAGTACTACAGTCTCTAGAGAAGCAGATCGGACACTCAATCCCCCCCCCGCCTCTTCATCTGCCTAAGCACGCTCCCACCATGGAAGATGGAGTTGCAACGGAAGATTCATTTGCCCCCCCCCCGGACCCAGCATTTAGAGAGCGAGGCCGGGACATGCTGGAGACCTGCTTCTTACCATTCGAAACTTAGAGTTGATCCACAGATCAAGATGATTCAAGATCAATGGATAAAGAAACGTGTTGTACTGTTGGTGTTTGAAAACGAATCAGGCGTGCAGTCAGTCCCGGTTAAAAAACAAATAGTGAGAGTGTATGAGTCCGCCTGGGTTAAAGCAGGACTATTGCCGGAGAATTACAAAAAGGGTTGCTTTATTCACAAAGGCAGAAACTTGGCAACTTATATCACAGGTTCCAAACAGCATGCCGATTGGATGAAAAGCGTAGGTTACGACAAAATCGAATTTGAGAATGAGAATTACTGAGTCGATTTTCGTCCCTACCTTCCTCCAAACGAAATGGAACAGCTCAAGGAAACAATGAAATACAATTTTTTTTTGATTCGTTGTCTGAACGTTCTCGTTATGGTTGTTTTTCATCTTCGGTTTCAAATTGAGAATTCCATAGGCAAAATTCTCAAAATGCACGATTATCAGCCAGACAAAGACGAGCCCTCAATTGCAAACATCCAGTTTGATCTAGAATCTTTGGCAGAATCGGCACGTTTCTCCTTTCATCCCTCCCTCACAATCAAACTGTCGGAGCAGGAATCAGTGGTAGTGGATGTGGTTAACGCATCTACCCCTTACTGCTCCCACTGCCGATGGTGGTTCCACACAGAGGAAGAATGCATGAATCGTACTAGGAACAGTGGACAGATGGGAGAGGATGCCCTGTTCCAACCCAGAAATCCGATCCACCCTGTCGATGAAGGTCAACTGCTGGAACGCCGCTGGCGCCAGCAGCGAAGGAAACCAGATCGAAGGACGGCCCGTGACAGCCGTAATTCCCAGCGCGAGAGTGAGGACTTTCACTCCTTCCCGCCGAGCCCGTCATACACTACGTACTTCAACAACAAATTGTAAGATGCTGCTCCCCACCCGGGCCAGGCCTGGCGCCCAACGTGCAAAACCAGAGTCCGCTCAGGGTGGATGAGCAAGAAGAAAAAGTTGCACCTGAAGCACTTGTTAAGATGCGCAGATCCCTGAGAAAGGATCTTGTCGAAATTGAATTTGCCCAGAATGAACCTACTCGCAATAATGTGGATCTGAATGAGGATGCCATGAAAGTGGTTACCATAGAGCAAAGAAATCCTCTTGCACTCACTGTGATTACAGATCACGATCGCGCAGCAACTCTCAAAAAGGGAAAACAAAAAAAATCCTTCAAACGAGCCTGGCGTCTGGAGACCGATTAGGAACCCCACACATGGTGCAACTCCTCAGATGGCTATGAAGCAGACCGTTTGCAGGAAGAACCAGCAGCTGCCTCAAACGCAAAAGCCGACACCTTCCTTAAAACCCTGGACCTGGGTGAGGGCCCAGGGGTTACGACACTAGAGAAAGGAGATCTAGTTCTTAAACACCTCGTATCCATTTTCTGTGTTCCATCTAATCAAAGACCCATGGCATTAATCTTCAAAGACGGGGAAGGACACAAATCCTTCCCCGTCACCGTTTCCACAGAGGATCCTACGGAACAGTCTGCTGCAACCACGACTAAACAAACTGTCCAAAACAAATTCAGGAGTCGCCTGATTCCTGCCCTGAAACTCTCTCGACATATACTGTTGAACGCTTCAGGGCGCAAATTGACCCTCTTCTACGCCTCCTTGATGCACGCCCCCTGAGCAAAGATCAACTCAAGGAGTTTGACATATCATATATCCCCCTCTCTCAAATGGCCAATCATGAGAACGCAGGGCTAAAAGACATCCATATGGTAGATGGGGTGGATGCAGTGACCCAAGCACGCTGCCTGAGGCAATCTTCGAACAGGAACATCCTTTTTTCTCCACAATTGAATGCTACCCTCAGACTGAACTGGTCCTCGCCAAAGCCCAGGAATGCAGGCAAAGAGACCAACCGGAGAAAATCGGACGGCCACAAGGGGGCATCAGACCGGATCCAGCCTGCAATTGGTCGAGTAGGGGCCAATGAGAAATAGACTCATGTTCACCACATGGGATATTCACGGTCTCTGCGATACTAACAACAGGAACAAAAGAACACGCTTAAAAACATGGATGTTTGAAAACGACGTCAGGATCCCTCTTCTCCAAGAAACAAAACTTAATGAGGAAAAGTTGAGTGAGATGCGACAGTGGTGGCCTGGTTTCCAACTGTGGGCCCCAGCAATGGGAACTAGAGGGGGCACGACCATCCTCTTTCGACAGGACTTTCTGGTAGAAATTATTATCTCAGACATTGACGTTTGGGGTCGCTGGTGCTGGGTTAAGGCGGAGATTGACTCCGAGTCATGGACTTTTATGTCGCTGTACCACCCGTCTACTACAGCGAGCGGTCGAAATTTATTGCTGAACTCCCTGATATTTTACCGGATTCCCACAATTTGGTACTGGGGGCGGATTGGAATACTATCCTGAACCCAGGCCTAGACTCGCCCGTCGTCAGGCTGCTGCGACGGGACTCTTGCCTACTATTTGAACTGATCGAAACTAATGACTTGGTTGATGCATTCAGAGTTCTTAACCCAGATACAGCTGGTTATACCTGGTTTGGCCTAGCGCAGGGGGCTGCATCTGCCCTGCGCTTGGATTTTGCTCTCTTACGGGGCACACCATGGGATAATTGCTTAGATGCCAAAGTCGGAATCTCACCCCTATCGGAGCACTCCCCAGTTATCTTTGAGACTCACCTAGGGGGTGATCCAGATAGAGCCCCCGCTCTATTCAGATTAAATGTCACTTACTTGGAGGATCCACCACTCTTAGAAAAGCTGAACAGGATAGTCAAAAATTGGGAGAAATTAAGAGAACTTTGTGAAACCCCCCAACTGTGGTACGATGGCATATCGAAAGCCCTGCAGGAAGCCTGCAGTACGTACTCGAGAATTGAAAATGACAAATTGAACAGGCAAATCAAGCAGTCGCATTCCGATGTGACACAAGCAGAAAACCACCTGGGCCAGCACCTGGTCTCAGACCATTACTGGTTGGAGAAACGGAGTAAGACCCTCCAGAACTTGGAGGCACAAGAAATCAAAGCCAAGGAACAACGTAAAGAATGGTTGCGGATTAAAGGCATGACTCACTATGATAGAATGACTAAAGAGTCTTTCCGAGCCTTGATGTTATCAGTGGCCAGACCGCTCATGAAGGAACTAGAACATCCTTTCTCGTTGACTGCGCCCATTGCTGAAACGTCGGTCCAAATGCGTCAATATGCTACAGAGCACTTCAGCGATATACTTACTACTCACCGCCCTTATAACACCCCCGACACGGATTTAAGAGACCACTCCAATTTCAGGAACTTCTCCGACAGACATTTTCCGCTACAAGCGGCCCTGGACTTGGATAGGCCTCTCACGGTCGAAGAACTCGAAGTGGCAGCTCACGCGATGGCCAAGGGTAAATCCCCAGGCCCGGACGGGCTGCCAATCGAATTCATTATAGCGCTCTGGAGCTTCTTCGGTCCATCACTTACGAAAAGCTTCAACAAAGTACTCGAGGGTCACCCCCTCCCCAGATCCATGGTAGCTGGAGTTATTTCTCTGCTCTACAAGAAAGGTAGTAAAAAGGACATACGCAACTGACGGCCAATGTCTCTGCTGAACGCAACCTACAAGTTACTAGCTAAGGCCATTGCACTCAGATTGGCAAACTACTTGCCCTTCCTAACGGGCCAAGAACAAGGAGCCTTTGTGAGAGGTTGGTCGGTCCACGATAACATCGTCACTACTCTTCAAGTTATTGAAATCATAGTCAAAGAGAGAAAAGGCATTGTTGTTATTCTCCTTGACATAGAGAAAGCCTACGACAAGGTAGGCTGGACATTCGTCCAAACTACTCTAAGACACATGCGTTTTGGCCCAAATATCTGCTCATGGGTGCAAGCAATGTATTCTAGAGCGACCACGTCAGTCATGGTAATGGCCAAAAATCGAACTCCTTCCACCTCACCCGATCACTGCGCCAGGGGTGCCCATTGGCTCCCCTGCTTTTCGTAGTTCACCTCGAAGTTTTGTTGGACAACTTCAGATTCATAGTAAAAAAAAATATGTTTTTTTTTGTTCCGGGTGAGAGAAAAATAAAATTGATTGATTGATTAATTCGTTGATTGATTGGTTGGTTGATTGATTGATTGATTGATTGATTGATTAACATGTGCACATTGATTGATTCATTGATTGATCAAGCGTGAAAAAAAAAAAATAAAAAAAAGAGAAAAAAATTCATTTAAAATATTGATTGATTGATTGATTGACTGATTGATTAGCAGTGGAGGGGTCGCCTCCCCCCCGCGAACACACACACACACACACACATACACACACACACACACACACACACA
>BFEA01000810.1:369792-380585 GCA_003427395.1 Chara braunii | reverse complement strand
CTTCTCCATCGTCATCTGCAATGACCCCTCTGCCCAATATAGTTGCTTCTGTTCCAAGCATACGCAATGCTCATATTGTTTCTCCTCTCATGCCTCATTCCTCAACCCATGCTCCGCCGTGCAAATATTCCTTTGCCTCGCCGCCTCATCTGTCCGCGCAACAGCCAACACCCTCTGCACCCTTCGCGTCCTCGGTTGTTCCTCAACCTTATCTCCCACACCTTCGTATGCAATCAGCCCACCTGCGCATTGATGATATATTGTATTTTGTTCCAGCCATACACAATGCTCATATTGTTGTTTTTCTCAATGCTCCTTCCTCAACCCCTGCTCCGCCCTGCAAATATGCCTTTGGCTCGCCACCTCATCTGTCCGCGCAACAGCCAACACCCTCTGCACCCTTCACGTCCTCGGCTGTTCCTCAGTCCCCTCTGGAGCAGTGACGCCCGCCTTCTCAATCCTCACTCTCTTCACATTGTCCCTACCATACTCTTCATCATACCTCTTGGCCCAGTGATATTCCTATCGCAAATTACATGCGTCTTCTAAGACACATCTTTCCCTTTGTGCTTGCAGTGGATACATTTATGTATACAAATGGAATTGTCCGTCATCGTTACCGCTTTGCTGATCAGATTTTAGCCACGTGTGCCAGCGACCGCTCATTACATGCCTTTCAGCATGTTTTCATCCCTGTACATGTCAATGGCAATCATTGGGCTTTGGGCTACATTGACATGCATAACCATAGGCTCATGTCTTAAGATAGTTTCTATAATTTCAACCCTTCTTTCTTCTCCAACATCCAATGCTGGTTATGATCACGTAACGATTTCAGAGACTTGCTCACACAAATGCACACTTGCATTATAGACGGCCCTCGACAGACCAATTCATACGACTGCGGGATATTTCTCCTTGTCATGATATGGCATATCCTTTCCCCCGCACTATCGGGTCCACGTTTTGCTTTTGATGAATATGATATGTCATTCAACCATTCTTTTATACATGATGAGCTCGTCACAGACACGATGTATGCAATCCTCCCTTTCCCGCATTCCACCTGCCTCGCACCTCCGCTTTATCGTTGTCCCTAACGATCCGTCTCATTCGTGCTCGCCCCCCACATTTTTGCTTTCCACCATCCTCTTACGGTTATGCATGTTTATTATGTTCATGTGGTTGCCAACTTCCTCTGCTTTCATTGCCTGTATGCCCCTTATCGTGCTCCCATTCACGTTCGCGAATTGTTCTGTCTTCTTCACAGATCATGACATCATCTAATACTTCTTCTAGGCGCAGCGGCCAGCTTCCGCCCCTCAAGCGTAACAGACCCAAGTTGCTCGAATAAATCTAGTTATCTAAGGAGGCTCAAGAGACAAAAAAACAGCGGCTGCCCCAGGTTGTGCACAACACAACCCTCGAAATGGAGGAGTTCATACACGTCCCTGAGCCGACGGAGCCTCTTCTTGTCATGCAAAAATGGTACTTTGTGCATTACATGTGGCGTTGGTCGAACGACAAGAGAGTCCTTGATATGACTATCGCAGACATGAACCAGCGTGAGGCGGTCAACGACACGCACTGAACATTGGCAAATACATATGGCGGCATCCACAACGATCTTCTCCCTTTGCTACGAAGAGGCACAATCTGCGATGTGGAGGACGGCTATGTTCTGCCATATATTGGCACACCTCTCACATTCACACGTACAACAGGTCACAAATATTATGGAAACTCACTCGTCCCGTGCTTCAACGCTAACATGCGGGCGATTGAACCGCCTCTGCGTAAAGTGGACGAAGCTCCCAGCGGTGAAAACCCCACAGTCGAAGATGATAATGCGGTGGCACGAACTTCCACTGCTCAACCACAACCCCTGCCGGCAAACCGTCGACCACATGCCACTTGAACAGGTGCATATACACACATATTCCTCCTTGCAACCCCTCGATCCATGTTACTCTCCTGTTCTTCCTCTTTATCTCATCCACTTCATTTGATACTTTTTTGTTCGTCACCCTCTCTCGCACGTTGCAAGAAATGGTTCACAATTAGTTTCTGGATGTAAGAAAAACATGCCACTTACACATTCTTCCGACTGTGTGTTTGATTGTCCTCTTGCAGAAATCGCTGCCCCGCTTCTGACCATCGCCAGAGATGGCGAATGACATCCGTGAAGGGCGACGTCAGCCATACAATGACAGCGCAAATGCATAACATCATACATCCGACAAGATCTCCCTATGGGACGACTGACACTCAAAAAGGCCTCCTTGTTCATGCCTGTGTCCGCAAGATGCCTGGAGGCCACCTTGTTGACTTCTACTTGGCAGACATGGACCACGGCGCGACGATTGAACATATGCATACCATGTTTAGGACTGCATATCGTGAGGCTTGTGAGACAACAATGCCTTTGTTGCGGTGGGCCACTGTGTATCATTGCCCTCACACATTCGTTATTCCTTCAGTGGGCAACTGTATAACGTTCCATTATACGATCGGTCATAAATATACGTTCACTCCTCCAGTCCCGTCGTTCAAAACGAATTTCCGTTGGATAGCCCCTCGCCCGCCGTTGCTCTGTCTGCCGCCTCCTTAGCCTCCACATGAGCCCTCCCCCCCTGCAATGAATGAACCACGAGTTCCAGCTCCGCTAATGTTGACATTCCCTGCTCACAATAACCACATCAGCCCTCGGTCAGCTCCCTCACTTTCCCCGCCCTCCGCTAACGCAAATGTTTGGCCTACAAATGATACTTCATGCAACCATTGTCGCACACTTCATACAACCCTTGCCCACTTTGGCCACACCTCGTGTACAATGCCATGTTTTCTTAGATCAATTTGACGCCACGCCCTACCTTTTAGACTGTCTAGAACTTCTTCATCCTCGGCCTCGTCGTCATGTGCAATACCATGTTCTCATACAGGACTTCGTGCCTCACTCCTCCCTCATGCCCTCTCACTACAATGTTTGCGCCTTCATTCTCCACTTTTCTTTCTTCACCTGTAAGACATGTCTACTGTCATCAGCGACAGCGTCTCCGTGTCAAAGACGAAGGGAATAACTATACATGTTCAATGCCACCGCTCACACTTTTCTGAACAGTTCGCCTTTGATCCCCTCTGTTTCTTAATTGACGACAAATGTTTACTATAACTTTTCTCTTCGGCCTTATGAATGACAAACTATCTCTCTTCCTTCCTCTCTCTCTTTCGTTCTCTCTCTCTTTCGTTCTCTCTCTCTCTCTCTCTCTCTCTCTCTCTCTCTCTCTCTCTCTCTCTCTCTCTCTCTCTCTCTCTCTCTCTCTCTCTCTCTCTNCTCTCTCTCTCTCTCTCTCTCTCTCTCTCTCTCTCTCTCTCTCTCTCTCTCTCTCTCTCTCTCTCTCTCTCTCTCTCTCTCTTCCTTCCCCCCAGACCCTAAACATACCAAGCCCTCGTGAGGCACCAAAACAAATGTTGCATCTTCTTTCTGTTTCCCATGCTGTTCAATGACAAATAAGCTTCGTTGGAATCCATCAAAAACCAGCATTACTCGCCTGCAACAAACTTTGTAGCAATGAACACACACCTGCCTCTCTCTCTCTCTCCCTCTCTCTCTCTCTCTCTCTTTTTCCTTCTCGCTCTCTCTCTTTCCTTCTCTGCCTCTCTCTCCGTCTCTCTCTACTTTATGCCTTTTCATAAAACTGATTTCTCAAAGATCACCATGCATCCATAACACAGATATAATTCTTTTTGATTGAATTCATGATTCACTCATTGAACTGATACGCTTTTTTTCAATTTATTTGATTCGAATGGCATAGTTAAATCTTTTCTGCCTTGTTTCTTGAGTACAATTTCATTTCAATATCGAAAACCCTTCCCTTCATCATCGCAGAGCGGTAATCACAGAATAGCAGATAACTCATTCCAACATGAAAGAATATGAAAGGAAAAACAAGAGAAAAAAAGAAAGAAGGAAAGAAAGACAGAAAACAAGACAGAGAGAAAGAAAGAGAGAAAGACAGAATGAGAAAGACTGTGCACATATCTCACCATGTCATAAAATCCTGTCTGCACACCCGTTCACCAATGCATGTCTGTGTGTGTGCGTCTGTAGGTATGTGTGTGTGTCTGTATGTGTGTCAAAAAGAAAGAGAGAAAGAAAGAACGAAAGAGAGAAAGACAGAGAGAAAGACAGAGAGAAAGACAGAGAGAAAGACAAAGAGAAAGATAGAAAGTCATCTCCGTCCATCCATCTCATCATTCCCCCCTCCCTCAGACCCACTTTGGTGTTCTGAAAGGAATGGATATAGGCGCTCCCAAGCTCGGAGTAGCAATGATAGGCAGATGCGGATGCAAGCATCATCACAGAGGAACAATCAGACAATGGGGCGGACCTCATTGTAACATAACACGGCGAAAGAAAGACGGGAAGAAAGAAAGACAGAGAGAAACACAGAGAGAGAGAGAGAGAGAGAGAGAGAGAGAGAGAGAGAGAGAGAGAGAGAGAGACAGAGAGAGAGAGAGAAACAAACAAAGAGAAAGAGAGAGACAAAGACCTGCTGGTCATATCAGGGGGTGAAGATGACCCGTCTCCTTTGTCGCATCCGCTACTGAAACTCACACGCCTGCTTATTTGTTTGCTGCCCCAAATATATACGTATATTGTCATCTTTTCGCTCTGAAGTCTATGTGAAAGGGTTGGAACCGTCGCCGCATATGCCCCAAAAATTTTGTCATGTGTTTGCAGCATGTCCACATGCAGATATCAACATCTTATGGCCCAGATGGTGCATGGAACTAACCGCTTCCCACCTCAGGGTGCGAGCGATCGAGCAAGCGGACTCTCTCTCTCCCTCTCTCCCTCTCTCTCTCCCTCTCTCCCTCTCTCTCTCTCTCTCTCTCTCTCTCCATACAAGTCCACACAAAGGAGAAAGAGAGAGTTAAAGAAAGCAAGAGGGGCAGAGAGACAAACAGAAAGAAAGAAAAAGAGAAAGAAAGAGACACAGAAAGAGAGAAAGACAGAAAGAGATAGACGGAGACCTGCTGCTCACATGAGGAGCTCAAGATGCACACACAAAAATCAAATCAATCAATCAATGAGAATGGCGTCCATCAGTCATCCTGGCCAATCAATTATTCGAACACATTACATGCATCTATGTGGATGCCCCCATGTTCTCCTGCCTTGCAGCCATTCCACAATTCCCCTGCTCGGAAGCATTCCATGTCTGCCCCTTTTGAATCTCATGTTTTTCCCGACATCCTCCCTCTTTCACCTCGAGAACTGTGACATGGAACTCCTTGCAACATGAAAAGAATATGAAAGAGAGCAGGAAAGACGGAAAGAGAGAGAAAAAGGAAGACAGAAAGAAAGACAGCAAGAGAGACAGACAGAGAGAAAGCAAGAGAGACACTAAGACAGACCCATGGGCCATGGTCAGCGTTGATGCTCTCTATGTGTGTGTGTGTGTGTGTGTGTGTGTGTGTGTGTGTGTGTGTGTGTGTGTGTGTGTGTGGATGTTCTTTGGGACGGACACCTGTGAAAATTGGAACCACTCACATGGACAAGATTGTGATCAGCAAGATCTCCCCTGCACAGATAACGCCGATACGCACGATTGGAAAAACGATCAAAAAATTTGAAAAAAAAAGAGAAAGAAACACAATTATGTCTATGTTTACTGCACTGTTCGGTCCAAATACAATTAAAATGATCCTGCATTCTGTCCACCGGAAGATGGTGGCAAACTCTATTGCTTACATGGAAACCGACGGTCATGGCCAGCAGAGAACGCCATGCTGGAGGCAGTCTAGCGTAGCCAATGCATGCAGCGCTTCCTCAACAAATTTCAGAGAGGGGCTTGCATTACTTAAGTCGGGAGTTGCTGCCGCTTTTTCTACTCTTCTTGTCCTTGCCTGCTCCCTGCCATTCTCTTCTAACCCCTCTGCCTGTTAACTCTCCTGGCTATGTTCTCTCTCTCTCTCTCTCTCTCTCTCTCTCTCTCTCTCTCTCTCTCTCTCTCTCTCTCTCTCTCTCTCTCCAACAGAAAAAAATCCCGGTCTTAAGAGTTATGTTGTGTGACACACTTGTGTTAAAAATGAGTTGACTGTATTGAGTAACAACAGTTCTTAAACATGCACCGGTTTTATACCTTGATCGATAAACACACATGTGTTAAACCTTACTTCAACACAAGAAATGTTCACAACTTCGCTGCGGGCTTCCAAATCAATATAACAAACATTTTCCAACGTTGTTCCAACGTTGGATGATGAGTTAAGTCATCTGTGGTTATACTGTATCCCTGATATGTGCGAACGTTTGAGAGTTTGTTGCCTAACTCATTGCAATGTGCGAGCAACATTGAGATATCGTACTGAAAAAAAAAAATATCCTTCGCATTTCCTTGCTTGCTGCTGCCGTGCGTGCAGACCGACTTTTGTTGCTGATGTGACATTCTAACACCATATGAGCGAATGTGAGTTGTTGAAGAGTATAACCATTTCGACCTATTTCATTCCAATCTTTGTATAAAACGTCTTGCACTACATTCTTAAACTCTGTTGCGCCCCATGACTCTGCGCCTCTCACTCGGTTTGATAAATCTTCGATCATTTTCGTCCTCATCTCCTCTGTCTCTTCTTCAAAACGATCTCTTACAGCTCCGCATGGATAAAACAGCTCCGCGGCGCTCTAAAAGCCCTGACAATGTTGTAAGCGATCTCTCCTCTGATGTTCGTCAACTCCCTTGATCCTTGTGTGCGAAGTATTGTTGGTGTTGTGCTCTTCATCGACCGATCTACGATGAATCGTGTATCCGGGTCCAAAAATTCGGTGAGACTCATGAAGGCATCCACATACGTGTCGACTTACGAATACATCTCTGCATCCTTGACGTGAGATAAACAAAAGGCCTTCGCTACGCAACGCATCAATTGCTTCACTATTTTGGAGTGCGCATATAACGTGTGGATGTTGTCATAAATGCGGTTGTTGACCTTGCTTTTCTCTGACGCATCCGATTTTTCGTGTCCTCGCATAACTACACAGACACAGAGGACGAGCAGACAAAGAGAAGAAAAGAAATGCAGAACACAATTTTAATGACTATGACTTTTAGTTGTTCTTAAATAACATACAAATCATAAGCGAGAATGCATATACGAGAATCATTTTCAACGTTGTTGTCTTTTTCTTCCATATTTTTTTAATGCTACAAACAATTTCACAGGATTTCACAAAATGTTTTACCTATTGCTTTCTCGTTCTTGCAGTGTGCGTCATTTTCGTCATCGTCTTCACGAATCTCTTCAATATCTTATCCTCATTTTGATTTGATTCACGTTCACCAAAATCGTCGTTGTCTGTGTTGTTCTCGTTCTCTGATTCGTCCTCTTCCATGTTTTGTTCGTTTTGCTCCATCTACTGGTCCTCGTACTCTGTCGATGATGCTTGTTGACCTTGTTGTTCCACATGTCGCTCCCTGCACTGAATGTGTCGACCTCCAATATGTCTGCCTCCACTGCTCTCGCCCGCCTGGCGACCACAGTGCATGCTTCCTTCGATATCCTCACCTCTTCCTCCTACTTGTGCACTGTTCACATCAGTCGCTTCACCGTTGTTGTGGTCCCGTTTGTTTTTTACGACATGATTAGTTGGAGCAAGAGGTGTTGCACCACCCACTTTTTTCCTTCGTACCGTGTTCGACTTCGGAGTAAACTTCGAAGACTTCTCCCTGCGCGGGATGTCAATGTAGTTATTTCCCTTCTCTGCTATTTCCATCTGTAATTTCTGTTTGCTCGCTTCGCGATGCATTTCGACCAAATTTATCCTCCAAGGCTCGGTTTTTGTTCGTACAGTCTTCAGTTGTTCAGATTTTGCATGTCGTGTGATATCTCGAATTGTGTTCAGTTCCTGTACGAGACATGCACCAACATTTGTCAAATGTCGTGACACCCCTTCTTCGTGAACGCAGAGCCTTCGTTGCGTCGATGTCCTTATCACGTCTGGGTCTCGGCGAGTCCGTAATGTGTGCTTGTCCATTGGTGGCTTCATTGTGTCGCTCTATATCACTCGCCGGTTCTGTGATGAAGCACGGGACACATAACATAGCACATGCAAAATTTGTCATCAGTGAAATTTCATATGAGCATCGGGGTTTTGTCTCGACCCTACTTTTCTTATAAAAAGTCAATATTTTCACATTATATATATAATGATAAATGTGTGGACTTATCCTTAATAATACACCTTCCTTGTGTTTTTTTTTTTTTTATTTGCGTAGTTGTTCTATATTTCAACTAATAAAATCTACGAGTCGCTGCATGTCCGTATTCTTAGCTCACCTTTTGCACTGCGTCCTTAATTATTTTGACGGTGCCTTCCCCCTGCTTGATGTGAACTTCTTAAAAATAGCGTATGTCACCTGTTGTCTGTGTTGCGCATGCCTCGAAGTATGACTCTACCAAAGCCTTCATCATTATGTGTCGTTGCTCACAAAACTTTCTTGACGACAAACGTTCGCAAGCCTTCATCATTGTGTTTTTCGTGAACTCAAAGTCCTCATCATTTGCGATGCACATAAGAATGCTCTCAACATTCCTCGTGGCGAATACGCCACAATCGTTTGAGTTCCGTTATTGCTGACAATCAATCTCGTCGATGAAAGACACACTTTGCATCAATGCTTTCCATGTTCATTCTATAGTCAGGGTCGTAACTTCAACATTAGTTGAATACTGTAGCGCCATGTGCTCGTAAAAGAAATAGGCTAACAAAGGTTCAAACGGAGGATAATCATCTGTCCTCATATCAATGTTCTCCCAAGATTTGTCTGCATGCTTCCCACGTAACCAAACTTTTAACGTGCGAGAATTTTTATACGGTAGTCGACTAACATTGAAAAAAGGGTGACATATAATGGAAAGCAAGGCATTCACATCTGCATCCGACAATCTACCCTCCTCTCGCAGAACATATCAC
Source organism: Chara braunii (assembly GCA_003427395.1). Lineage (NCBI taxonomy): Eukaryota > Viridiplantae > Streptophyta > Charophyceae > Charales > Characeae > Chara > Chara braunii. Next base: position 371,602 of record BFEA01000810.1, on the reverse strand, counting down.
CGCAGTGAGACGATAATCTGATGGATATTTATTTTCGTCTATGTTGTTTGCATTTTCTGCAATCTCATCAATGATTGGTTCGGCATTCTCGTGTATGTTCATATTCACTGCATTATCATTTTGTTCGTCCTCTGAGCCCATGTCGTTAGCATCACCATTACTTCCAGTATGTTGTATCTCAACTAAGCACCCCCTCGATCTGTTTGACTCCATTAAGTTTGTACGACTGAACATGCGGCCGCAATCGTAGCACGACACAGTGTTCCTGCTGTACCTCGACATTTGCATATAATATGATGAAGAATGCGCCACAGTTATCTACCTGAACAACTGCATCATTGATGCAACAAACATGAAATTGGTCGTCATATATTAATTGTTTACTTTATTCACGAGGGACGATCATTTATTCTTCACGTCTGTGACAAGAGGACGAATTCACAATATTTTTTATGCAATTCATGCATTGGTATGGTATCAAATTTGCATTGAATTACTTCTACTTGTTGTGCTCGAAAAAAAAAAAAAAAGTCATTCATAGATTGGATTATATACGAAACACACCCTGCTTAAAAATCAAACAAATTGTCAATGTGTCCTCACAACACACAAAATGTATCGGCATACCGCATAATAAAATATCACCATCGTAAAAAAAATAAAAAGAAATTCCTTCGCACGGAAGAATGGGCACTTCAATCCTATTCGCAAGCACTACTTGCCTTTCTCTTACCCTTAACAGGTACGCCACTCTCTTTTTCGTGGCTCGCCAAACCTTCCCTCACCACAGGATTCGTAATCTGCATCGACGACATAACGTCATCACTCTCCGTTCTCTCTTTGTAACCATGACAAAGATTTAACCCTACCTTTGTGAGAAAACTTGCCCCGCTGTCGATGCGGCAATCGTCAATTCTCTATTGACTAACACTTGCCAAATTTTTCCACCTTTTGAAATATCTTTGTCTTTCGGATGCAAATAAGAAAATGTCAACAAAAATTCATACTGTAAGTGTCCGTCTGTTGTAATGTTCGTAGGACAAATCAGAATTGCTGATGGACATTCTTCAAATGTCAACGCGAGACGGAGAATAACGAGACACCATCCTTTTTGGGGATCACATGAAAAATCCACGTGATTATCCTAAAATTTTCGCAGGCTGTCATTATTGTCATCGTCGTTCATTTTCTCATCACAACCATCGCCCTCATCCTCACTTTCACCAAATCTCATTGCCTTTGGACCTTGATATTTGTAATCCAAAGCAAAATTCATACATGTTAGAGGGGTTGTCCTTCCGCTGTTTCTCACGACCGTGTCTCCTGCTCCTTCGTTGATGTCAACTTCAATCTTTCATCCCTTGCGCTGCATTCTGCAACCATTAGATCCCAACACTCTCTCATAATTTGCGGTACTTCATTCGATCCGGAGTTTGCAAGAGTCTCCAAGGACTTCACAATAGCCTTGTTCGCTAGAGACTGTGACTGTGAAGATTCAATCGCATTGTATTTCAACAACTCTTCGGCTCCTTCTAATATATCATAAATACTAGCCAAATAACTAAAACTCATGTGGCCACGACTCGATGATGGACACAAATTAGTCCACTGCGAAAACATCACGTACTCACCACCATTTGCAACCACATGTGGCAACTCGCACACAGATTGCATGTCCTCTTTCTCAACAACACTACGCAAGTGTAGAAGAGCAAGCAACTTTTCTAATCCGGGTTTAAGAACGTCACGACGATGAGGTAGGAAATATTTGTGAGCTAACGCTTTCCTTTTCATATTCCCCTTCCAAGTT
>BFEA01000810.1:364792-367292 GCA_003427395.1 Chara braunii | reverse complement strand
GGTATTCCAAGGGGATGTCCCATCACGCCACATCCGATGGCGGGTGCCATAAGCTTGCGATGACTGATTGTACACCGTCTTCCACCATCGTACGTGGGCGTGGTCATAAGCAGGCAAGCATGCGTGGGAATGAGCGTAATCCTAATATAGTGTGTCAATAGGTTATGCATAAAAGCGTCGTAAATCCATGGTATGCCCGATGGTGGTTGATGAATATACGAACGATAATCGCATATTCTCGGCCAACCGTCGTGCGTAGGTGTAGGAATAGGCGGGGTGTATTTTTAAGAATATCGACATTTGATAAAATAGTATTACCGTAATCATCAAACCGCTCGCGGTTAGTAACATGTCTTGCGATCCCTTGGGGTCGTGTCAGCTACTCCCCGAGAACTGTTGTCCATGCGATCCGAAAAAGCAAACAATCATTCCCATCCTCAAAAGTTGTGGTTCAGAGAAAATAAGGCGAGAAGGAAGAGGTGAAAGTTGGCGAAGGAGTCGAAGGAAAAGAAGGGGAAAACGGAGAAAGAAAAGAAAAGGAAGGAAGGAAAAAGAAAAGGAAAGAATAAAAACAACAAAAGAAAAAGACGAAGGATACCCTGAAGTGGTAAACAAAATAGTAGCCCCTTATCTGGTCGTATCTTTTAAACAGCACCAATTAGCAACAATCACAAGTGCGTGAAAGAGTAAGCATCGAAACATGCGAATGAAAGACCGGCCGTATTCCTAGAGGTGCTTCTGCGTAATATAGAAATCACCTCGACAGCCTAAGCAGGGAGGGTGGTGGCAGTCCCTGAAGCGCTTTTCTGCCGCTTAGCCACGAATGCACGGCTTCATCAGAGGGTAGACACCTGCTTATTCCTTATATGGAGCGGTTGCGGGAGGCAGCAGCGATTGTATTGCATGAAGGGAAGCATAGGGGAGCAAGGGAGGCAAGCAGTGTGCTAATCTGTTTAGGAGGGCCTACGAGGAGAGAAGCATCAGCGAGGGAGACAAGACGCGTGATGAGCAAAGCGAGAGCTGAAATCCCTGTTGTGACGCCGTGATTTCTTACTGTATAGTCATATGAGAGGAGCGATAGGGGGGAAAAAAAGGGGGGGGGGGAAGGAGGAAGAGGAGGGTAGCAATCACCCCTCCCCTGTGATGGCGGGCGTTTATAGGAGCATGTAAACCGCGCGCAAGGAAAATAGGCAAGCGAAAGAAGGAGAGCTGTTTCGGAGGAACGTCGGTTCGAGAGCCAATACCGCCTCATCGATGTTGCCGATCAACTGGTCAACCATGGCCAGATCAACCTCGTAGTCCATGTCGCTTGCCGCAGTGCCTTGCCGAACAAAATTCGGGAGGTCCTGTAACCGTCATCGTTCCACCCGAGCGTGCCGTGAAGCCGTCGTTGCCCCCCGCCAGGCCGTACGCACTTCTTGGCCGAGCAAGGTGCATGCGCACTGAAATTGAGATGGGAGCTAGCAGGGGGAACCCGATGCTAAATAGTCTGTAGCTAATCGTCGGTATCAATGTTTCCTTCGTTGGCGCCAACTATCCCGGGTCCGTATCAATTGGAGCAACTGAAAAAAGAAAAAAAAGGAAAAAAAAGAAAAAGAAAAAAAAGGAAAGAAAAACAGTTGGAAAAAAATCAAATGCTACCCAGAGGCGGAACGAATAGTCGCACCTCGGAGCACAAGTGCCCCCTCGTAGTTCTCCCCCTTACTGCATGTTCTGTTCTGCTGCTTATAAAAAGTTAGGGGGGGATGACAAAAAAAGAAAAAAACAAGGAACCAATTACGTAACTTGCGGGGGGTCCTCTGATGCAGGTGTTATTTCCACCCGTGCACATGAGCTATGCGCACTGTTAGCAATAGGATCATCCTTTCTTCTCTTCTTTATTATTGAGTGGAGTGACCCATGACCCTGCAGGGTGCCACGGATACAGTCCGTAAGGTGTCGTTCTTTTAAGGCTGTTCCCAGTTCACCACGTGACACGTGGTTCCGAAAAACTGTTCATACAAAAACGAAGAAAAAAGGAAAAACGAAAAAAGAAAAAAAGAAAAAAGAAAAAAGAAGAAAAAAGAAAAAAGAAAAAAGGGAAAAAAAAAAAAAAAAAGGAAAAAAAAAAGAAAGAAAAAAAGAAGGAAAGGCAGAGGGGAATATCTCTTTTACCCTTGGTCCGGCTTTCCTGCCTTTGCTGGCTCCCTGTGCCTCTCTCCTCTGAGACCCTGTTAATGTGTGTGTGTGTGTGTGACACACACACCAACACACACACACAGATATATATATATATATATATATATATATGTATATATATATATATACACAGAGAGAGAGAGAGAGAGAGAGAGAGAGAGAGAGAGAGATGTCGTAAAGGTGGTCACGCTCCCAACACTTTAACGATGCCGAATGCTATTGGAACATGACCACCTTTACGACGTCTAATCATCCGCACAATGTGTGTGTGTGTGCGTGTGTGTGTGTGTGTGTGTGACACACACACACACACACACACACA
>BFEA01000810.1:341438-360164 GCA_003427395.1 Chara braunii | reverse complement strand
CCCCCCCCCCCCACACACACACCCGACCTTCGCTCTCTATGCGGCCTTACGAAGCAGTCAATCTCAGGTTGGCCGTCGCTCCATCGAACCCAACTGAATCCATTTCACAATTCCTCTGACTGCTTAACTGTAAGACAGACGTGAGAGGCCGGAATGGAGACGACGATAGATCATGATATGCCATAAAAGCACCTGCGTGCTGGGGTTCTCATCGCGTATAGGGGAGGGGACGACGATAGATCATAATACGCCATAACAGCACCTTCTCGCATGAAGCATAGAAGGCTACCCCCCTCCCCCCCCAGCAAAAACAGTCGTGTACTTCCCATGTTCTACCAAAAACGGGATGCGGATGCCCCGACGGGATACACGTGCCCACAACAAATCAGTTTGCACATTAGGCGAGTTCTGGAGCAGGGCCGACGGATGGTGTTTTTTTTTTTTTTTTTTTTTTTTTTTTTGTCGTTCTTGGCACCTGCCTGTCTACCGATCATCCATGTTTGGCCACGTGGCATTCTGCCTGCATCAGCAATCATTGGGTCAGTATCTATCGGTACTGAAGGGTCGCCTGTCTACCGATCATCCATGTTTGGCCACGTGGCATTCTGCCTGCATCTGCAATCATTGCGTGTGTACGTATCTATACTGAAGGGGGTAACTACGCCACAGCCATGTAAACCCTCTTCATACGTATACATTTGAAAATAGAAAGGTGCCGGTCTTCATGCGCAGCTGAAGCACGATTATGACTGTATCTGACCCCCCTAATCAGAAGGTTTACATTTGACATTTGAAAGGAACCTTTATCAAAAATTCGCAGGAGCAGCTGCGACCATCATCATGAGTGCATCGGACCTTGATCGTCAGATCTGTATATTCGAGAACAAGATGGAGATAGATAGATAGATAGATAGATAGATAGAGAGAGAGAGAGAGAGAGAGAGAGAGAGAGAGAGAGAGAGAGAGAGAGAGAGAGAGAGAGAAGGTGATCGACAGATTATTCCGACACTACAATCATCATGCGCCTCCGATCATCAACCCTTCTACAGCAGAATGAAAAAGCTTCATCTCACGCGTGGCATTGAAGCCACGAACCGACTTGATCTTTGCCATAGCCGAGAGTGGATTGAATGTAGTAAACGAAGGGGAAAGAGCACAGGAAGCCGCAGAATACGTGCGACTGCAGCTACTTGACAGGTAAACACACAAGCAACTCACACTCGCAAAAGACCCGTCTGTGCTCACTTATCGACCGTACTACTACTTTTGCTGGGCGGGGGGGGGGGRGGGGGRGGGGGGGCAACGACGAATGGACACCCGCATTTTTTTCCCTTGCGCCGTGTTGGAATCGTGCGCCGTGTTTTCGAAGCCGATCTTTGTTGTCCACCTGAGTTGAGTCTGTCCTTCCCCCTCCAAAACAAAAAAATTAGTAGCGCGCCCGCAAATGTGGCCTGAAGGCAACAAGCACACACCTTCACTTTTTTTTCTTTTTATGGTTTGCTTATTTATGGGGCTGGTGGGGAGTAAGGGGGTTCATTTTTTTGAAGTCCCCCTGCTAGGGATAGAGGTCCAAGTTCAACACGCAGTGTTACACCTGCCGCAAGGTCCCACTAGCAAAGAGGATTGCACTACCTGTATCTGGATGTGGTTTATGAAGAGATGCCGAATTGCAGATCAATCACAAATTTGTGCACCTGATCGCCAACATGTCCAGATTCATGGAGTCAAATCCATTCATCTGTGGTTGTAGACCTCAGGGGAAAATACAGAGGGGAGGGTGAAAAAAAAAAAAAAAAAAAAAAAAGAGAACTCCGCGGGTGACCGCTGCACAGTTTCGAATTAGTCCACTCCAAGCTTGGGCGAAGACAAGTTCGAGAATCCAAGCTTGGGCGAAGACAAGTTCGAAACTCCAAGCTTGAGCGAAGACAAGTTCGAAATTGCATTATTATTATTATTTTTTTTAAATCGCTGCCCTGGCCGAGGCATCACGGCCGTGGCCCAGCCACGCGACGGGATGCTCTCTCTTTCCTTTTTTTTTTTTGTCCTTTTTTTTACCTCGGATGTGGCCGAGGCATCGCGGCAGTGGCCAGCCAGGCCACAGTGCTTGAAAAACAAAAAAAAAACGAGAGTGAATCTTCCGCTAGAACATGGAAAGATGCACCGTGAAATTGCATTATTATTTTGTTTTTTTTTTAAATCTCGGCCGTGGCCGGGCCGTGGCCCAGCCACGCGACGGGATGCTCTCTCTTTCTTTTTTTTTTTTCCCCTGTTTCTTACCTCGGATGTGGCCGAGGCATCGCGGCAGTGGCCAGCCACGCGACAGTGCTTGAAAAAAAAAAAAAAAAACGAGAGTGAATCTTCCGCTAGAACATGGAAAGATGCACTGCCATGAGGCCCCAAGGATGACACGCATAGGCCGGGAGCTCTGAGAAGGAAAAACAAAAGAGAAAAAAAGAAANAAAAAAAAAAAAAAAACGAGAGTGAATCTTCCGCTAGAACATGGAAAGATGCACTGCCACGAGGCCCCAAGGATGACACGCGTAGGTAGGGAAATCTGAGAAGGAAAAACAAAAGAGAAAAAAGAAAGAAAAGTAACTGTGTTGTTGTCAGCATGTGWATCTCCTAGGGCCTCTGCGTTGTTGTCAGCCCCTGTATCTCGTTGGGCGCCTGTATCCCTTTGCACAAAAGACAAAAATCATGGCGCTGTATCTTTCCATGTTCTAGCGAAGATTCACTCCCTGTATCTCGTTGGGCCCCTCTGCGTTTCTGGTAGGCCGTCGAACACATTTTTCCTTGCAGTTTCGAACTTGTCTTCGCCCAAGCTTGGAGTTTCAAACTTGTCTTCGCCCAAGCTTCGAACTTGTCTTCGCCCAAGCTTGGAGTGGACTGTTATTCCTGCGAATTCGAAACTGTGCAGAGGTCACCCGCGGAGTTATTTCAAAAAAAAAAATGGACCTCAATGTGCTTTGAAAATGTGGGACTCCGAAGTGGGTCCATTTTCAGATCCACAACAGAGACATCTGAAAAAAAAAAAAAAAAAAGTGAATGGCTGCACTGCTGTCCACAGAACGGCACGGAGTGCTCTGCGGAGTGTTTGAAGGACAGCTGGTTGTAAACGTACTCAAAGCAAAGCCCATTGGCACAAACTTACACTGTCCATTTGAAAACGTGTATGTGACTGCAATTGCAGTCGGGGTTGGATGCATCTCACCCCACCAACGTCTGCATACCAAGTCCAAAAGTTGTGCGTATGAGTGTGTACAAACTTACACAGACCATTTAAAAAGATGTATCTGACTGCAATTACAGTCGGGGGTGGATGCATCTCAGCCCACCAATGTCTGCATACTGAGTCCAAAAGCTGCTGTTATGAGTGTGCCCTTGCCCCCAACACTCTCACCGGAGATTAAGCACGACCCTCTATTTTCCAGATTGGCTGTCCAAAGCGCTTCCTCCCTGCAGATGTCGTGTGCTTGTGCCAATCTGTAGAGACGCGATGAATACTGTGGGCAGAGAAAAAATGATTCGTTGAAAGACAAGACAAGTAGGCCAGGCATCCTTGAAAACTGGAGCATCCGTTCAGAGAAACCGGCACAGAGGTGCACCGCTCCACCCGTTCAGAGACAAGACAAGCAGGGCATCTCGGTCATGGCCCAGCCGCGGGTGTGCTTTGCAAATCTTGGTCGCGGGCCGGCCATGGGTGTCGCGTACACATCTCGGCCGTGGTCCAGCCACAGGCCTCGCCTACACATCTCGTCCGTGGCCTAGACATATCGGTTGTGGCCTGGTGACGGGAGTGGCCTACACATCTCAGCCGTGGCGCATCCACAGGCATGGCCAGGGACTCTCTCTCTCTCTCTCTCTCTCTCTCTCTCTCACACACACACACACACACACACACATCCAGAAAAGGAATCGCCTGTCGGAAAGGTGGTTACGGTCCCCTCAGCAAACACAGCCCAAAAGAACAGAGAGCATAACCACCTTTCCAACGTCTCTCTCTCTCTCTCTCTCTCTCTCTCTCTCTCTCTCTCTCTCCCTCCCTCACACACACACACACGCAGACACACATCAAGACACACACACACACACACACACACACACACACACACACACACACACACACACGAACGACGAACTAACGAACGAAAGAAAGATACTGTCGAAAAAGGCGGACAGGGATCCCTCCAAGCAGGGGAAAGAGTGAATGACAGGAGGAAGGGGCCACAGACACAGAGAAGTGGATCCCGTGCACAGGAGAAAGAGGTCTGAACCAATACTTGGCGAAACATGAATGGACGGAGAAAGACAATGCAGGCGTGTTGAGGAGACAAGATAGAGTGCCGAGAGATCAAGAGATGTGCATGGGAAGTTTCAGTTCGTGATCAGAAAAATGGGGGTCTGTAAAAGGAAGGCCGGGTGTTGATGGAACAGATATAGTTCCCGGTAGAAAGGTGTTGTTAGGAGCAGGTTGACAAAAAATAAGGGTCTCTGGAGTAGTGCTTATTGTTGTTTTCCCTGCTGCAGTTGGGTAGTAATGGCCCGGATATTCTCATGTTGTCAAGAAAATTCTTGACAACGGACACGGGGGCCAGTTCCCAGAATAGGTTGCTCCCCACTATTAGAATGGAGCCTTTTTCCAATTTATCTTTATACAACGAAAAATGAGCACCTGTGGGATGAAGACCATGACATCGCAAATTCGTTATGGAGAAACGGGAACACATGAGAAGGACGACATCATACGTGGCGGTTGAATACAAAGTAATAGCCAATTGCATGAAGCATGACCCGCACCAGGCATCACTTTCTCTGCCGTCAACTGTATATTACCGTGAGTCCGGTGGTGGATACTCCTCCAACGACGTACAATATCTTTGTTTTTTTTTTTAATATAAGTAAGGTGATGGCCTTGACATTTGACAATTGTAGCCCATATTCTTTGAAAGAGACGTAGTTAGTTTTATCAACGTTAGTCATGACTTCAGCAACACTCAGGCAACATTTTTCTTACCGGATAACTGTTGACCGGTTCAAGGAACGTTGCTTTCAACACCAACGTTAATTTAAATGTTGCTTGAACAAGGCAAACGTTTCCCCAACCTGAAAATCAACAGAGGTTTTTTTCTGTTCTCTCTCTCTCTCTCTCTCTCTCCCTCTCTCTCTCTCTCTCTCTCTGTGGCTGTTCTTCGGGAAGGACACCTGTGAAAATTGGAACCGCTGACATAGACAACTCTCTCTCTCTCTCTCTCTCTCTCTCTCTCTGTGTGTGTGTGTGGATGTTCTTCGGGACGGACACCTGTGAAAATTGGAACCGCTGACATGGACAAGATTGTGATCAGCAAAGTCTCCCCTGCACAGATAAGGCCGATACGCACGACTGAATAAACGGTCAAAAAATTTGAAAAAAAAAAGAAAGAAAGCCTTGTTGTCTTCCCCCCAAATCAACGTGCCGCAATTATGTCTATGTTTAGCGCACTGTTCGGTCCAAATACAATGAAAATGATCCTGCATTCTGTCCACCGGAAGATGGTGACAAACTCTATTATATACGCTGAGACCGACGGTCATGGCCAGCAGAGAACGCCTTCAACAACACACCTAAGCGAGACTCGGCGACAGCTGTCTGCCGATGGAATTCGTCCTGGTAGCCTGCAAGCCGCCCATGACTGGGGTCGGATGCATACACGGAAGTCCTGCTTTGACTACGACCTCACACAGCAATGGCAGATATTTCTATGCTCTACCAGGCCACTCACTGTACCTTCCGTTGATGTATGTGGTCTCTCTCTCTGTCACACACAAAAAAAATAAAAAATAAAAAAAATCAATCAATCAACGAGGATGACGTCCATCAATCATCCAGGCTAATCAATTATTCAAACACATTAGATACATCTACGGGGATGCCCCGATGTTCTCGCTCACAACAAAAGACTCTGGCATTTTGCCCTGCTTTTTATCACAGAGTGTGCTGGATCTGACTGCGTCGATGTAAGAAGGCACTTTAGCGAACACAGTTGTGAGCTTGTGTCTGAGCATATTGTTTGTTGTCCTCAGTCCCGGTTCCCAAATTCCGTTTGGCATATTTGCCCCTTTCAAGTTCCATGTTCTCCCCGACATGCTCCCTCTTTGGCCTCTGCATGAATGGAGAAACGATCAAAAAATTTGAAACGCAGACAAAAGACAGCCCTGTTGTCTTCCCCCCAATTCAGCGTGCGGCAATTGTGTCTATATTTTGCGCACTAAAGTGCCATTCAGGTGGTCGTAGGTTCAATCCCGCTCGCCGGGTGGGGCATGCTTCGCACGAACCACTTGAGATTGTAGACAAGTCGGTGATAAGCCTTAAGAGCGGGCGACCTGCAGCAGGCTGGGCAGGTTGTGACGAACTAGCTTCTGTAATGCGCGACTTTCGGCGCGAAGTGCTAAGCGGGGTCCCACGTCGACTGGACGGGTTCATGGAAAAATTGAATGTGTGTCCTTGCTTTCTTCGTTGTTTCTTCATTCTCGCACGAGCCCCTGATGACAGTTGGGGACAATTCGGGAATGCACGGGGAAAAGGGGGTGAAACTTGGTCGGATGGATGCGGAGTGCGCGCCGAGTGCGCGATTAATAAACGTTGACGTCGCTTCTTTTCTTTCATTTCTCGTCTTTTAATTTTGTTTGTCGGACTTTTGGGTGCGTAGACATCGCGCGAGAATTTCGGTGTCTCTTTTCGAATTTTCATTTCGAATCTTGGCCGAAGCCATACGGCCTTCGGAATTTTGATTTTCTTTTCGGACCTTGTCGTAATATCGGCAGGCTAGCTAGGAATTTAGGAATTTTGGAATTTCTGTTTTTCTGGGACGCTGCTTTGCGTGTTCGCGCGCTCTTTCTTGCTGCTGCGCCAGGACCTTGATTGATTGGCGCCTTAATCCTTTTGCAACTGTAATTTTGGGCGCACATTTTGTAACAGTATCTTTCTGTTTCTTGCTCCTTATTCTTCCCGCCTCGTTTCTTCCTCTCTCCCCTCCCTATCTGGGTAGCCGCGTTTGCATGTTCGGATCGATGTGTGGAGTTGGGTACTTCCTCCACGCCGCGGCCCGACCACGCAAACGTAAGCACTCCCTTTCCCCCATCTATCTACGTCCTTGTAATTCCGTGTTCTTCGCGCATGCATGCAAGCTATAAATTCCGGCTGCGCGATTAACTTGCTCTTTTCACAGTTGCTGGAAGCTCAGGGTTGCGCGATCGAGAGGGTTTGCACACGAGCGAAGTAAGAGGTGAGTGAAGTGGGAGTCGGGCGACCCGACGAGCTGGTGCCGAATGCGCGGGGTTGACGCGGGCCACGATGGACTGTGGGCGCAGAGCAAACATGACGGGCGCAGGAGGACCAAGCGGGGTGACGGCTTCGTGTGTTGATGCGTGACGACGGACTGTCGGCATCAGAGAGAGAGAGAGAGAGGAGAGAGAGTTGAGGTTGAGGATGGACATAGATTTGCGTTTTTCTTTTCGTTCCTTTTTTTATCTGTGTATATAAATTTTGGTGTCGATTATGGGTAATTCGCCCTTGTCTTTGCGACCATATACTCGTCATGTTGTTCGATTTGGTTCTTCATAGATGTTTTCTCCTTTTTCTTTCCTTTTCCGGAATCCTCTTTTGCAAATGATGTATGGATGGTTCGCGCACCCTCGCCTTTCGTTTTTTATCGTTTCCTGCGAACCCTCGTACATGATGAATGAAATGGGGATTGCATGTTGGCGTGATCAATAGAATGTGTTGGCTTGTCGTACCTTACAGGGAGTCTGGAGCCCACCATCCGACGTACCATATGGGCACATGCAAGTGCGATCCGGACGGAGCGCGGCTTGCACGTGTCCATACCACTCGGATTAGCCAATCGCGTCTTGGCTAACGTGCGTAGCCAGCCCTTCGCTGAAGTAGGAGTCAATGTCAATCGGGATCGGGTTACCCATCACGCGTAAGTGCGCGTAAGTGCGACTTGTTCGCATCTCTCTTACGCACTTACGAGCGGTGATCTCCTTGATTAACTTATCCCCCAAGGCGTGAGTGATGAAAGAATGACGAGCTCGCGGAGTTCCGACGTATCTTGGAGTTTCGAGGATTACGAGTCGTATTTCGGGTACCGGGAAATCTGGGAAGAAGAGCAACTCCGATTACGGGGAAGTTTGAGGAACCCTGTGTTCCCCTGCCTCACAGAAAACGATAGATTCTGCGCTAGGGAATTCCATCTCGCCGTACGAAACGACCCGCGGGGACCCGACTACCCAAACACGTACAACACGCAGTATTTCATAACCCCCGGCTTCATCCTTATCGCCACTAATTTCCCACCATACCACCTCCTCCTCTCCTATCATCAACTTACAGTAGTACCGTGGAATTCCATAGCACCTTATTGGCCCTCCACCTCGTGCAGAAGCTGCAGGCAACGTGCCCATACCCGAACCCCCGAAGCCTTGGCACCTAGGCATAGTTCCCACCAACCCACGCCACGTGGCGGGCCCCGAAGGCGTGGGCTCCAAGGACTGCCTTTACAGGCTCCCCAGAAATGGCGATCGCGTCCGGATTGGACGGCCCTGCACAACCAACGTGCAAGCCCGCGCCCGTAAATTTTCCCATTGCTCTATTGCATCTATGCCCATGAACCTTGCCACTGGAGATCTCAGTTCCGACCTAGGACTCCACCCGCACTTTCCAAAAATCCTTGGCACACCCTTTTTCGCACTTCCAGGCCCACATCCCACTCCGATCATGAAGGCGCGTCGGGCGTGAGGTTGGTATCGGAGCCCGACACGTGGCTAAGCGATAGGGTATATAGACTCAATACTGGCTAAGGCGAGGCGATCTGGCTCCACGTAGGCGCCCTTCAGCCGGTAATACACGCCGACGTAGGCTTGTAGATACACGAAGCCGAACATCCGCCACAAGGCGAACAGGCGCCATGGCTGTGGCCGTTGCTGCAGCAGCCGCTGCGGCGGTCATCCCCAATCAACCGCCCAACCCGCCTGCGCGAGCCCCGGTGGCTCCACCAGATCTTTATTTATTTGACCCAACACACCATCTCGCCGGAGCATGGTTGGCCACGCTCCGAGCTCAGCGGTATACGAACGATGAAGCTCAGATCAACATCCCCGCGCGGATGGGGGGGGCCGCCCATCATTGGTATGACACTTATGTATGGGTGGATCTTCCCACTTTCGAGCGGGATTTCATGAACCATTTCGATTATGTTCAACCTGAACAAGCACTCTATATGATCAAGGACCGAGTCTAGAAACCACTCGAATCCATTACCGAGTATCGGAACAGATTTCATTGAATGTTTGTAAAGACGGACCGGGCGAGCAGGTAGGCCGGGACCTGTTCATTGATGGACTACGTAACAGAACGATTCGGGGGAAGCTACGCAAAAACTTTTCTCCCATTAACCACACGCTGCAACAAATTATGGATGCTGCCGAAGATATGGAGCGGAAGTTCGCAGCTAGCTTCTTTGAAAATGAGGATTATGGTAGAGAAGGAGACTCGTCCGAACTTGTGAAAGCAAGGGTGGAACTGGCCACCCTGCAAAACAAATTTGAAAACATGGGATTCGTAGCCGGACCCGTCACGTATGTAGAACAGGTGACATCGAGGACCGCACCATGTGGAGCGACTGTAAACGGGCAGATCCCGGTAATGGCGTACCCAACCGTAACTCAACCACCTCCACTGCCACCCACCATCGAGTCACTCGCAATAACGAATGAGTCTACTGCTATCTTGGAGCTAACTAAAACATTGGTTAGTCTAATCCAAGAAAGCAAGAAGGAACAGCGAGAGCACAGCGCCCAATTAGAAGCTATGAGGTGGAATATGCGACCCATTGCGGTGCGAGCACCAATGCAGGGAGGCATAACTGCTGCACAAGTTGTAGCGGGGCCAGCCGGGACAGCGGCAAATGCCTGTTTTACATATCATCAGCCGGGACACTTGGCCCGAGATTGCCCCCACGTGCCATGCAGCCTTGAACTGGGGTCGCGCTTGCAGCTGCAACTCCCATAGCTAACGGCCCTGGACGTGTAGGAGCTGTGATGGATGATCAGGGGGGAAGTAATGGAATGATGATTTCCAGTGAGGAAGCAACAGAGCTTATCCCGCTGGAGCAGTATGTATCACTAGGATACCCGGGGCTGGAATGATTGGGACGATTCGACCGAAACTCGAGTCCAGAGATGTCGCCGAATGGAGGCCTTCATCGAGCGAAATGGAGACGGGAGGCCCTACCTTTGTTACAGGGGAAAGAGAGCACTGGATCATCGAATCCCTCTCCCAATCGGCCACCTACTCTCCATTTCGAAACAGGCGAATGAACGTATGATGCAGCATTGCAAAGCGAACCGGAAGCGATTCGCCCTTGCACTCGCAAAAGATCAGAAGGCGAAGGCGCTGACTTCGGAGGAAAAGGCGGACATCGCCCCTGACCCCATCCGAGTCGGATTGATACAGAAAGATGAGCACTTTCTTCGGATCAAGCCGATTCCGTGGAAGTCAGCCGAATGTGATATTGAAGTCTTGGGAGTACCGTATAGTGCGATCATAGATTCGGGAGCGGTTGTCCTAGCAATATCACTCTGAGTAGTCGAGAGAGCGGGTAGGAAGAATGATTTGATTATGCTAACCGAGAAGGACCAGCTCGTATCGACTGACGAGGAGAAGATCAAGACAGTAGGGCGAATGACGAATGTCGCGTTCCGATTGGGAAAAGTGCGTGCTTTAGCAGATGTTGTGGTGCTGGATGTGAATACGTATGACGTTCTTTTCGCGCTTTGTGCATTGGTGGCGCTGCGTGCTAATTTAGACTTCGAACGCCGATCCGTCATTCTCCGGAATATCGGGGGAAAGTCGTATGTAATACCCATCATACTAGCTCTTCGAACATCGGTTAAGGTAGTACCCTGAATTTTTCCGGAAACAAGGGGAGTGCTCCGCATGGTCTCCTGGAGTGCACCTGTGGACGAAGGCCAATCATCGAACGGCGCGGGGAGCGACGACGATGACGATCCAGTCGTTACACGGTTAGTACAGCAGCGGATTCACTACCCGTCGCCTCGCACTATTGCGCGTACCATGCATCTAACCACACATAATGCTCATATGATGATCATGGGAGAACCCCTCGTACATATTTCGAGGCTGGTTGATTCCTTGGAACCCCCTCGGACCCTGTACGGAGGCGTATCTCCCCTCCTCCTTCGATATAGTGACAAACGTTCCTTTTGTGATCTCACTGGCTTACCTCGATCCCTGCTTCAGCCCGCAAAAGAGGTTCAGTTGTTGCGTTTGGGAGCCGAAGCAGGTTCTTTGGAACCCCCTCAGCGCATCGAGGCAAGATCCGAGGAACTCGGGATCAAAATCTCGCCCAAAAGCGTGCCCTGGCGAGACATCTGCGACGGGATAACCCCTGAAGGTCATACAGCGATCAGGGAGGAGGAAGCACATATGGTGGCCACTATGTTTTCTTGGAGATCGTATCACTCTTTTATATCCGCACCGCTTGACACTACTCGGTGTATACACACGAAGCAGGTTAATGTTCGGATCTTGGATCAAATGTATGAATTGCATGTGCCCCATTATGTACCTGATAAGATCCATCGGCTGATCGCTGATATTTTAATAGAATATCAAGGGGCGATTAGCGTGTTCGATGTCGATATTGGGTTATCTGTGGTCGTTCAGCATGAGATTCAGACCGGAAATCATTCCCCGATCCACTGCAAGCCGTACCGATACTCGTTGACAGAGCGCAAGACGGCCTTGCAGCGAATCAAGGAATTTGAGGCAAACGGATGGATTGAGCCTGCCACCGGTCCCTGGTCGTTCCCAGTTGTATTGTTTCCTAAAAAGAATGGGTCAATCCGCATATGCATCGATTATTGAAAGCTAAGTGATATCACGATTAAGGATGTGTATCCCCTTCCCCAGATTGATGATCTGCTTGATGCGATAGGGTGTGCTAACTACTTCAGCAAGTTCGACATTCGGCATGGGTTTCATCATATCTTGGTGAAGGAAGAAGATCGGTCCAAGACCGCCTTCGTTTTGTTTGAAAGCACGTGGCAGTGGGTTCGGTGCCCGATGGGAATCTGCAATGCACCTGCCACGTTTTAGAGGGCGATGAACGTGACTTTTCAGAATTTCGTCAATAAGACATGGCTGACTCAGGGGATGATTAACTTATGCGTCATCGTGTACATGGATGACATTCAGGTGTACTCGGACACGTTTTACGGACACGCGCAGCACATCGAATGGACGTTGGGTGCGTTGAGAGATGCAGGTTTCAAGATTGCGCTGGAAAAGAGCGAGTTCTTCCTCCCGGAAATCTCGTTCTTGGGGTATGTGGTGACACGAGGAGGCCTACGGCCGGACTCTCGAAAAGTTGCGGCGGTCAAAGAGGCCCCTGTTCCGATTTCACTGACGCAGGTTCGAGCCTTCTTGGGCCTGGCCTCGTATTGTCGGCGGTTCATTAAGGGTTTCGCGGCTATAGCAAGGCCTTTGACAAACCTGCTGCGAAAAGAACAGCCCCTTCATTGGGATGGCGAGTGCGACCAGGCCTTCGGGGCCTTGAAGGTTGCTCTTGTCACGGCCCCGATTCAAATTTGACCTGACCCCTCTCGGCAGTTTATTCTCATCACCGACTGGCAACCGGGGGCTATCTCGACCATTCTGGCACAGAAGGGAAACAATGGGAAGGAGCATGTCATTGAGTACGCTTCCCGGACGGTGCTAGGCGAGCGACGAAACGATTCCGCGCCACAAGGAGAATGCAATGTAGTAGTGTGGGGTAACCAGCACTTCCATCCGTATTTGTACGGTTAAAAGTTTCTGGTTGTCACCGACCATGAACCTCTGTTGGCTCTGAAAAAGCTAACCAACTACACAGGCATGATCGGACGATGGGCAATGCGGTTGCAAGAGTATGAATTTGACATTGTTCATCGAAAAACGGAGAGACACGGCAACGCCGACGGACTGACACGTTTGCACCGACCCGGTAAAGTACCAAAGGCGGAAGAAATCACACCGTGGAAGGACCCGGACATCAATAACGGTCCAAAGTACGGAGAAGTTGTGGTTCTTCCACGTGGCAGGAAGCCGGTGAAGGGCAATGGGTGACGGAGGTAATGTCCAGATTCCCTCTCTTTCTACCCCATCCTCTTCTTTCGCCTCCCTTCCTGACAAATTTTGCTATTTCTGCGAGGCAATCTCTCGAGTCTATTCCGTCCACATGTGTCCTAAAGGGAGGGGATATGTTGAACGGGTAGAATGTCGGAAATGTGTCGCACATGCTCATGGTGCGTGCATACAGTATCAGAGTAGTGATAGACCCTGGTTCTGTCCCTTATGTCGCACTGACAAGATTCCGACGGAAGCCCGATTCCTCGATACCACGTCGGAAGGCCCCGACAAAATTCAAAAATTCAGAAGAGCGGAAGTCTGGACAGATGTCGTCTTGATAGCCACTGTGGTAGTGAACTCCCTCGAAACCTTCTCAAAGGAGGATCGGAGGAGGGCCAATGAAAGAGCACGGGATTACCGATGGGTGGATGGACGGTTAGAAAAGCGTAAAACAGACGGCAGTGGGGCATGGTTAGTAGTTCCGCACCCGTTTATGCCGTACGACTGGGTACGAACAGCCCACGAGGAGATGACGATGCATTTTGCCGTGCGTATTACCGAAGCTGCGATTTACAGAAATCAATGGTACTGGTCCAATATCCAGGACGATGTTAAATTCATCGTCCAACACTGCCAGGTCTGCGCTGCTGACAAGGCCCCAACCCAACCGCCTAGGTTGATAGTCCCAACTGTGGTTGAAAGGCCGTTTCAGAGGGTTAGTATGAATACTACTGATATAGTGGTGCCCCTTGGACCGAATAGTTGCGACTGTTCAATTCTGCTGGTTTTCGTCAACCACTTTTCTAAGTGTATCGAGGCCTACCCCTGCAAGACACGACCAGCCGCGGAAATCGCGCGGTACGTCAACCGTTTTCTAGGCATGCACAAGGACACCGAAGAGATCCTGACCGACAATGGGGTCGAATTTAGAGGAGAAGTCGAGAGGAACCTGGTCATACACGACGTCTCTATACGACACACGACCCCGCACATGTCCCAGTCTAACGGATTAGTGGAAAACGCGAATAGGGTGATAAAGACGGCCTTGCGGCGGAATATTGCGTCACGTGACCCCCGACCCTTGCCTGATATTGTCGACCACATCTTGGTCGTCCATCGCGGAACGCCCCACGAATCGACGGGCCTAAGCCCCTTCCAGTTACGGACCAATAGTGTCGCGTGTGTGTCGATACCGAGCCTCCCAGACGAATCGGGACTCAACCGACGCCCCACAAGGGCCACCGCTCGGGACAAAGCCAAAAGACACCTGGAACTTATGGAGCGGTCCTTACCTAGACTGGCCCGGAAGCGACAACGGTCCACCGAATTGGCCCATGGCYGACAGGTCCGGAGTTACGAGGCGCGGAACGGGAATGCGGGTCCCAGGACCCAGTATAAGTTAGGGGACATCGTGCAGGTAAGGAAATGTGCGCGCCAGGGTAAACTAGCGCCACGATTCTTCGGACAGTATCGAGTGATTGAACTCGGACCCAACGGCGTGGACACCGTGCACCTTGCTCCCGAGGTTTCCGGCACTCGATCGGCTCGCCCGATCACACACCATGTGTCCTATCTCCGTCTTCTTCCCTCTGTTCCGTCTCCTTCTCCATCAACCTCTCCCGACGACGACTCTATCTCCTCTGCATCTCCTTCTCCTTCTCAATCTCTGTCGGATACGCCGTCACCCTCGCCGTCGCCATGAGCTTTATAGAGGAGAGAGTTCTAAGTGAAGAAGCGCTGGTAGCACGTGGGAATTTGACACTGTGGCAGGTGCATCATCCTCGTCTTAGTCCGGACCTTTAGCGGCTTGCGCAATTCTTCTGCTCGAAGGGCGTCTATGCGGCAGCAGAGATCCACTTCGACCAGAGGGCTGACGCGATCATATTGGCCGAAGCTGTCGAATTGCGACAACGAGCATCTGCGGGCGTCGGACGAATAACGTTGGTGGTTAATTTCAGTGGAGATCTCACGGCGATCCCCCCCTGCCGGCACTAGGAATCAAGGCGGCATTGCTTCTGTGGGTGCACAATCTTCAGAACGAGTGGACCCAGCTCCTGGTGCACCAAGGGGACGTGATCACACCAATCCGAGCGATCGAATACAACGGCCTTCGACTTGATCGGCGTGACCCGCCGACGGAATTACCCCCTCTCATCCCCTTCCATCCCCGATGAGCTCCTTCCCGATCTCTACTTTCGAGCTTCCTACTTCCTTCCCCACCTTTTGGCAGTTTGATCTTCATCCCCGCCTCTCCTTCTGTATAAATCCTCTGGTTGTTCCCCTCCTCGATCCCTCTCAGTGGGACGCGTGGAGCAGAGACTTCATCGAACTCTCAATGTGTTTGGCGGAAGTACGGGTGGCGTGGACGAGGGACGAGAGAAATTATCTGCGGTCTGAGCGATTGGAGCTCCTTTTGATTCAAGCGTGGTGGACGGAAGTAGAGGGGGACCTTCTCGGTTTTCTATTCGGGGCAGTGCGTCCAGGCTGTCGGAGGCTTCTCACCCAGGAGCTTACGGTCCCAATTGCGCAGCTGGCCGACGGTCTTGACGTAAGCATTGTCTCCCATGTCGACCCGCGCTTGGTGCCCCACGTCACCTCGCGCACGCTGTCGCCGTATCTTCAGTGGTCAACTTGTGTGGAGGGCTTCCCATCGAGAATTCCGCCTTCACGGCTAAATTATTTGGATCCGCGCGACATCGTGGATCCCGCTTTCTACAGACCGCCGTACGAGGACGAATTTGAGGAGATAATCCGCGAGGAGCTCGCGGAAGAAAGTTCGGAGGAAGAGGAGGAAAATCTGAATGAAGACGAAGGGGAGCCGGCACAATAGCGAGAAGGAGACGAAGAAGAGCTCCTGCAAACRGAGAGCGAGGAGGAAGCAGAAGAAGAAGACAACGAGCAAGGGAGCRGTGACGACAACGAYGAGGAGCACGCCGACGAGGATCCCCAGCTAGAAATTGGGCCGGTTGCTGATCTTCCGATCAGCAACGATCCAACGCTCGACCCGAAGCCACCTCAGCCAGACGACGKTCATGWGGCCCAGATGGCTGGGCCGTCCGCTCGYCGGCCTCCTTCCCCACCGCGACGCCAGCGATGAAGCAGCTCCCCCTCCRCCTCCCTCTCCCTCGCGGCCCATCCCGCACTTCGAGCACATCGGGATGAGGCCGATCGGTCTTCATCCTCGGGCTCTCTCTCTCCGCCCCCATGACTTCCTCACCCTGCACCAGCTCAMYCGCCCCGCCGTCTTCCCCCACAATCCCTTCCCCCGCGACACTTTCCGTCATTACTTCTGCATCYGTCTCTCTGTCACAGCCCATCCCCACTCATCCTCCCGGCGTGCTTCCCCTGAGTTCCCTCTCCATGTACTTCTWTTCAGCGTTGGATGGCATCGTATCAACGGCGTAGAGGTTTATTGCGTCATCACGGGGTTAATCCCCGCATGCGCCGACCACGATCGTTTTCGYGCGGCGCTTCTTAGAACCTTCACCACTCTCTATCCCGACTACCTCGCTTCTCTCCCCACTACTGGCTGCCGATTTCCCYGCTTCCATAGAATCGTCAATCATCGGAKCCTTCCGGATACGGACGATGAGCTGGAACGTTTCTTCCCGCCTATCCCGACTCATCCCCCATCAACACGTCCACCTACCTATCGTCTTCCTTTTCCTCTTCCCCAYGAGTGACSACAACCAGGACACGACTGCCGCGCAACATGACTTCCACACTCGTTTGCATGGTATGCGGTAGAAAAAAAAGATCAACCATCCACGACCAATCAATCAGAGATGAGCGACACGTCAGATAGCAAGCAGGAGCTTGCTTATCTTTGGAACCCGCTGGGCGTCACATATGTGACGAACTAGCTTCTGTAATGCGCGACTTTTCGGCCCTAAGTGCTAAGGGGGGTCCCACGTCGACTGGACAGGTTCATGGAAAAATTGCATGTGTGTCCTTGCTTTCTTCGTTGTTTCTTCGTTCTCGCACGAGCCCCTCATGACTGTTGGGGACAATTCGGGAATGCACGGGGAAAAGGGGGTGAAACTTGGTCGGATGGATGCGGAGTGCGCGCCGAGTGTGCGATTAATAAACGTTGACATCACTTCTTTTCTTTCATTTCCCTTCTTTTAATTTTGTTTGTCGGACTTTTTGGGCGCGTAGACATCGCGCGGGAATTTCGGTGTCTCTTTTTGAATTTCCTTTTTGAATTTTCTTTTCGAATCTTGGTCGGAGCCATACGGCCTTCGAAATTTTGATTTTCTTTTCGGACCTTGTCATAATATTGGCAGGCTAGCTAGGAATTTTGGAATTTTGGAATTTCTATTTTTCTGGGACGCTGCTTTGCGTGTTCTCGCGCTCTCTGTTGCTGCTGCGCCCGGACCTTGATTGATTGGCGCCTTAATCCTTTTGCAACTGTAATTTTGGGCGCACACTTTTGTAACTGTATCTTTCTGTTTCTTGCTCCTTATTCTTCTTGCCTCGTTTCTTCCTCTCTCCCCTCCCTATCTGGGTAGCCACGTTTGCATKTTCGGATCGATGTGTGAAGTTGGGTACGTTCCCCACGCCGCGGCCCGATCACGCAAACGTAAGCATTCCCGTTCCCCCATCTATCTACGTCCTTGTAATTCCGTGTTCTTCGCGCATGCATGCACGCTATAAATTCCGGCTGCGCGATTAACTTGCTCTCTTAACAGTTGCTGGAGGCTCGGGGTTGCGCGATCGAGAGGGTCGGCACACGAGCGAAGTAAGAGGTGAGTGAAGTGGGAGTCAGGCGACCCGACGAGCTGGTGCCGAATGCGCGGGGTTGATGCGGGCCACGACGGACTGTGGGCGCGGAGAGAACCTGACGGGCGCAGGAGGACCAAGCGGGGTGACGACTTCGTGTGTTGATGCGCGACGACGGACTGTCGGCATCAGAGAGAGAGAGAGAGAGATAGAGGAGAGAGAGTTGAGGTTGAGGATGGACATGGATTTGCGCTTTTCTTTTCGTCCCTTTTTTTTATCTGTGTATATAAATTTTGGTGTCGATTACGGGCAATTCACCCTTGTCTTTGCGGCCATATACTCGTCCTATTGTTCAATTTGGTTCTTCATCGATGTTTTCTCCTTTTTCTTTCGTTCTCCGGAATCCTCTTTTGCAAATGATGTATGGATGGTTCGCGCACCCTCGCCTTTCGTTTTTGATCGTTTCCTGTGAACCCTCGTACATGATGAATGAAAATGGGGATTGCATGTTGGCGTGATTAATAGAGTGTGTTGGCTTGTCGTACCTTACAGGGAGTCTGGAGCGCACCATCCGACGTACCATATGGGCACATGCAAGTGCGATCTGGACGGAGCGCGGCTTACATGTGTCCATACCACTCGGACTCGCCAATCGCATCTTGGCTAACGCGCGTAGCCAGCCCCTCGCTGAAGTAGGAGTCGATGTCAACCGAGATCGGGTTACCCATCATGCATAAGTGTGCGTAAGTGCGACTTGTTCGCATCTCTCTTACGCACTTACGAGCGGTGATCTCCTTGATTAACTTATCCCCCAAGGCGTGAGTGATGAAAGAATG
>BFEA01000810.1:310449-321551 GCA_003427395.1 Chara braunii | reverse complement strand
AAGATTGAAAGGCATGGGGGTGTAGAAGGCCCCCGCACCACCCCCCTTCCGCCCCGATCCCGACTGTAGGGGTGGCCACGTGGCAGGAAGACCCGTGAACGGCCGTTCACGGATTTTGGCCCCGGTGACCGGCCGCTCAGGTTCACGGGGCAGGCACTGGCCGACGGTGTCACGTAGCTTGACAGGTTGGTGCAGGTTGTGAACTCTCCCCCACTTGCCCTTAGGGAGAGGGACTTGCTGGCAATGCCTGCCATCACCACCGTATGTGACCGCGAACCCCAAACCCAACAGGATTTTCTGATTCTGATTAGAGTAGGGGTACTAGGCCTCGAAGTGCACAACAGGGGTGTGCCAAGGATTTTAGGGAAGGGGTTGGAGTCCGAGGTAGGAACT
This sequence comes from Chara braunii, assembly GCA_003427395.1. Lineage (NCBI taxonomy): Eukaryota > Viridiplantae > Streptophyta > Charophyceae > Charales > Characeae > Chara > Chara braunii. The sequence goes on along the minus strand of BFEA01000810.1, from coordinate 321,158 downwards.
GAGATATCTTGTGCCGGGTTCCGTGAAAGTAGTGTCAAAGGATCTGTCCAAACAATCAATCATGCACCCAGTAGTGTCTGATCACCCAGGCTCCGCACCTCGTAGCTTTACGATGTAAGCATACACTTTGGAACAAGTCCCGAAGAATGCCCCGAAGTACGGATCTTCACAAAGTATGAAGAAAAGGGCCCGTTTTGAAATTTTTATGGCCATCTCCATGCAACTGCGCGTTCATTGAACGTGAGGATCCCGTTTAAAAATTGAATGGAATTGAACTCCGTTTAAAAAATGGAGTTCAATGAATTGAACTCTCGCGTGGATAGTCAGAATGGGCCCCTAAAACCTGCAAAAAAAAAACAAAAAAAAACAAAGGGGTGTGCAGAACGATGTATAGCACATCCCCATATTTTTGGCTTGATTTTTGGTAATTAATTTTAATATTTTTTATTTAAAAAATCAAAAATGGAAAAAAAAGGTTTGGGGTTGTTTGAAGGCAGGGCAGTGGGCTATATAGGAGTGGGGTTGGGTGATTTTTTTACTTACTCTCTCTCTCTCTCCCAAACTCTCTCTCTTGAGTCTCTTCTCTCTCTCTCACACACACACACACACATGCATACACACCATGACACACACACACATGCACACACACACTGACACATACACACACCCACACACACACACACTCACACACGCGCGCGCGCACACACACACACACACACACACACACACACACACACACACACACACACACACACACACGGACTGTAAGACCCCTGGACCCCCTTAAATCCCTGGCATGTGACGCGCAACCTCACGCCCTGTGCTGTCTTCCGTTTGAAGTGCTAAGGGTGCAGAAAGAAGCCCCAGGAAAACAGCAAGATGGGGTGTGCCAAGGATTTATGGAAAATTGAGTGTGCGGACACAGACAGAACTGAAATCCCCCGTGTTGGCCCGATGAAGTAAGTCGGTTGCTTTTGCGCGTCACGGAATGAGCACGCGGGCACGCGCGAAAAAAGAAAAATGCAAATTCAATCCAAAAAGTATTGCCAAACTTCCCACCGTGCTACAACTCTTCGTTTGGAGCGAAAGGGCTTCGGTACACTCCGCGTGTCCTGGTTCCGTATCAAGTCCCAACTTTGCTCGTTGGTCAGTTCCAAGTCCGACGTGGAGGGTCTTGGCCGCGTGGCTCTTTCCTTGTGCTCATCTTCACTCCGTATACGGTAGTGGAAGCCCTTTTGTTCGTAGCGATCGAAGCGCTGACACTCGGTGCACAGGGTTCGAGGCCAATGGGGCGCCACTGCCGTCCACAGAATGAGGATCAGCTCGTTAAATGGCAACAATACTGAGTAAGGCGGGAATAGCGTATCGACAATGACAAAGCCCGCATCCACTAGAGCAACGATTTTCGGGAGGGAAGTAATATCGCTCACTGATCTGTGCAAAAAACTTCTCGTACGTCCCACTCGCAAACACGTGTCCTTTCCTCGTTGTAAGGGAAGGGGTGCGCTGGCGTCGGAAACACGGGAGGCTGGCGCCCCCTTGAGGTGCGCCCGTCAGTCCACATGTCAATCAATCGAAATGAGTTTGCAAAAGTCTCGGGATGTCATCAAAAGGTACAATCGTAAAAACCAACTAACATTTTCCTTCCTTTCGACACGAGGGAAGCAGCTTACAAAGCCCGATAAGGCAGATGGCATGTGCAGTGCATTCAGAACAACAGATCTAAACACTCTTGCATTCTCGAACAAGATCCCGCCGAGCTCCGGGTCTAACCAAAGCAAAATTCACATACAAGCATCTTCCATTCCATGCATATATCCACTGTGGAAGGTGCGAAAATGACAATGGTGCATCAAAAAAAAATCGGGGGATAGTACACACGCATCCACCGTTCACAAGACAAGAAGATTGAGTTCCTTTACATCCGGGGATTAGCCAGGAAACCAATGGAAGAGTTCCGGAAGAAGTTCTTCTATGCAGGAAATCAGGAGGATTCACTTCTGTTCATAGGAGAGACAAACTCATAACACATCGTCATTCAAATCAGAGAGAGGGAGATGGGAGAGATAAATGAGAAATGTCGAGACAGGAGACACTGGGATCTGAAAAGAGAATGCTCGGCGTCGCAGCCATGAACTCACACCAAAAGAAAATGATCCGCAATAGTGAAGGCGCATTCATCGTGAAATTCTAATATGGCCCAGGGCCAATCATCCATCCAAATCCAACTATTGATCCTCATACCCGCACCGACGATCCCGGCCGTCGCGTGCTAATTTCTGCCGCTGCGATCGTCACCCCACTGATTCAAGTTCGACACGGCTCGCCCGGATCCCACAATCCGTCCTGGCGATGAAGCGCACATTCGGTCAGCCGACAGTCAACCCGTCAGGACTTTTCGACTCGCACCAAACTCATTACCTAGTCACTGCTTCCCAAAAGCTGGCTTGGGAGTTAAAAACACAAAAGAGATTTGCGGGCGCGCTAATGGAATTTATACTTGCGAGAAGGAAGACGGAGGAGAGAGAAGGCAGAGGGGAAATCGAGGTGTAGGAGGAGAAGATTCAGCGGGGGGCGCTGAAGGGAAGCCATGTTGATCCTTCGGGACCCAATGTTCAGCCAATCAGATTCGTCGCGCAACAGGAAGGTCCTCTTGCTCAACGCGTCTGATTGGTGAGCGGGGGTAATCGAAGGATCAACCGGGCTTCGTGAGCCAAGGTTGAAGAGCGAGAAGGAAATAGGCGCGAGAAGTAGCGCAAGATGGGTCCAAGATTTAAATGATCAAGAAAGGAAAACAGGCGCACAAAGAACAGAGAGAGGGAAAACAGTTGCGATAGGAGAGGAGAGAGAGGGGGAAGGGAGAGAGAAGTGAGCATGGGGGAAGAACGACGCGGGAAATAAGGAGGGGGAAGCTCGCATGCGCAGCGCCGACAGTAGGAGAAAAAGGCACCAAAACAGTTACAACTTGCCTACGTCCTAAATCAATTCAAAAATTGAAATCACCATATCCGCGCGTGAAAGTCGACGCGGGAAAGAAAGTCCTATGTCTGTCCGTATTCTCAAAAAATTCCTAGAGTTTTCTCCGACGTGACCGAGAACATTCATGCACAAAAAGGACACGTTGGGTTCCGCTTATTCCGGAATTCCTAACTGTCGAGCCCGGTTCCTAGTGCGCTCGCTAAGGCGCACGCAATTTCCCACACATTTCCCGAATTACAAAAAATAGAATTCCAAGAATCAATAGAACACGTGAAAAATGGGGGCCCAAACAAGGCATCTGAAATCAAGGAAAGCGACGGGGGCTTTGTTGGGCCAGTATGATACAAAAGAAAGAATTAAGTGAAGGGGTACGAAAGATAGCACAGGGCCTGGAGGTGGTTCGTCACATATGTGACGCGCAGGGGGTTCCAAAACTATGCGATCTCCTGATTGCATGGAACTTCGAACAAGGGAAGTGAGAGGAGACGAAGGAGCAGGAAGAGGAGAAACTTAGGTCAGCACGATCTATATCTGCAGAGAAAACTGAGTCGGGGTATGAGTTAACGACAACATCCGTGGCAAGATCTTCATGATGCATGTCGGCTCGTGCTGTGTCGGATCCCATCCTCTGTAGTCCTGTCATATGCTACCCCCTGCCCTTCAATCTTAGGAGACCGTCGAGGTGGCACCATCATGGTCCATCAGGTCTCCGTGTGCTCTGCACTCCTAGTCCAGCACAATCCGTCGAATCAGAGCATGTGTTGACGTCATCGTCAATGGCGTGATCTTCGCGAAACTGCTGATTCGTGCTGCTCGGGGGACACGTGCCGATTTCTCCAAACGATTGCCACGAAGAGCCTTCCATATGCCACTTACCATGAGAAAGAGTGTGGACGTCATCCAATGTGGCAAGCCTAATCACCTAATTCCCAGAACAGTCATTGAGTGACATTGACAAGAAGGAGGTGGGATGCGCCGCCGTCGTGACACGTGGCGGGTATCAGCGCCGCGTGGGAATGGGAAAGTAGACATTGTACATGGAGGGGTGTCGATGGGGAGGGTTGGGGGTAAGTGGGGGTAAGTAGCAGTTCATCCCTTCCTCTGTCACTGGAAGCTCCTCGTAGCGGATGATCCGGTGAAAGCGGGGAAATCGGTCGCCACTGTGAGGGAGGGAGGCGAGATAGTCAGGGTAGAGGGTGGAGAAAGTGCGGAAGAGCGCCGCGCGAAATAGATCGTGATTGCGGCATGTGGGAATGGTTCCTGTGATAAGGCAGTAGACTTCTACAAAGTTGCTCTGCTCCCACGGGACACTAAACAAAAGGACATGCAAACAGAACGCGGGGGTTGTACATTGAAGGGAAGGATGGGGATGGACGGTGACGGCGAGGCGCGTGGAGTAGAAGTGATGGAAGGTATTGCAAGGGAAGGGGTTGCGAGTGAAGATAAAGAGGGTAGAGATCTCATGGAGGTTGAGGTAATCAAGGGGCCAACAGGATAATGATCGGGGACGAATGCCGATCCCCCACATCGGTACGTGGACGAACTGGGGGATGGGCTGAGGTGGAGGGGGAGGGGGATCGGCTCCGTCTCCGTCGCGATGCGCTCGGAGTCGTGGCCGTTGGGTCGCCATCTTCGGGGTTGGGGGGCCTCGGATCCCGGGTCGGGTCGTCGTTGATGCGCAGGTTCGCCCCGCTGGCGAACTCCAGCTGGCTTTTCCCGGCGGCGATCTCTTCCCTCTTACGTGCCGCCTCGGGATCTTCCGCCTCTGTGCCTGTGCGCGCCGCTTCTTTCGGCAAGGCTTTCTCCTCGTCGTTGTCTTCTTCTTCTTCGTCATCTTCTTCCTCTTCACTCTCTACACTCTTCTCCCCTTCACTGTGCTCACAATAACTCCCCTCCTCCGACGTTTCTTCTTCAGCGTCGCCTTCTTCTTCTTCTCCTTCTTCTTCAACCGCCCCCTCAGACGTACCTTGCTTCGGATAGAAGGCAAGATTGATGATTCCGGACAGCTTCAAGTACTCATGCCGCGATGGCAGGGCGTTTTCACTCCCTGGCTCCTCCAAGCACGCAGTCCACTGAAGATACGGGGCCAAGGTCCGAGTAAGGACGTGCGGAGCCGGACTCTCGTCACTTTGCGAAACGACGTCGAGAGAGACGTCGTCGACCAGCTGTGCGAGCGGGATGACGAGTTCCTGGACAATTAGTTGGCGATGGCCCGACCACACTGATCCGAAAAGAAAATGGAGAAGATCGCCCTCTACGTCGGTTCTCCAAGCCTGGATAATCAGTAGCACCAGGTACTCAATCCACGCCTGATGCTCGTCGGTCCGCGTGCACGTCACCGTCACTCTGGCCAAGCACATACACAGATCAACAAAAGTCTCATGCCACGCCCGCCAATGCCTGGGATCGAGGAGCGGGACTGCAAGGGGCTCGAGCAATAAAGAAAGACGAGGATGAAGTTCAGATTGCCAGAAGGTGGGGAAGACGAGGATGAAGATCGGATTGCCAGAAGGTGGGGAAGAGAGAGGGAAGGCCGAAGGTGGAGAGAGGGGCGAGAGGAGCGGCGCGATTCATTGGGGGCGTTGTAAGGGGACGAGTGTGGGGAGCACTGCTGCCGGCTAGCTCGTAGAAGTGCGGATCTCGTCGAAGTCAGTCCCGTCCGTCGGGACTAGGTTGTACCCGGGGCGTGCAAAACGATGATGCCACTCAACCGATAACTGTTGCGACCATTCTCGTAAGGAGGTCAGGATCGCGGTATGCCGAAGTGGGCTTACTGCGCTGATATCGCCGCTGAAGGCAGCGATCGTGGTGACGTGGCTCGTTCCTGGAGCCGCCCGCCGATGAAATGCCACCACCTCTGCCAATACTACTGCCTGCGGACTTCCAACGAATCGGAACGCAGCGACGACACACACACCCTCGGTGCAGAAGAACTGCGCCAGTCGTCGAAGATCAGGACTGAGCCGCGGATGACGAACTTGTCGGATCTCCGAGATGTAGCCATGTGGCTGCAGCAAATGATTGCCAAGAGCTTGCTCCGTGATGAAACTCATGGCGAGGACGGGGAAGAAGAGGGGAGATGGGAACAAGAGGGAGAGAGCGAGGCGGGAGTTAGATTGTCGTCATCCTCGTTTTCAGCAGATGAGGGAGACGGAGGGAGATTAGAAGGAGGGAGGGGACGGATATAAGAGGTATGGCGGACGATGGGGACAGAGCTATGGTTGGCGCTGGCCTCGGGCGCAATGCGCACCGTATTGGCATTGTTGGGTCCGAGCTCGACAATGCGGAAATAGCCAGAGAACTTGGGAGCGAGTTTTCGGTCGTGTGCACATTTACATACCTGCACCAGGTCCCCTAATTTATATTGACGTTGGGGACCGGCGTTAGCATTTCGGGCCTCGTAGCTACGGACTTGCCTTCCATGGGCTAGATCAGTCATTTCCTATCTATTTCGGACTAGCTTCGGGACGGCCCTTTCCATCAAATCGGCGTACCTTTTGGCCTTGGCCTTAAGGGCAGCACGCGTGTCTCTACCCCCTTCTTCGGCAATTTCCGAGTTGCCCCGGTAATCGACACATGGGAGGCTATTGGTGCGAAGCTGAAAGGGGGTGAACCCCGTGGATTTATGAGAGGTGGCCTGGTGAATTCCGACGATTTGGTATACGATCTCGGGCCACGGACGCGTGTCATGCGCCGCTAGATTTCTACGAAGGGCAGTTTTTATCATGCGATCGACATTTTCGTCCGATCCATTCGACTGGGAAACGTTGGGTGCCGTGCGTCGAAGTGTAATGCCTCGGCGCGCGAGCAATTCCTCTACCTCGCCTTTGAATTCGGACCCGTTGTCGGTTAGAATCTCTTCCGTATCTAGATGGGTATAGAGGAACCGATCGATGTACATGGCTATCTCTGCGGCCTTACGGGTCTTGCAGGGGTAGACCTCGATGTATTTGAAAAAATGGTTTATTAAAACTAAAAGGATGGAATATTCCCAACGGTTTGGGCCAGGTGGCACGTCGATATCTGTCGTGTCCATACTAACTCGGCTGGAAAGGGCGCTCTACTTTCGTTGGTACTATTGTGTTTGCTCCCCGTATTGGGGCACGATCAGCGGCACATGCCAGACAGTTGGTGACTACGTATCTCACATCGTCACGTATATTAGACCAGAACCATCGATTCCGATCTATAGTTGCTTCAGTGACACGTATCACGAAGTGAGCAGCCTGCTCTTCGTGGAAGTGCGATCTTGGTGCAATGGCCGGAGGGGCAGAATCGGGGTCTCGTTGGCCGTCGGCTTGGTTGCTAGCCCTGTTAGGCGTCGTGGTCGGCAGCTTGCGTCGACGATTGTGTTCGGTTGGCCTTCACAATCCACGGATGTGCGACGCGTTCCTTCTTTTTTTTTTTTGTCCAATATTTTTTTTTTGGATGCCGTTCATCAGGAGTAGTGCGAAACATGCTTATTGCGGGTGTGAGGTGCGCCTTTTTCGAGAAGAGTTAGCGCATTTAGAGGTTAGAGGTATGGTGTTCATTTGGGCGGGCATTAAACTTTCCTCCCATCTCGGTTTTGAAAAACAGTTTTGTAGTGCTGTGATTTCTTCTGCGACGTTGGAAGTACTTTTGACAGTCGTTTTCGCCCATTTCCATTGTGTGTTCGCATTCGGTGTGCGCCTGTTTCATTGCGTCAATGTCGTGCGTTGGCATTTGTGATTCGTTTGATGTTCTGCGGCCAAGTATTCCCTCGACTGATGAAAGCAACACGAACACATGCACTGTATGCCACTGGGATGATTCTGGAATGCGAACACACAAAAAAAAAACAAAAAAAAGAAAAGGAAAAAATAAATAAAAAGGTCTCCGAAGCGACGATCGAAAATGACACGTGCAAATGAAGATGAGATGTGTGAATGTGCATCGAGCAGTGCATGGACCGTCAGGTAAGGAAAGAGAGCAATCACACACTGCAAACATAAGAAACATCTGTCCCGAATCGAAGACATGAAGAAAAAAAGGTGCGCTTTCAGCGCGTTATGAATCTACATGACGCATGCTGCGCCGACAAGGAAACGTTAAACAACATCAAGGAAACCTAACTTTAATCCGTTCCTACAATCTACTGCAGACAACGCCTCGCACCGTCGCATGAACAATGCAAACTGCCAAAGTAAATGAACATGCAAGGACACCGACGAGCGAAGTTGCATCTACCACCCTGCCAGAGTGGACAACCAAAAACGGAGGGCGTCCACACGCACGACAGACACGCTGTGCTCATGCGGAACGAAGGGAGAGACCAACAACAATCTATGTCGCGACGCACCGCCACCTTTCCTGCCGTCCACGTGCCATCACAAGCAACAAGTAAACCAAGGCAATTTAGCACAACACCACCCCTCCACCCCCTACGCGTCGTTTTCGCCATTGTCGTCAGCGTCCTCCTTCAAGGGGCCCGAACCCAACCAATCCCTCTTCTTCGCGTCCTTTGGCCCCGTGATGCTCGCGTCGTGGCCAAACGTGATGCCGCAGGAAGCCCAATCGGGGATGTACTTCGGGTACTCTCCTAAGGTGGCGTTCACATTCCCCAGTCTCTCCGTGACGACGTTCGTCGCTCGGATGACGGACCTTCGATGATCGAAGGCGCGATGCATGGACGCGATCAGCGTGGGCTTTGCGACCAGTTGCGCAAAGTAGAAGGCTTCGTAGTGGCTACGATGATCGTCTCCCGCCATGCGCATCAACCACATGCAGGCAGCCAACAACATCCTGAAGCAATCTGCGATCCTCGACAGACGATCGTGCAATATGAACCCACTGTCGACGTTGCCACCCATTTGCACGGCGGCGCGAAATGCATGCACGACGCACATGACGGACAACTCCTGGTACGCAGCCATGTCGTCCTCCTCTGGCCTGTCGTCGATGTTCACCCCCGCAAACCACAGTGGCAAGTCCATATTGAGGTCGATCGTGTGCGTGCAAACGGGCACGCTCACCACGTTGCTCCACTCCTCGCCGTACCACATAACGCGCGCAAGGTCCGTCGCCACCGACTCCAACGCGTACTGGAAAGCGAGATTGTATCCGCGGGGGCGGTTTCCTGACTTGAACACCCACCCATGCAAGACGCGCAGAACTATGTTCTCTGCAGCCACCCTGCGGATGATCGCTTGCTGTAGTTGAGCGGGATCAGCAATCCCTGTGAGGGTCGTCGCGGATTTCGGCATGACGACGCTCCTGGACACGACGGGCGCTTGCACCCCGCTGGCAATGGCCTCGAAGTGCTTCCGCGTTCGGTGGACGATGTCGTAGAGCCGGCGCCCCTCCCCCATTGTCCAGAATGCTTTGTCGTCGACCCACAGGCGGGCACGGTCGGCAAGATGTCTCGCCAACCCTCCCCTCTGCTCCCGGCTTAAAAGAGGGTCGTCGTCCTCTTTTTCGCCCTTATTCTCGCCACGCGCAACCTCCCGCTCCACAATAGGAACCTCCTCTCTCGCCCCCGCCACGACAGCGACATTGCCCGAGGACCCCGCGCCTGCACTAGCGCTCGCCACGCGCGCTTCTTGCTGGGCCACCTCACCTCCCCCGCGTTGAGTAGACCCTCCATCTGCAGCCGTGTTGCGTGGTCGTGGCTGTGACGGCGTGGATGGCATGGCGCCCTGAGGTGCCCTTTCTTCATGCACGGCGCGTATCCTTACTCCTGTCGTTGTGGCACCTTGCATTGCATTTCGCTGCCTGCGGCTTTCCAATGGCTCATTGTCCTTGTCGCCTACGTCGACGACAACTTCCTTTTGCTTTTGTGTTGCTCTGCCCTCGACCTCGTTGCCCCTCGGGGGGGGGCGTGAGCAATCTCCTCGTGGCGGCCTGATCATTCTTCGCTTGAAGACTACTGCCCCGAGGTGCCGCCACGGTGTCATCTGCTGCTTCCTCCTCTATCGTGAACACGTTGTCATCTTCGTCTTCGTTCGATGCCGCCCAATACCGCCCTCGCAGGACAGGCACGCTTGGTGATGGCTCTTCTGAACGGAGCCTCTTCGACTTGGGGACATGCCGCCGACCCCCTGCCCGCCCCTGGGTGTCAGCAGGGACGTTCTCCCGCTTCTTGCCACGGCCGGCGCCTCGCGTAGACATGATTCCCGTGCACTAGTGTCGTAGTGGTTGGCGAGAGGGCTCCGCGGCGAGAACAAGATCTTCGGTGGTGAATGACGCCGCACCTCCGAATGACGTAGAGTTGTCCGCGACCATAAGGACAGTCTGCTCCCCGTGGACGTCCTTGTGATTGCCAGACGATCGTTGGGCATGATCGACGACGACAGTGCAGAAGTCCCACTCGTGGAGCGCGAAGACAGGGGCGACCATGCGATGGTTGCGCGGTGCCCCGAGGACAGAAGGCAGGTGGCGTCCCGCACGGATTTCGTCGCTGGTCACCGTGTGCACCGACCTCCAGTGCTGGATATGCCACAAGGACAGCTTTATGCTGGAGTAGGCGCAGGCCCACCAGAAACATGGAGCAGCTGGACGGGCCCCGAGCACGATTCTTCGCCTGTCGTCGTTGTCGACAGCGACACGTGTGACAGCAACTCACCAAACCTCCTGCACGCGCACGCCCTTCAGCTTTTGCGATGCCCACCGTCCCCGCCGCGTGTACAGACCCTTCCACGCTTGCACGGGCGCGCGTCCATACAACACCAGGGGCCGATGTGAATTTCCTCAAGAGCACTTCCCCCACCAAC
>BFEA01000810.1:268138-280643 GCA_003427395.1 Chara braunii | reverse complement strand
CACCCCACAACCCCCCCCCCCCCCCCCCCCCCCTTACCCCACCTCACGGACCCAACCAACCCCACCAACGCCACCACCCCCACCCTCCTTAAAAAGTCACCCTGACCACCTTTTTTTGTTGTGCTCAAATGGCCCCACGTCGTCCCCTGCCTTCGCGCAACCCCACCCCACCCCACCAACCTCTTTTTTGACGAGAGCGAGCATGGCAGGGGGGTCTTTAAGCCCGCGCTTAAACGGTTTCATAGGACTCATGATAGGAGTACATATTGCTGATGTGGCAGTGGAGGGGAAGCCTGGAGGAGAAGAGGGATTGATTGCTACAATATTCTTCTCCTTCCATCTGTGTTTTCTTCCCGCTCTCTGTTCTAGCTCGTGAGTTGGAGACTTTTAATGGTAATGAAGGATCATGTCCTTTGCACCTCTTTGATCACTTTTTTATACTCCTAGCTGGGATGATTATCGCGGCATTGCATGGCATTGTTATTGTGCGACATTGCTATTTGACGACAAGATTGTTTGACAAGACTGAGCTTATTACAAAAGATTTGCACCTGCATATAAAGCAGGCCTTTGATTAGAGGAAACCCAGGAAAGTAAAACATCAACTCGTTGGATAAATTGCATTGCTGAAATAGAACCCTAAAAAGACTCTAGGGACAGCAAGTGCATGAACAGCAAGCCATCAACTGTTAAAGTGTATAAGTTCTATCGATAGTCACTTTTGTTCTCCTAAATTGATTTTATATTATTGCATATGACTCTTCTCTGTAAAATATTCATTTGGATGAGTACCAAATACATCATATGCTCAACGAGTACTGACAAAATGCCAGCCTGCAATAAATAAGGAAGGTGCAGTTTCAGTCATATCATTTCTATAATTCAATGATTTCTTTATTAACATTAATATCAATTATTGGCTTCGGTTGTAGATGCTGAGGCGACTCTTCGATAAAACTATGGCAAGCCTCCTAATTGACCAACGAAATGTATATTACAGTATTCAATGTACTATTCATTCTGTTAATTTCTGTAGAAAAAGAACGAGATTGGAAAAGCGAACTGCTTACTTTAGAAATTTGGACAAATGGAAGTATTTGAACCCCTAAAGGAAACACATGCTATGTTTCCACAAATGGATTGAAAAGTAGGTCCATGCTATGAATCCCCCACGGCCACGGTCTCCGCGGGCAAGACCGCGTCCATGTAATTGATAAATACTTCGTAAAAAACACAACCTTGCGTTGCCTTTATTTTGTCTGTTGGTGGGGAGCTGCACCTGCTGGAAAACGGGTTCAGCGTCCCCAGAATGAGCATCAAAGATCACATACATAGTAGTAACACAGTTGGTCAGTAGAGCCCCTGCCTCATCAGCCCTACTACCAACTGCCCAAACAAGCCATACAAGTTGATAGGACTCATAGGAGTACAATTTCAACAAGTGGAATCACACTTATCTGGGTAGGTGTCTTATTTCTGTGGTTCTTTTCACCTCGTCAGAGGCTAAAGCAGGAAGAGGTCTCCCTCTTCAACATACTCCGAACCAAGCTCTCTGCCAAGAAAACCTCTGTTATTCGAAAATCGTGGCCCTCTATGATAGGGATGACCAGAGCATTTGACCTAGTAGAAAGTGAAATGGGTATGGGGGATGTGGACACAGGAACCATCTGGGGGTAGAGCCACTAAGGCACATCCTTTAATAGTGCACTATCACTGAACCTCATACTACTGCGGGGCACACCTGTACTATGCCTGAACTATACCCCTTCTTAAGGCAAAAAAACGGAATTTCCACTACAAGGCAGAGGTGAATGGCGTGAAGATCCTCCACAACATACTGGGAGAGTTCCATTCATACATATTTAATTTATGTAAATGCATCATCTACTACTCTATGCACTCCGCACTTTGCATACACTATCTTTCACTATACAGGATGTATAGACTTGGATAATAATATGTTCATATTATATCAGAGTCTGCAGACTATCGAACCCATACGTATTTAAATGTGGAATATTAGGTGTATAGCACTCTATAACACCAATTATGTATTTCAGCGTCGACTACGTTTAGTAGCACTCACTAGTCTGAGGTGTATACATAGTCTGTAGTCTTTAGCCCACACACAAAGTATGCACAGATTCACGTTTTTCAGAAACGAGACTCTGGTGTGTGCGTGACTCTGTGAGCAATAGAAAATGACACGAATGTCTTAAAATTTCTATAAGAAAAGAATTTTTTTTAGTGGAATTTATGCCCAACAACAACAGAAAAAAATAAATCATCTAGGCATACTGGACCTTTTATCCCACCCTCAGAGTCGGTTCGTAGTAGCAGGGGTGACATACTACCCCACAATACGCTCCATACGTTATAGGGAAAAGTTATAGAACCTCCCCACGAACAAAACCATGTGTTCATTTCGTCCCAAGCGGGGCAAAAAGTGCAGGAGGTCCCAAAATAAGTTTTGCCGTCATTTTTGCACCCTGTAAAACACTTTCCCACCATTTTTGTACAGCGGGTATTACCCGCCCAGCTAGGGTGGCAAAATGACATGAAACCTGAGCACTTTTTTTTGCCCTGCTTGGGGGCAAATGAATACAAAGATTTCGTCGGGTCTCCCTAAGAATATACATTCATACTATTTGATAGTAACCTTTACCAGGCACGTACACCCGTCTTACCAAAAACTCCTGGAGACTGGTATAGGATCTAGTAGGATGGGTTTCAACTTCCAATGAAGGGTTCGCAGCATGGGGCAAGGTACAAAATGGATATTCTGGAGGGAAAACTGAATCACAACCTCAGACTGGACCTTTGAGTGAGAAATGGAAAAGAGAACACAAAATAGGAGGGGGGAAACAACCCAGAAAGCAGCGTTATTCTAGAGGCCAGGCATCATTGTTCTGTTGTGCAGACAGCAAAAAAAGTGCTTCACGAAAACATATTCACCACGAGACTGCCACCAGTTCAACGAAAGCCAACACCCACATACATCTGGTTAGCCATGACAAACACCCTCAGTTGATGACGCCAAGAGGGCTGTCACCTACCGTCTTCGCCCGAACATAACGCACCCTGAAAATGCCTGTATACAAGCTATTTTTTCGGTTCGATACAGCCATAATCAGGGTGCGTTGTGTTCGAGCGACGGCAGTCAGTACTTGTCCCGACTGGCGAACGGGTAATATGCAAGAACCCTGCTAAATGCAAGAATGGGTGAACTGCTTAGTGTTTTGTTTTCAACCACCAAAGACTATCGAGGCACTTGATGATAAATCCACCACAATGAATTCTAAAGAGTCCATCCACTCGCTTTCCGCTGCATATATCGCCTTAGGCCGAGATCCCACTGCCACTGGCAAAGTGGATTGTAGTGTCTGAATGTGGACGTGTTTGTGGACAGGCGCGAAAATTTGTGATTGATCTACTTCTCTGCACCTCTGCGTGGAACACGTCCAGATTCAGACGCTTCCTCCAATCCTCTTTGCCAGTGGGATCTGGCCCTTAGACAACTTAGTCTTCCTACAAACCAAAATTATTGTTCAGGAACAACGGGGTTAGGCTTAAGGTCCGCCCTTCCAGCATATGGACGTCCAAATTTCAGTAATATCAATAGAAGCTGACATCTTGTGATATATTTCATCCTCCCACAGATTTCCTGAGGTCCTTCTAGCCTCCGGACAATCTCTCATTCTGATTGGTCTAACACCTCATGATATCACAAACTGGACGTAACTGGAAAAACCAACCGCTCAGCAAGAAACTTTTAAGTCATCTTTGCCCCTCGACAACGAATATGCATCCAAATATAACGCCTGAAACCTGCACCCACGCCCTGTAAAGGGCACACTATCCGTTCATACTCCCGACTCTGGAGCAACAGATAAACCACACAAAGCCAGAGACTTATAACTTAATTAGTCGTCGAACTTGTTGGTCGAAGTGCGTTCTCTTCAGCCTTCTATTCTAGAAAAGGCCAGAATAAGCCAAAATCGTTTTTTCTATTCTAGGAAAGCCGAGACTAATAACTTAATTAATCGTCGAAGTGCGTTCTCTTCAGAGTCTTCAATTGTAGAAAGGCCAGAATAAGCCAAAACAACGTTTTTTCTATTCTACAAAGACCCATACCGTGTCGCTAAAAGGCCACCAAGCATCCAACAAAGCGAACCTGAATGCATTGCTAATGGTCATCGACACTGATGCACTGTTGGTAAGACAGCGGTTGCACTGCCTTCCCTGACCTGCCGTTCATGGAGCGCCTGAGCGTCACACATTCGTCCAAAGGACCAAAGGCCATGCACAGCACGATCAGTACTTCGCTTTCAACGACTGGCGGTTGCAGCCAGAGTCTCCTTGGCCGCACCCTTCGCTGGGAGGTGTTCCTCCACCTTCTCTCCGGGAAACACCTCACTCGTCTCTCTTCCTTCCTTCCGTGCGTCCTTAGACACACTCAACAACGCTTGTTCCCAAGCCCGGGCAGGACCCTGCAAGCCAACAAAGACAACCATACAACAAGTTACCCTTTCAAGCAGCAGAAGAGTGGAAAACACATCTATAAACTAAACCGTCACAATCCTGCCGACTGTGAGAGAAAAACCGTATTTATGTATTGTATTGTCGGTATTGACTGTGGAAGGTACTCGGAGAGTCACCATCGATTCACCATTGTCTATCCTCATCGGGAGCCAATATCAACTCGATTAAAAAGCGTGGAAGTGTGGTTGCCTTCACTTTTTTTTTTCGTTATTTTGAAATCTTCTTGGCATTCTTCCGTACAGTTTTAGAGTGACAAGTGAATCATGCTGGTCAGCTGCACTCCAACAGGGTCCGATCAAGACAGTCAAATCCAAACATGCGAATCAGTGTTCAACACCCTACACAATGTCATGCATTGGGCCCCTTCACCAAGTTCAACTACCACCAGACAAGAATGGCGTCGCTCCACTACTCTCGACATGCACAAAGGACCAAAATCATGGCCGTGCATCTTTCCATGTTTTACCTTAAGATTCACTCTCGTTTTGCACATCTCGAGACTCAAAGAGTAGTGCAGCGAGGACCATACACACCCATACACACAAGCAAGTGTGTGTTCCTAACATGATAGTCTTATCTGCGTGGGAAGACATTGCTAACTGGTTGCCACTCTTTTCTCATTCACCCACCTTCCAGGAGACGTCCTGCGACATGGCAGCCACAACCATGCTTCTGAAGTGAGGGGTCGAAAACACCCCGATTGCCCGCTTTAATCCCTCCACAGCCTTGATGACGTCCTCTGCTCCTCCTTCCGGCTGCCAAGTAGCCAATCCACAATCAATAAATAAAAACCACGTCATGAGTCATCATTTGAACGGAAGGCAGTTACCGGCTGCAGTCCCTAAGGACTGCGTACTATGCGGCCATTCTTTGCAAAGATGAAATCAGGCCCAGTACATCTTTGATCAGACGATGGGCCACATAGACAAGTGAAGATTTTCCACATAGTGTACGAATCAATGGCAGTCTGACGGACACTCCTAAAAGCAGACGGGCACCGTACAGTCTTAATATCACGGGGACAAGCAACACTTTCCCCCTCGTCGTACTCCGCAAGCCAAAAATTGATTCCTTCAACATTTCAAGCTTCTGAAGGCTACGTGCGCACAAGAGTCCCTACCATACACTGTCAGGAGAAAAGTCAAATGTCCCGGTCGTTTATCTGGAAGTCGCTGCTCTCCTTTCTTACATCTCAAACCTCATTCAAATTCTTTTCATCCATTTCCAGCGGCACCATATCACAGCCAAGTAATGAGCAAGTGAGAAACATTACTGACCTTGACGCCGAACTTCCCCATGTGCAAGCCGGTCACACCGTCGCGCACGGAGTCCAGAAAACCGCCTGTCGATGCGACAACTGGAATCTGCAAAACCATACACAACGTTTCGTCACTTCCCAAAAAAGGAAAACTTACAACTGAAACCATTGTTGAAAAATAGTATGTCTTCATTTTTCATTTTTTTATTTCTATTTTTTTAAAGGCTGCCCAACCAATTCAATTTACCTGTCAAATCCCAAAAAAAAAAAAAAGAAAAAAAAAAAACCTGTCAAATCTGGAGGGGGATCCCACCAGCCAGGTATGTGGATTAGTGTGACGGGTGTGGGACGGGTGGGGGACAGGTGGGTGGCAGCGTGAAATAGGGAAAATAAACGTAAAAAAACAAGGGCAAGAGTAACTCCACACACCATTTGCTGTAGGTGAGGGGATCGAACCCTCCCCAAACACCTCTCAAAAAATAAGGGGGCACATGCATGTCAAAGAGGACAACAGCATTGCCCATGTGAAACATTTGCGGGGACTACAGACAACTTGGACGAGGGTCTGACACGGACTGACATTCCCTCATGATGGGAAACACCGAAAAATTTTGTTTTCGGCCTCTCTTCCACGCATGGGCCACGACCCAAAGGTGAGTGAAAGGTGAGTGAAAAGCAACACAAAAAAAATGGGTCCGATTTTCACTCACGTTCGGGACGCCCAGAGGAACACGGCAAGCAAAACAAAAGAAAGACCACCCAATGGGATGCTCCAAAAAAACATATATTTTCGAGGGCTAAAATACAGGAAAAACAAAACCACCGATCCCCATTCCCATCGACGGCGGAGGCGGGTCACACGCCCTCTACACTACTCCACATACACTGCTTGTGGGATCTCCCTCCTGGACAAGACGGCCTTTCAGGCCTTTTTTATTGTCATTATAGTTTTACGGGGAACCCCGTAGCAGCCACATCCGTGCTCAAGCCTCCAACGAGGGAACATGCGGGAGCTGCACCCACCAGCAAGTGCGATACCTGCTACAGCAGGTGGGCGATACCGGGCAGGGGTCAGTCGGTAGCATCAGGACCGGTAGTCCACATGAATAACTTTCAAACGTCAAGCATATATATATATATATAAAACATGAAACGTGGCCGAGGCATCTCGGGCGTGGCCACGGCCGAAATGCCTCGGCCACGCCCGCGGGAAAAAAAAAAAGAAAACAAAAAGAAAAGAAAAGAAAAGCTGAGTGCCTAAGGCCGGAACTTTGAGTCCCTGAGTCCCTGAGGCCAGGGGCCTGGGGTCCTTCGCTGTGAAACTTGGCAAAACGCGGTATTTTTTTTTTTGCTGGCAAACTTCGAAACAGCAATATTTTTGACATTAACCCTTTTATATATGTGCATCCTATACGTCGCTTTTTGGTTCCCCTCTAAACCGTTCTGCAAACTTCAGACCCACCAATACAGGGTACACGGCATCCTAGCCAGCGAACGCCAACCCAACTGCCGAAACAAACACTCAGAAAACAACAGATAAATGTATTAATATACCCATGACAGACATCCATGATAGACGTGGGCCCGTGGGGGAGCAGCCTACCGTGCCGTAGAGCATGGCGTGCAGCTGAACGAGTCCGGCAGGCTCGAAGCGGCTGGGCAGCACCATGAAGTCACACCCAGCAACGATCATGTGGGCCAGTCGGGGACTGAACCTCGTCATTGCCCGCACCTGTTCGGGAAACCTGTTCTCCAAATTTTGCAGCTGCTTCTCATACTGAGCCTTGCCCGTTCCCTGCACAACCACACATCAAAAGAGTCCGCACATTAATGCCAGCTCAGGTAGTTTTCATTCCCCTGCCGAGTGCCATGCTCCCACTCCACCCGCCTACCTCAGTGGTCAGTGGTGTACTTCGCAATATCCTAGCGAATGGAAGGCCGGAAGAACACAGAACCGAGAACTCCAATCGTACGTCGAGAGGAAATTTAAACAGGAGAAAATGCCCAACGCGAGCATATCTGAACGGGCAGCAGACATGGACGTAGTGCGCCAGAGGAACCATCCACATGGACCTACGTGGCCAGGTACAGGTTATGCACCTGGGCTCAGCCTAACGGCAGGTACGTTCCGAAATCCTTAAATTGCCAAGTGGTTTCAACGAATGCTGTGCGAGTCATATGCAGAAAAAGAAAAGTTCCGATGCACGCACCAACATGATGAACTGCGCTTTTCCTCACTGTCCACGAGCTTAAGGATGGCGGCTGCCAAGATGTCCGATCCTTTCTGCTCGTCGAGCCGTCCCATAAACCCAAACAAAGGAACTTCCGGACGGTCTGCTAAACCTGCCTCCGCCTGCAACTGCCGCTTCAATGAGGGCTTGACGTCAAACACCTGCCACACGGACGAAGAAAAGACAAGTCAACGACAGTTTCAAATCGAAGGCCATATCAAAGAGGTCTCTTACGGTGAAGGCCAAGTCAATATCCTTATTACACTACCAACATTGCATGACGGACAGGTGCAGAAAGGAACATCGATTGGCATCAACCATACCTCAACCGAGAAAGTCGTTCAGACAGCGCCTACCGCGTAGGAGTGAAGGGATTAAGACAACAGAGGTGAGTGAGCACTCACCGAGTCGACGTCGTATCTCTGAGGCAGGAACTTGTCATTGACGGGACTCCACTCCGTCACATCTGCGCCGTTCATTATCCCAAGCATCCCCTTTCTTGAAATCAGGTCTTGAAGATCTGCGCCACGCTCGTGCTCTGTAGCGACCTCGGCTGCGTACGAGGGACTGACCGTCAGCAGCAAATCGGAGTACTCGAATCCCGCTTTCATCCAATTCAGTACCTGCAGGTGCTCTGCAGACTTCTCGCTGCGGCTATCCTTATGCAAAATCAACCAACACAGGGGAAAGGAGCGAGTTGGAGTTTTGACACAGGTAACCAACTGTAACGTAAAGACGAGCGCCAACAATCTCTCTCTCTCTCTCTCTCAGCCCCCCCCCCACACCCCCTTTGAGAATTTACATCCAGCCACAAGGACATCGACAAATCCAAAAACTAAGCATCTCTCGCTCTCTAACTTTCCCCCCCCCCCCCCCCCCCCGGAGAACACAAAGGGCACGTAAACCCAAAAATTCACAAATGGATACACGATTGGAATACGTAAAACCAGAGAGCACATAAATCAATGGCCAACACCGTTGTCTGCGTCACAGAGAGAGAGAGAGAGAGAGAGAGAGAGAGAGAGAGAGAGAGAGAGAGAGAGAGAGAGAGAGAGAGAGCACTGGTTCAGGAGAGAGTCTCGCTATACCCACCCACAATGCTCAAGAAGAGGATAGAGTTTTTTGCTGAATTCACTCACGCAAATTACTGGTCTACGGAATTCATCTGTCCACTATGCTGTACGGCGCTGCCGCTTTCAGCGGAAATTCAGCCCAATGAGCACATGTTTCAGGCAACGGACGGGTCTCAAATTCGATACTGGGTCTTACGTATCCGATGAGCTCTAACCTGTTGGTTTTGGGCACTTGTTGCTGGAATGCTGGCCGAAACTCCGCAGGGAGGTCCAGGGTGCTGTATTCGAACTCATCTTCATCGAACTGGCCTTGATAAGCCAGATTGTGCACACACATGGCAACCTGTGACCATTACAATTTACAACCCAAGGGAGAAAACCCGCAGTAATGAGATTCAGAGAATGCCCCTTTCGTTCTTTGATTCTCGACAACGCTCACGTCTTTGCTTGCCTCACTTAACCCAGTCATTTTCAATTTCCATTTCTGGCAGCATATTTTCAATGATCATTTTGGCATCCCTTTGATGAAGAACGCTATTAACTCCGCTGACTCACTGCACAGCACAAAGTGCTAACTCCACTGACTCGCTGCACAGCACAAAGTGGAACACCTCCACGTACGCTCGAGCATCCACCAGAGTGGAACACCTCCACGTACGCTCGAGCATCCGCCAGAGCATACGGACAAACACCAGCTCGCCGGTTTCTTTGCCTCTGTGCTCTCGCGGACAGCACCTTGAGGGCTTGCCCTCCTGGCCTCGTTCGGGTAGTACCTCTGCACCTCCGTACTCCCCTCTATCGCAAGTTCTTTGAAGGCGTGAGAGAATCAATCATTTGTGATCCCGTCAAGGTGGATGCAATCGCACGGTAAGTTCTCCGCAAACAAAGATCTGCATTGCCACCTCCTAGATATGGCGAATTGACACCCATCCAGCCATCATTGCTGAACCCTAATATGGCTTTCATTTGTGTGAGGCCCTCTGTGTGCAGTGGATGGTATCAGCAGTTGGGAAGAGAAGAAACGGAGCACATACCTTGGCGTTTGCGTACGTGCCTGTGGACTGAAATCTGCTCTTCAGGTATACAGGAACAAGGGCGGCGTGCCAATCATTGACGACGAAAACCACATCTTCCCCTGCAAGTTCCACGTGGCGAGAATTCAGATGTCAATAAAAAAAACATACGCTATTTCGTCTTCTTCAACTGAAGCCGAAGGAGGACAGAGGGCAGCCTACGAGAGAGAAAAGTGATTAGTGATGAGAACTGCGTGAGTAACCGTGGCCAATGGGTCAAGTCAGCCGAGCAAGGGGAAAGTTATGTTACATCCTGCCCGCCACAGAACCTTTGCATTCACAATTCATCCCGCCATGGATTATATATTAGAGAGTGGGAGTGACTAGTCAATTGGTGGAAACGGCGTACTTAGGTAGACAGCAGCATATATACGATCATATACACACACAATGACCAAGGAACTGTAATCTGTCTGAAAGTAAATACACCTTACAGTGCAAACATGAGCTCCATGCGAAATCAGCCAAGGCCAGGCAGCTAAGTACGATGAGACTTACCGTATGGGGACGACATACCCGTGCCCTCCGCCAAGTGGAGGAGCAAGGGCGCCTGGAGTGCWGCCTGCAACAGGCAGCGAAAGAAGACAAGTAAGATTGGCAGTCCCGCTTCTCCCACTCCCAGCAAGAAATTATTAAAAAAAACAAAAAAAAGAGAAGATTGTACCATTATCGACATCATCCGCAACGTCCGCAAGCGCTTCGTTTCTAATGAGGATTATGGAAAATCTTTTGAAAGTTTCACCTCGGATAGCATGCACAGCAGTCGACTCAGAATGTGTGAGTGTCGGGGAAATGGGTTCTGTGCCTCACTGCCCGGGTAAGGCAACACACAGTAACTGTTGCAGATCAGACAGAAAGGGATGTGAGACGCATGCAAGAAGAGAAGCAGCCTTACCTGGCAGAAGATGGCGAACCGCAGAGGATTCTCAGGGTACTCAACCCCCACTCTGCCGCCGTAGATCCTTTGACCTGTTTTGCCCCACACCTGCCCATTCGGTCGACGGTCCCCGATTCCAAGCGGATGGCATTCAGCGTTGTGCGGCGTCGATCGATACAACCCACAGGGCAAGCAAGCAAGGAATTTCAAACTCGTGAGAATCAGGGCCGTGACATTCAACGCCTCTTTAATTTGCACAGACATATACACTAAACTAAACTTGAACGCCCGGTCATTATATCTGTATTTGCCACAACTTTCGGACCAGATGCAAGGATAAAGTCCGGGCATTTTATTCGGGGTAAAAATGTAGTTCCGACACACAGCACGATCAAAATGGCTCTAGCAGAAAGGCTACGTACTAGGAAAGACGTGTTGTCTTCTAGTCTACAAGTGGACGTGTTGTCTCCCAGTCCACAAGCGGCCAAGTCATCCACGGCCCCCCTCCATTGCTACATCTTCATTGAGACCGACTGCACTGTCGTTTTGTTATGTCCCTGGGTGGATTGTATCTACTGATGAATTTTCACACCTCAATTCAAAACATGCCGACGGTCAAAATTCGCCAGCCGAAACGATCAGTAGGGAAAAACCTCCAGATAGAACAGTTCAATCGTACTCCAGATAGAACAGTTAATTCCTAAGTGCTCCCTTCTTTCGTACTCCATTGTTCTGTGACTTCCCTGTCGCTCGTCTGTGATGCACTGCCCTTTTCTTCCCGTTGTTTGGAGCTTTGTCTCCGCACGGACAGCCGTGCAAGTAACCGAATCACAAAGATGGTGAAAGTATGTTTTGATAATGTATCAAAATTTAAAAATCGCAAAAAAAAAAGCAACAGCTCTAATCGTTAGTACACAGTATCTCGTCTTCGTCTGTAAGAGGAGGCGTACCATTTCGAGGAAAAGCGGATGATCGACGAACACCCGGTCCACTCCT
The DNA here is from genome assembly GCA_003427395.1 of Chara braunii. Classification (NCBI taxonomy): domain Eukaryota; kingdom Viridiplantae; phylum Streptophyta; class Charophyceae; order Charales; family Characeae; genus Chara; species Chara braunii. Next base: position 268,593 of record BFEA01000810.1, on the reverse strand, counting down.
CGATTGTGCGAGTGGAAGAAGCGAACAGTCTCCACCTCCCCTCCAAGGCTGACCTGTCCGAGAAAATGACGGTAGTAAACATATAATTGAAACGGACACACATCCAATACAGAGGTGGACAAGCGAAACGAAGCAGTCAATTCCACACCATTATCCATAGAGAGGTAAACAAGCCAAACGAGGCAGTCAATTCCAAACCATTATCCCGGCCGGGCACTCATTTCAAGCTCAACCTTGAAAATCTGGCTTTTCCAGACGTTCTAAACAAGTGAGACATGCTACTCTTGGCCTAATAGCACGAAGTATTGACGTGGAACGGAACCAAAGGCATCACGACCATCACGACCAGAACGATGGGCCTCCGTAACGCATGACGTCGCGGACGTTCAGGATGCTAGAAACGCCATTGTATCCACGGGTCAGTGTGTGTGTGTGTGTGTGTGTGTGTGTGTGTG
>BFEA01000810.1:254732-267943 GCA_003427395.1 Chara braunii | reverse complement strand
AGAGAGAGAGAGAGAGAGAGAGAGAGAGAGAGGTATTCGGCACAGGCCGTTGACATTAGCACCGAAAAGGATCTGGGCTTACCTGCCCAGTGACGTTGGTGTCCCAAGCATCGTGGTACTGATCGTAACGCGGAGATATCGTCATCACGCGATGTCCACGAGCCTACATCACAACATAACACAATACAAGCATTCATGAGCTTCCAGAGGCTGCAAACACCCACTAAGTGAGCAGGTGAACATTCCATCAGCTTATACATGGAAAGCAGGTCGGCGGGTAAAGAAACTTACAGCGAGCGCCGGTGGAAGGGCGCCCATCACATCRCCCAGACCTCCGACCTTGGACCACGGCGCAGTCTCCGCCCCTACGAACACCAGTGTCATCCTCCGCTGTTCCATGAACACAGAAGTAGAGTCCGCTACGAGCTTTTCGGAGACAGTAGTGCTCGCTCTTTCGGCACTGATAGCGCCAACAGCTCCATTATGACCTCCAGCTCGCGCGCAGACATGTGCATCCCGGGATGCTGACACGAACGAGTCACAGCGACGTTGGGATGGGCATGCACTGCTACCAACAGATGTTGGGAGCCTCCGCCCTTCCGACTTATTATTTCCTTCCTCCTTTTGATGACGAAGAGCTGCACTGCCTGTGTTGTCGATAAACGTCGTGCATCGTAGAATGGTGATTGAAGGGGCAGCACGAGTTCTCCCTGACACGCGCACAGACTCCGACGCTCCACGTTCAAAGTGAGAAGGTGTCGAAACGGACACAGTTCTAGATGGCCATGCAGTGTGACAGCTACAGACGCATGCCAAGGACTCCATGGCGATGATTGTCGTGACGGAGGAAAAGTCGAGGAGTGTTTAGGGCGGGTACCAGCGTACAACACAGACCGTGCCTTAGCTGCAGAGTCAACCAATGAATGAGGACAATATACAGTGACCGGCGCCCGATCTCGACCGACGGCCAATCGAAGCGCAGGCTCCGTCCTGCACGTAGAACTGGCACGACCAACACTTTGGATGAGCTACTGCCATCAGATCGTTCGTTGCTATTCGCTACTGACTGTACTAGTAGGACTAATACTCGTCGAATCGAACACCTCGTTCGAAGGAGAGCCTTCGACACAAACGCGACACCGTGGCCCGGAAGTGGGCTCTCTGTATACTCTACGCCCGTGACGGAGCCCAAACTCGGAGGCACAGGGTGGGCCCGACATGTCACGGTTTGCAAGTGCCAAGTAGAGTTCCCTGACCGAACAGAGGGTTTTCGCACCATGGAGCGAGCAAGCAGATGCTACGGTTGCCGTGCAGCAGCGGCATTGGCTCTCCTGTGTCAACGAACTCCCGTAGTTTTTTTTTGTTTTTTTTAACCAACTCCGGTAGTCTTTGGTGCGGATTAATTTGGGAGACCGCCGAGAAGCAATCTGGGTCTGGGGCCCAAGGTAGAGGGAGGCGGAGGGGGAGATTCACTCGATGGGGGCAACTAGCGAGTCGGTTAAGGAGCCGCTGGCAGCCTCTTTTGTTCAGGCCTTTGGGCCAGGTTGTGATGATACCTAGGTATGCCTAGGTAGGTTTACCTAGGTATGCCTAGGTAGGTTTATTTGCAGTGAGCAGTCCGTCCCCTCGCCTTCCAAAAAGATTGGTGTTGGTAATCAAACTTCCCTGCGGCCCAGCTCTAGAGTCAAGTGACCTTAGCAGGGAAAGCCTGATCATGTGACCTTAGCAGGAAAAGCCAGTTTAGCGGATCTTCAATGCCATGTTACTTCTCAGGGAAAAGTTCTACATGCCCCTGGCCACAAAACCTTTGTACTCATTTGCCCCCAGGGGGCCACTGCTGTAAAACACATTCCCGCATTTTTTTGCACAGCAGGCCTTACGGACCCCAGCAAGGGTTAGAAATCACCTTCCTGGGCATGCTTGGCGCCCGCCACCTAGAGATAGATCACTGGATTCCCCGGGGCAAGGTCCCACTTGCACGGATTAGGCGATTTTGGCCGTTGATCTTCGCTATCGACGGTCAATATCGCATAATTGGTGCAAGTGGGACCTAGCCCCCAATAGGCATTGAGCAGAGTCTGCTGATGTGCGTAGGGGAGGGGACCTGAGGGGAGGCACAGGGATTGATCCTGTTGGCATGGTCCCTGATGCTACCGGCTGTCCCCTAGCCGGTATCGCCCACCTGCAGGTGGGGAGCAGCCCCCACATGTTCTCTCGTGAACATGGTTCTGGCTGCTACGGGTTCCCCGTATGCCTACAATTAGGAGAGGTGGTAGTTAGGTAGTGTGAGGTGAAATTGAGAGAAGAACACGAAAATTGATTTTGGGGCCTGCCGAACTGTTTGGGGACAAATGAATACAAAGGTTCTGTGATGGGAGGGGATTTATCATTTATGACTTTTCCCTAAAAACTGCAATAAATAATAAGCGAAAGTTGCAAAAACTTCTACATAAAAAATCTACAATCCACATATTTTAGCTTGTAAGTCTTCTCAAATAACACTCCATTAGCAAACAAAGTTGGGGGTGGGGGGGGGGGGAAGCACAGATAAATAAACAGAAGAGTATGCCTTTCCCCCGTCCTATCCCTTAAGCAGCATTGGCCGCAGGGGCAGGTTCATGACGCGCTGTGCGGAATTCGGGTCGAAGTTTTGGTGAGGGGCGGCGATTGAAGGCGATTGAGGGTGGGGGGAGTGTGCAGAGGGGCACGTATGTGACGTACCAGCTTCCGGACTTGCGCCATCTTCCGGACCCCTTCCCTCCCCTTGTCTCTTTTGAATCGCGATGTGTCTTGTAAACCCCTCTCTGTTTTTTTTTTCCGATTGATGGTGCTTCGCTGAAACCTGTATTTTTGACGGCACTAGTGATTCTTGAAATTCCGTTTTTTTGTTGTCATTTGGAAATGCATGGGAATTACGCGCGCCTTAGCGAGCGCGCTCGGAATTTGGCTCGACGGTTAGGAATTCCAGAATTTACGGAACTCGACGTGTCCTTTCACGCATGAACGTTCCCGGCCTCGACATGAAAAACTATGGGAATTTTGAAGGAATATGGATAGACGTAGGACTCTTGCGATTGATTACGCGCACAACCTAAGGCGAATAAAGGCGACGGCCGGAGAAACCCGATCGATAGGTTGTGCATTTTCGATCATCACGATTGTCGGATTAACGATGAATGATTGAAACTGACTCTTGCGATTGATTGGATTGCCATGTGGAATGAAAGCCTCAACCCGACTGGGCGCCAGCCTCCCGTACCCCCTCCACGTCCCTTCCCGTACAACGAGAAAAGGACACGTGTATGCGAGTGGGACGTACGAGAAGCCGCCGCCAAGATCGGCGGCTGATACTATTTCCCTCCCGAAACTCGGTGCTCAAGGTTTGTTGGTGCTGGCTTTGTCATTATCGATACACATTTTCCGCCTTATTCGCTGCTATTACCGTTTAATGAGTTGATCGTCATTCTGTGGACAGCAGTGGCACCCCATTGGCGTAACACTCTTTGCAGCGATTGTTGTCGCTTTGAGCGTTACCAATCAAAAGGTTTTCACTACCGAGTACGGAGTGAGGACAAGCATAAAGAACGAGCTACGCGGCTGAGACCCTCCACGACAGATTCTGAGTTATGCAATGAGCGGCGGCGAGACTTGATCCGAAAATGAGACACCAAGTGCGTCCCCATTCCATTTCACGCGAAGCGGAAAGCAACGGCCCGATGGGAGGTTCAACAATACCTTTTGGATTGAACTTCCCCGCACCGAGCGTCCCGCGCGCTCCTTTTTCTCCCTTGAAACCTGCGCAGTGACGTACCCTCCCTTCTTGCTAAGGCAGGTTGACATAGGGGATTTTTGTTCTGTCCGTGTCCCCACACTCAATTTTCCAAAAATCCTTGGCACACCCTATCTCGCTGTCTTTCTGGGGCCCCCTTCCGCAATTTAAACACTTTGAATGGAGGACAGCGCAGGGCGTGAGGTTGGTATCGGAGCCGACACGTGTCGGTTCGGACGATAGTAAGACGAGCTGGCGAGAGGAAGATCAGCTAAACGATCTAATCGTCTCAGTCCTCCCGTCACTCGACAGAGGTCCGTTGAGGCTCGAATAGAGATGCCCATGGCTGATGCTAATTGAACTCCTCCCCGGATGATGGTAAGTATTATCGCTACCTTCGCATTCTATCTCAACTACACTCACCATGAGGCATGGCTCGAAGCCGTATAAGCTAAGGGATATGGTGTTGAGGACCTTCCCCGCGTCATCACCCTACTACTGCGAAACACCGCACACGATTGGCTTAGAAGGCATAAATAGGTAGACTGGGACACCTTTAAGAGGGCGTTCCTAGCAAGATTTGACGAGGTCAGCGAAGATGCTACATAGTTTGTACTGAAAACCCATCCGCAGGATCCCGGAGAATTGTTACCCAACTTAGACAAATCTGGACGGGAAGAAAATGCAGCTCGAGATCTGTTCATCGATCATCTCCGCAATCTCGGTTGAAGGAAAAACTGCAGAAAAAGGTCCCTCCCAAGACGAACCAACTGTCCGTCACCATAACTAAAGCCCTCGAATTGGATCTGCTGGATACGCATAAGTATATCAGTCAGGGAGAAGAAGACATCTTGGACACAATCCAAGATGTGGCTGCTACACGGCGGTCGTGGCTCAGAGCGGTGGGACGATTTTACCCTCGTCCTGATCACGATTACCAGGATGGACCCGCTTCCCTCCCCATATCATCTCCTACCTCCCTGAAGACCTCCTCCTCCTCCCAAAACGGCGTCCGTGAACACAGTAATGACCCAAGACGCCACATCAGTGCTCGACACCCGTCACTAACATGCATCTGGCCCAGATGATTCATAACGCTACGACAAATCAGTCTGAGTGGATGAATAATCTGATTCAGATGCATGCGTCTCAAATGGATCGGTTAGAAGAAATCATGACAAAGCTAATGAAAGTCAATTCCAGCCCTGCTCGCCCCGTTCCTACTCCGTACCCTCTGTTGTCCGCCCCTCCTGCAACTGGACTAGCTCCTCCCGCTCTCCCTCATGCGTCTTCTTGTTTTTTTATCCCAATGGTTTGCCTGTGTGATGCGGTCCTTAAATATTTAATCCCTGCTATCATGGCTGGTCCAAGGACATCACCGATGGGCTGCTGCATTTCCATATGGTGGACACGTCCATCTGGTGCGTTATCGAGTCAATTCAGAACTACTGTTACAATCTGGCTGACAAAGTGTTTTGCGCTTTCTCAGGCGATATTACTAGATATTTCGAAACCATACCGATTGATTCGTATGATGACAACCTCATTTTTGCTGTTGCTTTTTTTGTGAGGATGACCTTCAAGAATGCTCCAGCCTCCAGGTGTCCGTACAGGGGGTCGGTGAAGTGTAGATTCTCCCGCAATTGGCGTATCACCTGCTTCCTGATGGAAGGTGAGAAACGTTCACATTCCCCTCTCATTTTATGCCTCGATTGTACGGATGTGATCCAAATCACTAGATGGGTGGTGACGAGGTGTTTTACTTCTTTCCGCGGTAGGATTTAGAGGCAGACTTTAGGAATACCAATGGGGTTTCCCTGCTCACCGATTTGGTGTACCATCTATTTTTTTAAGTACGAATACAATCTTATTATGTAGCTGAGTGATAAGAGGGCTGCTCACCTGCTTCCTCTCTTGAAGCATACCTTCAGGTACATCGATGATCTTCACTCGCTGAACAATCCATCGATTTTGAAATTTTTGAATGACCCCTCGCCTGTAAAAAACGCGCAACTTTTTTTCCTGTACTCGAGGCACCTCATTGAAATTAAGAACGAAACTGAGGTCTTCCATCTCGCTGATTCGGGTGAAATCTATGGTTTAAAAACCCAGTTCCTCAATGCAGAGATCCGCATCACATCGTATACGCTAGGTAATTTTTTTGTGGGTAAGTTTTATAAACGTTTGTCACTTAACTTCCTTGTAGAGCTCTGCTGATCTCTACTGTTTTTTGCATGTTCTCTACTGTGCTTTGCTGATAGCTCCTCTTCTTTTTTGTTAGACGCTATTTTGCACTAATCCTTTTTTCCCGTTACTGTTTTCTTTTAACTCACTTCGTTGCATTGCGTTCGTTTACCCTCCTTAACGTATACGTCCATATAGTAGTAACCAATGTTCTTCGTGATTTGCATTTACTTTTTATCTCTGGTGGTGATGTGTTGTGGGTGTTCTCAGCTATGGCCCCGACCAGCAAGGCTTCTAAGGCAGGTAGCAGGTACCTTGCTCAAACCAGGTACCTGTTACCCGTCTTAGCAAGTTATCTGGTAATGGGAAAGGGGTGGGTCACGCACACACACACACACACACACACACACACACACACACACACTCACACACACACACTCACACACACACGCACACACACACTCACATGCACACATTGGCATGTCCAATGGCCTGGTCGCTCATCCTATAACTGCAGGGTACTTTGCCTTTCAATTAACTTTGGGACTGGAGGGTTATTGCCTCTTCGAAGGCTCCTACATTGAAAATGAGAGCCCAACAAAGATCCTATGTATGGGATTACGCCCATTACAGTATTTCCCTAATGGGATCCGGTCCGTCCCGATCTACCACTTGTGGTTCGATATAAATTCGAAGGAACCATGAGGGGCTACCTTGGATTTTCGCCACGCCTTGGTCGGTGGACCAAGCAATAAGAACTGATCGGACCTGCCCCACCAAAGATGGGTCTGGCCGAAAAAAATGGGCCTCGCACGATGGGCCCTGATGATCGTCTGTCCATTGAAACTTGGGACTCTCGGCTGCCTTGCGACGAGATTACCGAACGAGTGACTTTCCTAGAACCGAGTTTGTATATCACACAGTCGTCCTCTACTCCTCATCCACCTACTGGCTTGCACCGCGGTCCCCGTTACCGGATCTCATAAGAACTCTGGTTGCGTGACCCGTTCGTGGTTCTAGGCTTTTAGCTACACTACTGCTAGGAATTTGTGTTGAACCCGTGCCTCTTCTGCGTGCTTTGTGGAAGCGTTTGCTCTCGTTTGGCTACCCAACCACAACGTGTTGGTGAGAGTCTAGAGGAGTTGATAAGAAACCCGAGAAAAGCCGGCCCGTGAGAGCCTTTAGTGTGTGTCTGCTGCATGTGCCTATGACCGCTCTCAATACTCCGCGCTTTGCTGCCCATCTGAGTATGTCGGAACTACGCAGTGGGTGCTTCCCCTGAATACTTTGTGTTTTTGCATGTTGTACGACGATCCCTTTTCCGTTCATCAGAGATCTCTTTGTGACAATGATTGCTCTCGCACGAGAAGTATTGCGCGGACACCCTGATCAAATTACCGCGACACATGGCGTCACGAGCTATCAAACCTTCGTAATTCTTTCATACCCACCACCCATCCCAGACCCCTACCCTGTGCGGTCTATTTCCCATCTACTCATGTATCTCTCCCTCCCTTGTTTTCTCTCTCTACCTCTCTCTCCCCCCCCCCCCCTCTCTTTTCTCTCTCTCCCCCCCCCCCCCCCCCCCCCCCGTCTCTCTCTCTCTATCTCTATCTCTCTCCTACTCTACCTCGCTCTATCGCTCTCTCGTCCTGTCTCTCTCTCTTTCCGTTCTCTTTGTTGTCACAATCCAGGAGCTCGGGCCATGCCCATTAGGACTCATGTCCCTTTCAATATGCTATGGGAGCGTTGTTGTTCTCTTAGGATCCGGTCGAAATGGGGGACCGGTGAACACTTTTAACTGAAAAGTACCTTAGGACATGCTCCATTACCTGCTTTCCATGCGCCGACATTCACGAGCTGCAAGACCGAATTGGGACCTTACTTCTCTCTCTTCTCCCCTATATCCCCTGGTTCCCGTTGTAACGTTGTTGATGATCTACGATGTATCAAAGGGATTTGATGATCGGACTGGCCCATCCACTCTTGTGTCTATGCATGTTTTGTTTTGTGATCTGGAAGGTTGCTCTCGTAGGCCCTGCTTTGCGCGTCTCCGATGGGATCTTAGGGAGACCATGAGGAGAGTGTCACATGAAGAATGGCTATGGAGCTACTTGTTGTCGCCCATGTACTGCTGATCTTCCTATTTGCCTTCATAGCCTATCTTGCTTTTCTGTCATTTGTTAATCTACAAATGGCTTGATCGATTTCATGTGCTGACACCTGTCAGAACGTTTCGTCTGTAACAGCCAAGCGATGCGGGGCGCCTTGATGGAAGTTGACGATACGGCATGAGTATCGCCATCACACTACGATAGCATTGTAATGTGTTGTGAGGCAATAGGTGCATTTCTCACTTGGTAGTGTTCTTGGGTTTCAACCGAGGAGATTAGAGATGGGTGTTATGAGTTCGATGGTTTCCCTCCAACCACCCTCCCTTCCCTTTCTGGTTCTTCCTCTCTTCCTTTCTGCCCTTCTTTCGTATCCCTCTGCATACTTGTTGGTTTGGGGGGCCTGATCTTTGTGCTGGCACCCTCCTCTCGACACATAAACAGGAACATCCATTTTCATGTGCGATAATGTTAAGCGGCTTGGTTTGTTCGCTTTTGCTGCATGGGTTTGCCTTGCTCGTATGGGCTGCAATGTTGATCTGGTGGCGGGTCCCTCGAGTATTATGTTCTCTATATTGATGATATGCTTCCTGGTGATAAGATATTAGTTGCGTTGCTAGTCCTAGGCCGCTGCTTTCAAGGATTGCTTGAGATCTCAATGGTATTTGCAAATCTACCGAGGTCATTCATGAGGAAACAAGGGTTGTGATACGGCTTACTGTGTAAGCTCGTAGCACTGATGTGTTGGTAACCCTTCAATACACCGAGAGGAACGATCGACTGGATAGGAAGCTATAACCATTCCTCTGTTGCATGTCTTTCGGTGGTGGTAGTGATCTGTGAATTCTTCTTGGTTTGGGCATTGGGTGATCATATCATGCCTTGCAGATCCGGATGGAGGTTGAGGCCGCGGTGGGGTAGATCATGGTATTGACTCTACTATTGAGGGATTCCTCTACGGTTTTGTAAGACTGGTTTATAGTTTGGGAATTGGATATGACGGGCGCACCTGTGATTCGATTGAATCCTTCTTTCTACCTCGGAGACCCTGGGTTTTGCCGACAAGTTGAGCTGGTGTGATCACTGTGATGACTATCGGTTGGTGATGTTTGGGTCAGTGGTGACTCTTTCAAGAGATTTCGGTTCCATGGTCTGTTGTAGTACGTGGTCATGGATAATGCACCCTGAATGCGTCATGGAGCGGCTTGGCTTATTAGTTACACGAGGTTAGATATGATAAGCTGCGATCTGCGTGGCGTCATTCCGACGTGATGTTTCGATGAAACTTCTTACGCACGATAATCAGAATCAGACAGAATAAAGGAGTGTTTTCTGATCCGTTTTTTGTCTTGACAAGGAAATGAGGGGCTAGATAGATGCTTGTAGAATGAATGATCCTAGTCTCTACAGGTAGTCGTGCCTCGAGGTGATGCTCTCGCCGTATTTTTCCCGTCCCATGTCAGATTGGATGGGCAAGTCCAGGTGAAGTGACGATGTGACGAAGATGAGTCAATGCTTCCCTAATAAATTCTTTTCTCATGAAGAACATTTCGTGTCCTAATGCTTCGAGTGTATGGAGTGTACTTCTTGGCTTTCATTTTTTTCGTACGAGGCAGTAGGCACTTGAAACACTTTTGTTGGGATTCGGTGACTCGTCCGTGACTACCAATTGTACCGTGTTTTGGCTCGTACTAGTTCGTTGAGAGAGATATTTTTGCGAATTTATGGATCCCCGATGATGCGTACTTAGAATATACATCTAATTATTGGTTTTTTACCTACTCATGAAGTCTGTTAAAGAGTGTCGCTTTGTGCTATGTGCCGCTCCCTTAATAATGTGTTTTCTGTGTGAGTTATGATGCAACATGCCATAGCCCAGCCGTGGGAGTAACGTATCCGTAAACACACATACAAATACGCACGTTTTTTTTTTTTTTTAGTCTGTCAATCAAATAATCAAACAGTCAATCAATCAACCAACCAATCACATTCAAGTCAAAAAACAAAAACGGCGTTGTTTTTTTTTTCCATTATATAGGGTTACCAGCCCGTACGTGCGGAGGTCCCTGGGCAGACGTCCATACGTAGGGGGGTTCGGGGTCCCGTACGGGGGTTGAACCCGACGGCGTTCGGCCCCCGCCAAAAATGATTTCGGGGGCTAAAAATATATTTTTTTTTCTGATTTTGTTTTTATGAGTTCTCTATCGCGTGAGGTACACGCCTATTAAGTGTCAAGTCATTTGGCTCAGCCAAATTAGAATTAAAAATCGCCAAAGATGGCGGTGTCAAAACGTGCTTGCCCACGTTGTTTTTTTTTTTTTAACTTTTTGTTTTCACTTTAGTTCGGGATCTAAACAATTTTATTATTTTTTGAAACTTTTTTTTTTGTGTTTTGCATTCTGTGAAGTACACATATCCAAATTTTCAGGGCCTTTAGCTATTCCAAAAAAAAATGAAAATTCGCCAACGATGGCGGTGTCGTAAACAAGCTCGCGAACTCACTAAATTTAATTCTATTTTTATTTTTTATTATTTTTATTATTAGTATTTCTTTTTCGTAGTTTATTTTTATTTCAAATTTGGCAAGTATTTTCGATGTAATGTTCAGGCAAATCTTGTTAAGTTTATTTTGCTTCATAACATAGCTTTTTTTTTTTTTTTTTTTTTTTTTTTTTTTTTTTTTTTTTTTTTTTTTTTTTTTTGGCTCTGCGTTCGACCCGAACGGCCGAACGCATCCCCATGGGGTCCCATACGTTCGGGTTGTGGTTTTGGGGGAGGAGTGAGATTGGTCGTGGTGCTTGCAGTAGAAGTTAGTGAAAGCTTTCTTGGATGCCCTGAAGTAGTCGTAGCCATGATCCTTGTCGTCCCCATAGTGCCGCTTGGATGAATAACTCTTCTTGTGGTCATTGGCCTTGAATTCGGATATTCCCAACCGGCATACATGGTAAAATGATAGGAGATAAGTGCTTGTATGCAACTGGCGTGGACTTATTGACAGTCCAGGGTGATAGAAATATATGTCGGGCGACAACCAGTGTCGGTCCCATGAACGTGACCGGCCGGTCACCGGGCCAAAATCCGTTCACGGGTTTTCTGCCCACCTGGGCGCCGATACGGTCGGGACCGGGGCGGGAGGGGGGGGGKGTGGGGGTCTTCTACAACCCCGTGCTTTCAAATCTAAAAAAAAAAAAAAAAAAAAGAACAGGTGTCTTTGAAAAAAAATAAAATAAATCAGAATTGGGGGGTGGAGGTAGGTGGGGTGTTGGCGCAGGGCCGTGCGGGAAACGAGGCCCGACCATCTTTTTTTTTTTTTTTTTTTTTTTTTTCTAGTATGGCGTTGGCAACCTGTCGCAGCTCTTGATGTCATCATAATATCATCATAATTGTTTTTTTTTTGGCCCAGAACAGCCTGCGAATGCCCCACACGGCCAACGAAAGCCATGCCAAACACAGCCGAACTTGATTTTTTTTTCGATAAAATTAAAAAAATAAATTTCGATCGGAAAAAAATAAAATAAAATAAGGGCAAGTACCCCTTGACATGGGGCACAAACTTGTGCAAAGAAAACACCCCCCTACAAGCCAAAAAAAAAAAAAATGGAGTTCCCGCTCTGCGTGAACTCCGTGAACTCCAATCGGTCACGAAAAACGTGACCGGTGACCGGGCAACGTTCACCAGGGCCATGAACGGTGAACGGGGGTACGACACTGGCAACAACCCTTTTCTTACTTGTCCGCGTCTCCGCGGACGATACTCATGCAGTAGTTAAACTCGGAGTTGATCAAAGGGAAAACCTTGTTCATGCCCTCTCTCATAGCCTTGGTTAAATGTTGCTTGACCTCCTTGGGAATCCGTGAATTGATGCAGTCATTAGCAATTAACGCAACTCTTGAACAAAAATCTTAAGCCACTGATTTATCGATGGAATAATAGGAATAGTTCATGTTGACGGCAAGGAACCTTATATAGGCTTCAACTTGAGAACGGTAGCATGTTGACTCAGAGACAAAAAGTTTCTTCCAGGCAGATAACTCGTCATAAGCTGGCTGAGACTTGCCGTTGAGTTTCCCGAGGATTGCATCCATTTCTGACTGGATCTTCTTGTAGAGTTGTGTGAGAACCAGATACTCTCCATCGCGCTTAATCAATTCGATCTGAAGCTTCTGGATGGAGAGCTGATTCTATTCCTCCTTGAGAAGTAGTTGCTGCTTCAGTTGCTTAAAAGCTTCAATAGTGAGCGGTGGAGGTAGTCGAGATGACGACGAGGAGGGATCGCGAGCGGTGAAAAGACGGGGTGGGCTTGATCTGATAAGGGGGGGAGGGAAAGTGGGCAAGGAGGGGTTGGGGGGTTCGGGGGTTCGGGGGTTGGGGAGTTGGGGGGTTGGGGGGTTGGGGGGGTGGGAGAGGAACAGGGTTTTTCATCTTAATCGTAAGAACATGTACTATGAAGAATTGGTCCGAGTTATCAGGTTGTATGGTAAAAACACTAAAACGGAGATCAAAGATGTCTTGAGTGAGTGGGTTGACACAGTCTATGATCTTAGTTGGTGAAACGATAGGAGGAAGTACAGGTAGCACAAGAATGACTTCTGCCCCAAAAACAGATTGAGGGTAAGAAAAGGCTAGGAACGTTTTTAGCCAGTGATCCATCTGGACAATTTTACAAGAGGAAGAATCAAAATATTTGGTCTTTCAGAGTTTTAATACTTTTCTTCTTCCTTTCCCTGCTCCTACTCATCTTGTGACTCCGTTAACTCCCCCCCCCCTTCTCCTTTTCCCCGCTTCTTTGTTCTCCCCCCCCGCGTCCTTCCTTAATTAATATTTTCTTCCATTTTTTTTTTTTAATGCTTGTTTTTTATTATGGAAAGAGGTTGAGTATTCTGGGGAAGAGGAGAATGAGGAGTAATAAATGTGATGCAAAAAAGAAGAAGGTGAAGATAGTAAGTGCTTGGAGGATAATTTTTGTCGGAAAGAAAATGCAAGGAAAGAGTGATGAGAGTTCAAAGATTGCAACGAGCGGTAAAAAAGTTATTGTTTCGATAACTTGATCCAAGAAATACTCAATTGTGATCTGCGAGGAAGATAACACGCATAGGTGAAAAAGGTGCGAATAAGGGGTAGTTTTAAAAATGCAGTAAGAAGGGAA
>BFEA01000810.1:239137-252015 GCA_003427395.1 Chara braunii | reverse complement strand
CGCTCCCGCTGCGTCCCCCACTCCCGCGCACACATACACGCGCACGCACACACACAGACACACACACACACACACACACACAAACACACACACACACACACACACACACACGCACACAAAGACACACCCACCCGTGCATACAGACACACACACACACACACACACACACACACATAGACAATCAATTCAATCACTTAAATTGATTGATTGATTGATTGTGCGTGTGTGTGTGAGTGGGCCAGTGTTTTACCACCGACCCAACAAACTAAAAATAATGGAAAAAAAAAATCATCAACGGTTTTTTTTTTTTTTTTTTTGAATTTCGATGTTCTTTATTTATTTTTTTCCCTTCATTCAAATGTTGTGAAAAAAAAATAAAAATCACAGGCCTGTAGTTTTTTTTTTTATCTACACGCCCATATATATTATATATATATATATATTTTTTGCCCATTTTTAGCCCCCGAAAAAATTGTTGGGGAGTCTTGCCTGCACTCAGTCGCGGGGGGGGTCCCGACCGTGTGTGGTAAAAAAGCCCGCGGTCATGACCGCGGATAGGGATGTGATCGAACGGGTTTGTTGTCCTTTTTTTTTTTTATATGACAATTGTAGATGCATGCATTTCAAGCGGGAAAAGCATCACTTGATTAGTTGCGTGATTGGTCGACGAATCCATCAATCTATTGATCACTCGATCTAACTTTTGAGTGATCAATCAAAACATCGAAAGGATTGATCGACCAATCTATCAGAAGATTGATCGATCAATCCATCAAACGATTGATTGATCGGTTCATCAGTGCATTGATCGATCGAATTGACCGGCCGAGTGATCGATCGATTTGGCTAGACGATGGTTGTTGCCCTAGTCACCTAGTGACAAGATCAATTAATCAGTTGGAGTTGAGAGAAATATTGCAATTAGAGCGGAGTTCGAGTTTCTCTAGTTTACAAAGAGTCCTTCGTCGCTCCCTTTCGTTTCCCTTCCCCTTCCCTCTTTTTCTTTCCTTTTTTTTTTTTCTTTTTTTTCTTTTTTTTTTAATTAGCCGAAGGCAGATGATTTAATGTCATGGTTGGTTGATCATCAGCTGGAAACAAGAGCTTGACCTGCGATAACAGAATTCTTCGAAATAGATGGATGAATGCTTGTCCGTTTATCCCTTTTTTTTTTCCTCCCGCCTTTTTTTTTTTTTTTTTTTTAACAACAAAAAAAGAGTGATGCACATAGTATCATAATAGAAAAAATCCCTAAGCTTGCTGATTTTCAAATGGTTTGAAAATTTCTGAATTATCATGAAGGCTATTGGAAACACCATTAATATATCCTTGCTTTTTCGGTCTCTGAGCTGTTAAAAAGAGCAAATGACAAATTGATTTATCCATTGGGTGATTGGTCGATCCATCAATCGAGATGATCGCCTAGTTTATCAAGCTAATTGCTCGACGGATCGATGAAACGAATATTCGACTGATCGATTAATCGTTTGATCGATTAATCGTTTGATCGACCATTCCATAAAGCGCGTGATAGTCGTAGCCAACAATTGATTGATGGACCGATTATCAAATGGGTGATCGAAAGGTTGCTTGGAAGTCAGATCGAACGGGTTTTTATGAGAGTGCTGTAGAGATTGAGTAGTCGCCTGAAAAGTCGAGACATTAGTTGCGCTGTCAGGGCATAAACCTTGACAAGGGTATCTGCCCGTGTTTTTCGATGTCGGACGCTGTCCCACCTTTTTCATTGAATTGAATGACTTGATGAGATTGACGTTTGCCAAAAGTTTATTTAGATCTGACCTTTGACTAACAAACTAAAAGTTTTCGGACTTTAGTCCGGACACGTGTAGCGTCCGAGAGTAGCGTCAATAACTGGCAATGTTGCGCTTTTGGCGAGGGTATTGTGGTACACGGTCGCGAGATCACTAAAGTTGAGCCTATTCTAAAAACAAGGGAGTGCGTCGGGTATAGAACCGCTGCTGGGCGCATCGGTCCGGCACCGCACGGGGGCAGCGTGGGACCCTCCCGGCCGCGTCACGCAAGAGTTGGTTTTTAGAACCCTTCGTCGCAATATACATGGAGCTTCCACAAGCCGCTCCAGCCGGGTGCGCCAGCCATACCTCTCGCGAGCCCCTACGACAGGATAGGGCCTACACGAGGCACGACTTACCTACACCTTATGGGAGCTCTCACCTCCCTTCGGTGGGCGTATCCCCGCCGAGCTACCAGTCCACAGTACGAAAGCTAATCAATTGCAATCGCAGAGGTGGACCAGCCGAGGGCGTTTCTCGTTCGCTGTAGCATAGGGGGTACGCGCGGTAATACGCCTCTATCGGACCCGCACGCGAACCGGCGTCTTGGGGGGACTGAGGTCCCAAGCTCGACTCATCGTCGGTCGACTAGGACGCATCCCACACACCACGCGCACTCCACTTTACGAACACACATACACACAAAACAACATATATACGAAACGANGACTCATCGTCGGTCGACTAGGACGCATCCCACACACCACGCGCACTCCACTTTACGAACACACATACACACAAAACAACATATATACGAAACGACACAATACCAACAACGCGACAACGCTCCTAGCCCCTCGGTAGCCAACCCATAACTTTCCAGTGCGGAAAYCGGATAGGCGTCGCGCGCTGAACTTAGTATAAAACCGCGCGGACGGAGGGCATACTCACATCGACTTGCAATGCAGGCATACACAAGCAGTCGCAACGATGACGAACTATGTAGTGCCCATAATCAAGCGGTCCCTCATGGATCCGAGTACCGCTTATGACACTCAAGTGTCAGACTTGAAGTGTCGTGAGGGCCTAACCCTTCACGACATTGCACGGCTGAAGGAAAAATCGTGCAGCCGCCGCTGCACCTTAGGCTCTCGACCTGAGTGTCTCAGTAGGTAAATAAAAAAAGGCTCTTCGCGAGGGAAAACCCTTCCCCTACAGAGCCTAGGGCTTGGGATGTCCTGGACAAGGACCTCGAATCCCGGCCCAGGACCAAACGTCCAACTAAGAAAATCGTCAAAAAGCAAGAGACAAGAATAAAAGGAGAGACCTCCCCTAAGCCCCTTAGTCTCAGCTTCTGAGCGGGCTCTAATGTGGGGGCTCTTCAACCCATGCAGACATTCATCCCAAGTATACCCATGTATACATATATAAGGGTTAAATATGTGACAATCACTTCTCATGGTTTCGCTGGGGTCTCTCACAATAATACGTATATGTGTGATCGTAAGCAACCAAATCCAAAATTTGATTCACAGCACATACCTGCCATCACATCAACAAACCAAATCAACAGCCCACACATTACACGAAGTCAACCCCAACCACCTTCGACACTCATACCCCTCGCTTTAGCCATGCAAGCCCCAAACCTCCTGTCCAACCAACCTTAATTAAATACTCAACATCTTTGTTAAATGGTCATTCAATAAAAGTCCGGGTGAAACCTTAATAAAACAACGAAATCACCAGGGCTAAAGCCTTTTAGGTTGAGTGTAGAGGGATTGTTGAAATTGAGTCGTAGACCGACGAATCGGAAACCGACATGTTATCGTGTTATCAGTGATAACAGTGATAACAGTAAGTGATCCTCAAGGGATCAAGCTGGATCTAGCCCTGAACTTGGATCAAATGATCAAAATGACCTGTAACACACGACAGACCAATCCCCAAGCTAGGATCATAAGTGTATGGAGAATAAAACTCCATAATACATCCTCACTCAAAACTTCCTTATTAGCTAAATCTAAGTCTACTTTTAAGTCCGTGCTTAAGCTGAAGGTAGACCAACTGCAAAGTCTCCCCTATTCTGGGTGGATCGCCTGAATCACCTATTAAAATATAATCTATCTCCTCTAAACTAAGAAAATTTTGGGAGCACTTCCCGTAGGAAAAGTATCTTTTCATAATTTATATAAGCCGAGATATGAGAGCGGAAATAAAATCTAACTCTGGAAAGTCAAATAATGTCTAACTCTCTTAATTAGTAGAAATTTGGGTAGCACTCCCTTTAGAAAGGAAGACTTCCCAGATTTATACTAAGTCAGATATGAAAGCAGAATGAATCTCTAATTCTGGAAAGTCAAATTCTGTCTAACTGTCTGAATTAGTAGAAATTTGGGCAGCACTCCCTTTAGAAAGAGAGACTTCCCAGATTTATACTAAGTTAAATACGAAAGCAGAATTAATCTCTAATTATGGAAAGTCAAATTCTGTCTAACTCTGAGAATTAGTAGAAATTTGAGCAGCACTCCCTTTAAAAAGAAAGACTTCCCAGATTTATACTAAGTCAGATATGAACTCGAACACAGTTCGAGTTCAACTTTTTAGACTGAATTTAACTAACTCCTTAATTTTGCAGAAATTTCGGAAGCACTCCCTCTAGAAAAGTGTTCTCCCAAACTTTATACAAAGCGAGGTCCAAAATTTGAGAATAACTTTGACTTCTCAAAGTCCAATTTTGTCTAACTTCCTGAATTAGTAAAAATTTGGGCAGCACTCCCTCCAGAAAAAGAGACTTTCCATATTTATACTAATCTATATATGAAAAAGACAAGTTGAACTCTGACAAGTCAAAAAATGACTTACTTCTGGGATTTGTAGAAATTTCGGCAGCGCTTCCCGTAGGAAAAGTAGCTCGCCAAGATTTATACAAAGCCAAGTATAAGAAAAAATCTCAGAAAATGCAGGAATTGACCTAAGTAAAAAAACGTTATTACAGAAAATGCAGGAATCGACACTAACTCCTATGGCTTCAGCACGTGGCGAGCAACTACACCAACTACCTATAGTAATAAAACCCAAACAAACTAGTCATCCCATCCAGTCACATGCAAACCAAACCACGAATGTAAGTACTCTCACTCTCCCAAGTTCATTCCATATAAATAGTTCGTGAATCTTCAAGTCATTGAATCCTTATACCCATCTTACAAAAGACATAGAGCTGGACCATTCGCCATGGAAACAATGCCCAACTTGTCTTTATGATATACACGAACAGGTTGCACAACTACTTTTTTTTCTTCTTTTGGGCAGATGACTAAGTCATTCGCCATGGAAACAATGCCTAGTCGCCCTGAGCTGTTTAATATCCAAAGATTTTAATACTTCTCTGACTTTAATAAAAAGAAAAGACAAATATGGACAGGGGACTGAACCATTCATAGTAGAAACGATGTTCAGCTTGCCCCAAACTATTTTCATTTATACTCTGCATTTTTCCTTCTCCCTTCTTAATGATATGGCTTAACGCTGGACCATTCACAGTAGAAACAATGCCCWGCTGTCAGTTCACATGCAARTATACATAAAGTATTTTTCCTTTATACTTAGTTTAATTTACGTGCGTGGTTTTCAGGYTAAGCCATTCACCATGGAAACAATGCTTAGCCTTAGACMAAAAATCCTCCCTMATAATAAAACAAGAATTTAAACCCTTTYAATCASGCAAAAMCCCTAAGAGTTAACTAGAGTAGCCAGRCCATTCACAGTAGAAACAATGCCTGGTTCCCTAGAAAACAATAAAATAAACATAGCAACGAGACCATTCACAGTAGAAACAATGCCTGGTCCTTCAGAAAACAGTCAAATAAAMATAGCCCTGAGCCATTCACAGTAGARAYAATGCTCAGGCTTTGGTTGACCCTTCCAAACKYATGCAAAACWGCCTTCCTCCCACCTTYCCCCAGTTTATCCCTTWGTCTGCTTTCAGTCAGAATAAAGAAAAAAAACTTAGGTTTCACTCTCACACGTTCCTTCCATTCAATCTGATTAGGTCCTGAAGAGAAAGCAAAAACCATAGGGRCARCACATGCATACCGCAATCATACTACAGGGAGATAGGCAAACATGGGTAGTAGTAGGTTTGTACAGATGGAAATGGTTTACCTGAAAGTTCCCTGCCTCCAGAACCTCGCCTAGGTTCCGGCAGAGTTCCCGCAATCGGTGGGTGGACTCCCCACAGAGTCTTGATGCGGACCTACGGGTTGCAATCCCGCCTGCCGCCTTCCCCTCGTAACCAGCAGACTAGACTTAGACTTAGAAAGATAGAAAGAAAAAACTGTGAGACTCTCAGAAGGGTGCCCTCAGACTCACGAGAGAGGGCCTTGTAATCTTCATGCGCCTGAGGGCCCCACAATGACAGCCATATAGCAACCGCTTGGTCAACCTGAAGTCAACCCACCGTCCTCACTCTCTTGACGAACCCCCACTTCGCAACATTATTTCCCTTCTCAAAGCCCGAATGACTGCTATCCAGCCTAGACGGCCGCACTCGCATGGCCTACACTTGCCCTTTCACCTCAACGAAGTAGCGGCACACAACGAACTGTGCCGCAGCGCTCAGTGGAAGTACAGCAACGCAGTCGTAGCCCAGGGACTGCCACCGCAACACAGCAACCTAGGTAGACCGCAGTGTTCACAGTAATGGACAAACAGAAAATACTGCAGCCTTACCGCTTGTTCCTCACTCCTTAGCCTTGGTTGTCCATCTCGTTGCCGTTTCCGACTCGCTGCCTCGTTTGCAATTCTGGCCAGCCGTGTCCGAACAGAACCCAATGTCAACTCTCCGTAGCATACACAGTGTGAGGCCCGTCAGAGCACCGCAACCATGTGCCACAGCGGGACACGAAAAAGCGGAGCAAGTGTATGGCTGTATACCAGCAGCAGACCCTGGGTAACACCTAGCGAAGTACAGTAACCAGCGGGAGCTCACACGCAAGCAGACGAAACCCAGGCAGCAGGACCGTGACAGAGGCACAGGCAGGGCAGTCCGCACACCCAACACCGAGCAAAGGCAATACACCTCCTACTTACACCATGAGTAACCCCGGCCGTTCATCAGTTCCTGCCACCCCTTCTCCCTTTCTTGTTGTTGTTCTGTCTCGCCCACCATTCCATCCTTTATCTGCGAACGCCCCCGGTTGCTTCTCGGGCCAGGGCGACTCGCCTCCTTAGTACGCGGGGACCTCTATTAGGTGGGGTTTTCCGGGGCCGGGACCAGGACCGGGGAAGCCGCGATCAGCAAGATGAAGACCGCCGTTCGAAAGAGCAGTAGATGGCCTTGAATATAACTTCGAACTGCCTATACGCTACAGAATAGGAATGTATCTCCTGCCAACCCGTGGGCAGATGCATCCCCGTTTCCGGTTTCCATCCGTGCGCAGCTCCGAACTCTCGAACCTTGCATCCGCTGCTCCTTACAGACGTACTGTCCGACACCTTCCCTTCTGCATAAGCAGCGCAGCCGAGCGAAATCAGGATGGATCTTCCCCGGAATTCGACTACATACCTGCCTAATGAGTACCCACTCCTCAGCTCAAATCCATACTACGCGTACGGGCGGTGCGGCGGGTTTAACAGGTAAGTCTCCTCCTCGCTGCCTACATGCGACCTTCCTATAGCAGCTGCAGTTCAAAATCGAATGAATCTTCCGCAAAAGTGCGGATGGATTCATTCCCAACTTCGAATTGCCTTCCCTTACGTAGCCTATATCCCCCACAACGCTATAACTACCGCCTTGTTCCCAATTTCGGTCGTGCCATCGTCATAGAACCCCCGAGTAGGATCTCACCCAGCCCGTTTTCCATCAAGGATCGGGCGGTTTTTCTCGCTTTCTTTCTCCCACCTACACTCCCTTCCGCCATCTCCACGCAACCATAACTACCACTAACTCTCATCCTATTGATCTAACCCCCAAACTAACTCCATGATTCTACTCGTAGTGGTCGAAAACCCCAAGATCGAGCTTTGGTTCGCCCGTTTTTATCGAAAATCGGGCGAACTACTCATCTCCTATTCTCGACATCTCTTCCCCTACCATAGCCTCCGCGCAGGCTTTTTCTTACTAACTTCTAATTTACTCAACTACTCCCAAAACTAACGGCGCCATCAGAATCGCCCTGCCCAAAAACCTCAACTCTGACTCTTCACTCACATAGATCCATCAAGGATCGAGTGCAATCTCGGTCCTCCCCCTCACCATCTCTCTGTCCGCCATCACTCCGCGGAACAGTTTTTTATACTAACTCCTCCCCTGCTGACTTTCTCTTAAAACTAACGCCGTAGTTAGATTCGCCGACCCCTAAAACCCCTATCTAGACTCTTACTTCGCCCGATTCTACCAAGAATCGAGCGCGATGTGCATCCTTTCGTCCGCCATAGCCTCGCTCCCTTCATTCCCAACTCCGAATGCACCTAGCGCGCCCCTCCGTCCACATTCATTCCCCTTTTTGCTGCGCCCGCTGATTCATCTCTCCGCCCCTTCTTCCGTGGTTGTACCCGGTGCGAAAGCTGGTCTAGGTCCGGTCACTCCTCAGCACCCCATCGTTCCACTGCGCTGCGCTGCCCATCTCCTTTGCGCGTATGTACCCGGCGCGGATCCAACCCGGGTTCATTCGCCCCCTCTTGCTGCTGCCCGTCGCCTCTCACCCTCGTGGCTGCCCCCTCTCCCCGACGGCTCTCCTTAGTCCGTCACCCCCTGGAGCAGCCGCCCGTCCGCTGTGCTATCACTCCGTCTCTCAGCCGGGTTGACGTCACCCCGGCGCCTTAAACGCGGTACGGTCCGACAGTCAGTCGAATGCCAAAGTGCAAAATGCGCCTGGCTGTTGGGCTTCCTCCGCTATATCCGTACCGTCCTTGCGCAGGGGCCATGCTAATCTTCTGTGTATCGTTCCAATTTTAACGGATGCCCCGAAGGACTTGGTCGGGTCTATGCCCCCACAGCAGCACCAGAGGGCACTCCGCCTGCTGTCCGCCTGCGCCCGACACGATTCACGTCCGGGTTCACCCCGGATCTTGTTTTTGTCCTACGTCACCCTTACGTAGGGGCCCTACTAATCTCCTCTGCAGTATTCCGGCCCCGACGGATGCCCCGAAGGACTTAGCCCGGGCCATGCCCCTCGACACTTCGAGGGATGAGCAGGCCCAGGCAGACCAGAACTTTTGGCTTTAGTCATCGGGCTCCATCATTTGGGCTTGGAGACAGGTCTGTACTTTAGCAGTTTAATAGTGTACCCATTGAGATGGGCCTTTGAGTGCCGGCCGCGCCCACGGCGCCTCGTCCTAAGACAAGACGAGGCGCCGCTTTGACGCAGCCATAAAAACAATTTGTAATTGCACTTCATGCAACCCCCCCCCGCGAATGCAACACTCCCTATGTGACTTTATCGCAGCCTTGTGTCCAATATACAAATAACTTAATAGTGGTGAGGATCAGCGGGGCTGCTGATACCTTACCAGTCCCGAGGGGCAGGCCCGCCGCCGCTCTCGCCAGCAAAAATCCGAGGGGGAAAGCCCCGTCGGGCCCTCAACCCCTCGGTCTCCTCCGCGCCGCTTTGCTGCTTTCGGGCCGACGCCCGCCGACCTCGATCCCCAAACCTCCGTAGTAATAGTCTGATGCCGTAACCTTAAGGGATAAGCTTAAGCCTGGGGCTGAGTCCCGCAGAATACCATATAGGCAGTGCGGCGCGACGCTTTTGGGCCAACCAAACGGCTGCGCGGCTCCCATTAGCCCGCACCGGTTTGCTTATACCATGCCATAACTACCCCGCGCGCCATCCTACGACACCCCGCTTACCGCACAAAATCGCGCCGTTATTGCCGATGCCGTCGTCGGGGTCGTTTCTCAGCACACGCGCTTGACCTACTAATCAAAAAGAAAATATCCTTAATCCCTGCTTAATAAAAAATAATAATATCACCAAACGAAACGACCGAGGTCCGGGCCAACTTTACGATTAAATAACAGAAAAAGAATCACGCGCGCCTTAACCTGCGCGCCCACGCACTCGCTATTGCGGTCAACCACCCAGTGAAAGCAATTACTGACGCAACCGTGCTTAGCGGGGTATACTTAAATTCTAAACCAAAACTATTTTCTGTCACTTGCAAAAACCAGGGCGGATACCCTTGTAAGGGTATTCGCACCGACACCGCGGCGGAAGGGAAATAGGTAGAAGAGGTTTTATTTCTTAGGCCCGCGGGGTTTGATTTCGTACCAAGGGCCAAAAAAACCGGCGTCGTGGCCTACCCGGTTGGGTGACCGTCGGGTATAGGACCGCGGCACATGGGGAATAGGTAGAAGGGGTTTTATTTCCTGGGCCCGCGGGGTTCGATTTCATACCAAGGGCCAAGAAAACTGGCGTTGTGGCCTACCCGGTTGGGTGACCGACGAGCCGTGGCTGTCCTGCTATTCGACGGGAAACAGGCCAGGAAGGAAGGCCTGTCAGGCCTTGGGCAGGGCCTGCAATGCCACAAGCAGGCAGGGCTGGTAAGGCTACAGCAGAGGGGAATGGGAAAGACGCGAAGCTCTCCTTATAGAAGAGCTGCTCCTATCATTGTTGTGATAGGAGCTAGCCAAGTAGGTTACCATACATGACTTATACCCTATGGATATCGGGATTGAACTTGGTATGCTGGCCCTACTCGGCAAAGTTCCTTTTGGAACTGATGTCCGATGACGAGGCCGATCTCGGTCGTGCGATCTTAGGATCGCGCGACTTAAATCAGTTGCGCGGAGCATGGCCCTTGCGCTTTCAAGGAAGACATGCATAAATCGAGAAATGTTCGGAGGAAAAAAAAAAAAAAAAAAAAAAAAAAAAAAAAAAAAAAAAAAAAAAAAAAAAAAAAAAAAAAAAAATCGTCTGAATTCGAATTTGGGTTTGTAGTTCCATAGATTGTGGGTGTGCTTTGATCAGACGTGACCGTTGGAACATAACGCATACGTGTTGGATTCGAGTTTTCCAAAAGAGAACTAGGGAAAAAAAAAAAAAAAAAAAATTAACATCAGAAGCGCCAGATGGCGCACTGTGAAGTGACAACCTGACAGGGAGTTAGACCTCCCAAAAGGCAATAGAAGAAATAGACCCAGCTTTCTCATTGGATGTTATCATAGGACTCCTAGGCGGCCGCCGTGCTAAGAGCTGACTCGGTCAGATGGTGGCAGCGAGGCAGGGGTCTAGTTTTGGTCACTTACTCAGGGCAGGATGCCAGATCGGTCGGTTTTGTAGTCAATGCGTCCGTATCAGGATGCTTTTGAGGCCCAGGTGCACCAGCAAGAACTTCAGAAGAGTTCGGCAGCCACGAAAGGACCTCTTTCTCAAGGACGGGCTCTTCAAGAATTTCAAGGCCTCCTAAGGCCTCTTCATCTGTAGGGGTCCAACAGGACCGAACCCCGAATAGGGGTGGCCAGTATTTGGCCAAATCAAGCAGGGAAGGGTAATCTGGAAATTGCGCGCCACCGGTGAGCCATTCCAGAGATTCACGGGTTTTTGCTATTTCTAGAGAAATCGCTCCGTAGGAATCTGTGCTTCTTTTGTCCTTTGCTCTTCCCTCGATCGCGACTGCGGCGCCGCTCCTTTCGACGTACCTGCAACGCATCACAGGACAGACGACGTTAGACTTCGTACGGTAACTTCGTTCGTTTTACCGAAAAAGGCAAGTTACTTAATGACTCTTAATAACCATAGCCTGTTTTAACGAAGGTAATGAAGCTTTCCCCGTCCTTACTATTTCAAATGCTCACCTGGAAGAACGTAGTCGCAAGATGAAGCTAGGTGCAACTCTGCTTTCTAAACGATCAATCTGCTACGAGGAAATAATGTCTGCAGCGACCTTCAACCTTCTTCTTACTCATAGGGCCGAATCACCTTTGCATAAATAGACAAGCAACGGACTGGGCAGCTGAATGTAGACAGTATCTTGCGTATAGCCGGCTTAAAGAGTGCACGATGTAGCTGTGATCCGCCTTTTCAACGAAAGTAGGAAGGTCGTCAGAGGACTAACGCACCGCTTCGTAAAGCTTGATCTTCTCTCATTGACGAAAGTAATCACCAATGTTCCTCCCTGCTAAGCTTGCTCAACTCGACTATCAAGGTATTAGCCTCATCTTTCCTTAAGTATAGAAAGGAAGGAGGGTAGCTGAAAGGCTGTTTTTGCAAGCTACTACCGCGCTAAAACAGGAACTCTCTCTACCAAGCTTCTTACCGCCAAGCCTTAGCTCCTGTTAGGGGAATAACTGTTTTTTCCCACCTTTTTCATTGAACTCTTTGCAGAACCACTCTGCTTATGGGCATACTTCTATTCGGTAATAAACTTAACCGAGGAAAGAACGCCAGAAGAGTTACTCTTCCAACAACAGAGACTGCTTAATCGAAGAATGGAAGGCATCCTGTTATCGACATCCAAAGCTCGCCTTCACAAGTGTAAGAGACTGAAGAAGAATTTCAATATGAACGATCAAAGGAATAACCAGGTAATGATCAATCTTTTAGTCACTTACTAAGGATTAGTAGCACCTTTGTAGACGTTTTTTCACCTGGATCTGAGTTTTACGCTTAACCATCACTATTGGTAAGCGATACTGCACGAGAGTTTCGGCTCAGGCTCACCACCACGGATGGCTTTCAAGTCAAGCAAAAGATCGGCTAAAGTTCGAAGATGCTACAGATTAAACGGTTAAATCCGTCATAAAACCGCGTTGTGTTTTTTACCTTGATTCTTAAGGCACAGGTCCCTGTCTCTGTGCTCTCGCCTCCTCTGACTCCAGGATAACCCTCCCCATCAGTTCATCGCGGAGTCGCGGGGCTGACGCTAGGATTTCCTTTAGGGTCATGAGGTCATTATGCCCTTCCAGCAGCCGGTCAATCACCTTCTCTACATCAAATCCCTCTTCCAACCGGACCGCGTATTTCTTCTTTTTGGGCAGTCCGTTATGTATGACCGGTTCGGCCTCTCCCCTGGTTCCCTTTTTCCTTGCCCGCTGCTCCGCTCTCTGATCCTCTTCTCTGCGCAGCCTCTCGTCCTCTTCCTCTTCATCATCGTCGTCCTCTACTTCCACAGCCTCTTTCCTTC
>BFEA01000810.1:226578-238842 GCA_003427395.1 Chara braunii | reverse complement strand
CTCCCCCTCATTCCTGGTTGAGGGCACGACCCCACCACATTTACTCCGGGTCGCCCAGGCGCTGACTCCGGGCCGGAGTCATAGAGGAATACTGTTGGGGCATTAGACTTCCATTCTTTCACTCCTTCACAGAGGCCTACCAACTCCTGTTGGTACCTCCCCATCTTATCCAGCAAGTCCTCCATCTTCTCAAATAAGACGGACAGAGGCTCCGTTCTTTCCTCCTCATCCTCGTCATCTGACTCAATGATTATCGCCTCTTCCGTCTCACTTCCTCCTCGTAGCCCTTGGGTCACTTCCTCATCGCTCCCCACTTCTTCCACCCCAAACGGTGGTTTCTCCTTTTCCTGCCATAGCGTGAACATGGCAGGGGGTGGTGGCCCAGCTGCCGCTCTTCGTTGGGCTTCAGCCCTCACTCTTCCAAGCCTTCTGTCAATGGCCTCCCCAAACTGATCGTAGATATTCCCATCCATACTAGAGGAAATCAGTCCGCTTCTCTCGTCTTCCCGTCTTATATTACAGAACCTTATAGTGTGGCCCTGCTGGTCACAATGTTGACAGATGGCCGTCCTCCAGTCAAAGCGGGGTCTTCCATACCCCTGACTTCCCTGATCCCCCCGGCCTTGATGGCCCTGGCCTTGGTACCCCTGGCCTTGACTCCCTTGGCCTTGGTACCCCTGGCCTTGACTCCCTTGGCCTTGGTACCCCTGGCCTTGACTCCCTTGGCCTTGGTACCCCTGACCTTGGCCATTCCATTGCCTTCCTCTTCCGCCGCCATTCTTGCCTCGCCCCTTTCCTCCACCCCTCCCTTCACTGCCTTGATTGCCCTGCGCCTGGTTCCCACCTCCTACAACACTGCCCTGTGAACTGGGATCAGGTGACGGTGGCGGGGCCACAAGTTGGGCCTGGGCCGCGGGGTAGATGGGTGGTGGCATACTCGTTTGTTGTCCGGCTACTGGCGGCATGCTTCCCCATGGCACAATTGCGTTGATCACCGGCCAGGGCCACTGTCCTTGAGAGGGGCCCGTAGTAGATGATGGAGCCGCCATACTTAAAGGGGCTGCTACCGGGGCCTGATGCGCCTGCGCTTTTCCTGATCCCTGTCCGCCCTGCGCCAAATTACGCACTTTGCGTTGGACCTTCGTCAGGTGCTGCGGCACGGGCTCTTCCTCTTTCCAGAGCTCCTCCTGACCAGCCTCCTCTATCACTGGCTCTTTTCCTTTTACTTTAGCAGCCGTCACCACCCTCCTTTGCACCACCGGCTCTGTCGCATACCCTAGCTGTGCTAATACGTCTGTAACAATCCTTGTTTTTCCTGGGGTCCCAGAAGCGGTCGCATCTCTTTCCTTTCTCTTCTGTCTTTGCAGGCGTACCTGACGTTGCTCCACCTGGTCCAAACACCCAACTTTCACCCCTCTGTCAATGGTGGCCCAGGTGAGCTTAGTGCTACCTCCTCCATGTCTCGTCAATTCGACGGTCTCCGATGCTGTGAGTAGCCCCAGGAAGATGGCGCACTGTGCTTCCTCCGAAATCCCATAGACCTTCCGCGCCCTCTTCTTAAATTCTTGAACAAAGGCCCCTATAGTCGTAAAATCCTCTTTGTTCATCGCTTCAAGGTCCGTGGTAGTCAACAACCCGTGTCCCAGGCGGTATTTCCTCCGCATTCCCTCCTTGAACCCCTCCCACCTACCTTGAGCCGCATCTATGACTTTCTTCACCTCCTGATGGTAGCTGTGGAGGACATACTGAAGGATGCGTTGAAACTTTACAACATCCGGCCGCCYGACCAAAKCTTGTTCCACCCGCTYTAGCCATTCTGAGACTCTCTCCCCACAGAAATGGAAAGTATCGACCTTTGGGATGTTGCTCGGGTTCCTTTCATGTTGGTCGATGGCCGCGATGAGGTCATCGAGTGTCAGRCCCTTCTTGGGAACAACTGATGCGCCGCCAGTCTCAGGCATCTTGACAGCCTCTTCTTTTTAAGTTCCCTGACAAAAGAAAACAAGCACATCCCCTTTATTCAACACTATACCTTGATCGGTCTATTCCATCCATCCTACCTAACCCTTAATACTTACTTTACCCAATGTCAACACGATCGTCCCTCATACTTCTTCTACTTCGGTAGATAAATTTCCTCACCTACACTTAGTCATTCATATATTCCTTCATTACCTTCTCATCACTCCTTTATGCCTTTTCTTATTCACTTCTCATACCCGGATAACGTTCCACCAGGGACAACGAGAGGCTTTCCGCTATCCCCGGCAGCGGCGCCACCTGTCGAGCGCATCGGTCCGGCACCGCACGGGCGCAACGCGGGACCCTCCCGGCCGCGTCACGCAGAAGTTGGTTTTTAGAACCCTTCGTCAGAATATACATGGAGCTTCCACAAGCCGCTCCGGCCGGGTGCGCCAACCATACCTCTCGCGAGCCCCTACGACAGGATAGGGCCTACGCGAGGCACGACTTATCTACACCTTACGGGAGCTGTCACCTCCCCTCGGTGGGTGTATCCCCGTCGAGCTACCAGTCCACAGTACGAAAGCTAATCAGTTGCAATCGCAGAGGTGGACCAGCCGAGGACGTTTCTCGTTCGCTGTGGCATAGGGGGTACGCCTCTATCGGACCCGCACGCGAACCGGGGTCTTGGGGGGGCCGAGGTCCCAAGCGTGACTCATCGTCGGTCGACTAGGACGCATCCCACACACCACGCGCACTCCACTTTACGAACACACATACACACAAAACAACATATATACGAAACGACACAATACCAACAACGCGACAACGCTCCTAGCCCCTCGGTAGCCAACCCATAACTTTCCAGTGCGGAAAYCGGATAGGCGTCGCGCGCTGAACTTAGTATAAAACCGCGCGGACGGAGGGCATACTCACATCGACTTGCAATGCAGGCATACACAAGCAGTCGCAACGATGACGAACTATGTAGTGCCCATAATCAAGCGGTCCCTCATGGATCCGAGTACCGCTTATGACACTCAAGTGTCAGACTTGAAGTGTCGTGAGGGCCTAACCCTTCACGACATTGCACGGCTGAAGGAAAAATCGTGCAGCCGCCGCTGCACCTTAGGCTCTCGACCTGAGTGTCTCAGTAGGTAAATAAAAAAAGGCTCTTCGCGAGGGAAAACCCTTCCCCTACAGAGCCTAGGGCTTGGGATGTCCTGGACAAGGACCTCGAATCCCGGCCCAGGACCAAACGTCCAACTAAGAAAATCGTCAAAAAGCAAGAGACAAGAATAAAAGGAGAGACCTCCCCTAAGCCCCTTAGTCTCAGCTTCTGAGCGGGCTCTAATGTGGGGGCTCTTCAACCCATGCAGACATTCATCCCAAGTATACCCATGTATACATATATAAGGGTTAAATATGTGACAATCACTTCTCATGGTTTCGCTGGGGTCTCTCACAATAATACGTATATGTGTGATCGTAAGCAACCAAATCCAAAATTTGATTCACAGCACATACCTGCCATCACATCAACAAACCAAATCAACAGCCCACACATTACACGAAGTTAACCCCAACCACCTTCGACGCTCATACCCCTCGCTTTAGCCATGCAAGCCCCAAACCTCCTGTCCAACCAACCTTAATTAAATACTCAACATCTTTGTTAAATGGCCATTCAATAAAAGTCCGGGTGAAACCTTAATAAAACAACGAAATCACCAGGGCTAAAGCCTTTTAGGTTGAGTGTAGAGGGATAGTTGAAATTGAGTCGTAGACCGACGAATCGGCAACCGACCTGTTATAAGTGATAACAGTAAGTGATCCTCAAGGGATGAAGCTGGATCTAGCCCTGAACTTGGATCAAATGATCAAAAGGACCTGTAACACACGACAGACCAATCCCCAAGCTAAGATCATAAGTGTATGGAGAATACAACTTCATAATACATCCTCGCTCAAAACTTCCTTATTAGCTAAATCTAAGTCTACTTTTAAGTCAGTGCTTAAGCTAAAGGTAGACCAACTGCAAAGTCTCCCCTATTCTGGGTGGATCGCCTGAATCACCTATCAAAATATAATCTATCTCCTCTAAACTAAGAAAATTTTGGGAGCACTTCCCGTAGGAAAAGTATCTTTTCATAATTTATATAAGCCGAGATATGAGAGCGGAAATAAAATCTAACTCTGGAAAGTCAAATAATGTCTAACTCTCTTAATTAGTAGAAATTTGGGTAGCACTCCCTTTAGAAAGGAAGACTTCCCAGATTTATACTAAGTCAGATATGAAAGCAGAATGAATCTCTAATTCTGGAAAGTCAAATTCTGTCTAACTGTCTGAATTAGTAGAAATTTGGGCAGCACTCCCTTTAGAAAGAGAGACTTCCCAGATTTATACTAAGTTAAATACGAAAGCAGAATTAATCTCTAATTATGGAAAGTCAAATTCTGTCTAACTCTGAGAATTAGTAGAAATTTGAGCAGCACTCCCTTTAAAAAGAAAGACTTCCCAGATTTATACTAAGTCAGATATGAACTCGAACACAGTTCGAGTTCAACTTTTTAGACTGAATTTAACTAACTCCTTAATTTTGCAGAAATTTCGGAAGCACTCCCTCTAGAAAAGTGTTCTCCCAAACTTTATACAAAGCGAGGTCCAAAATTTGAGAATAACTTTGACTTCTCAAAGTCCAATTTTGTCTAACTTCCTGAATTAGTAAAAATTTGGGCAGCACTCCCTCCAGAAAAAGAGACTTTCCATATTTATACTAATCTATATATGAAAAAGACAAGTTGAACTCTGACAAGTCAAAAAATGACTTACTTCTGGGATTTGTAGAAATTTCGGCAGCGCTTCCCGTAGGAAAAGTAGCTCGCCAAGATTTATACAAAGCCAAGTATAAGAAAAAATCTCAGAAAATGCAGGAATTGACCTAAGTAAAAAAACGTTATTACAGAAAATGCAGGAATCGACACTAACTCCTATGGCTTCAGCACGTGGCGAGCAACTACACCAACTACCTATAGTAATAAAACCCAAACAAACTAGTCATCCCATCCAGTCACATGCAAACCAAACCACGAATGTAAGTACTCTCACTCTCCCAAGTTCATTCCATATAAATAGTTCGTGAATCTTCAAGTCATTGAATCCTTATACCCATCTTACAAAAGACATAGAGCTGGACCATTCGCCATGGAAACAATGCCCAACTTGTCTTTATGATATACACGAACAGGTTGCACAACTACTTTTTTTTCTTCTTTTGGGCAGATGACTAAGTCATTCGCCATGGAAACAATGCCTAGTCGCCCTGAGCTGTTTAATATCCAAAGATTTTAATACTTCTCTGACTTTAATAAAAAGAAAAGACAAATATGGACAGGGGACTGAACCATTCATAGTAGAAACGATGTTCAGCTTGCCCCAAACTATTTTCATTTATACTCTGCATTTTTCCTTCTCCCTTCTTAATGATATGGCTTAACGCTGGACCATTCACAGTAGAAACAATGCCCWGCTGTCAGTTCACATGCAARTATACATAAAGTATTTTTCCTTTATACTTAGTTTAATTTACGTGCGTGGTTTTCAGGYTAAGCCATTCACCATGGAAACAATGCTTAGCCTTAGACMAAAAATCCTCCCTMATAATAAAACAAGAATTTAAACCCTTTYAATCASGCAAAAMCCCTAAGAGTTAACTAGAGTAGCCAGRCCATTCACAGTAGAAACAATGCCTGGTTCCCTAGAAAACAATAAAATAAACATAGCAACGAGACCATTCACAGTAGAAACAATGCCTGGTCCTTCAGAAAACAGTCAAATAAAMATAGCCCTGAGCCATTCACAGTAGARAYAATGCTCAGGCTTTGGTTGACCCTTCCAAACKYATGCAAAACWGCCTTCCTCCCACCTTYCCCCAGTTTATCCCTTWGTCTGCTTTCAGTCAGAATAAAGAAAAAAAACTTAGGTTTCACTCTCACACGTTCCTTCCATTCAATCTGATTAGGTCCTGAAGAGAAAGCAAAAACCATAGGGRCARCACATGCATACCGCAATCATACTACAGGGAGATAGGCAAACATGGGTAGTAGTAGGTTTGTACAGATGGAAATGGTTTACCTGAAAGTTCCCTGCCTCCAGAACCTCGCCTAGGTTCCGGCAGAGCTCCCGCAATCGGTGGGTGGACTCCCCACAGAGTCTTGATGCGGACCTACGGGTTGCAATCCCACCTGCCGCCTTCCCCTCGTAACCGGCAGACTAGACTTAGACTTAGAAAGATAGAGAGAGAAAAGTGTGAGACTCTTAGAAGGCTGCTCTTAACCGCTTGGTCAACCTGAAGTCAACCCACCGTCCTCACTCTCTTGACGAACCCCCACTTTGCAGCATTATTTCCCTTCTCAAAGCCCGAATGACTGCTATCCAGCCTAGACGGCCGCACTCGCATGGCCTACACTTGTCCTTTCACCTCAACGAAGTAGCGGCACACAACGAACTGTGCCGCAGTGCTCAGTGGAGGTACAACAACGCAGCCGTAGCCCAGGGACTGCCACCGCAACACAACAACCTAGGTAGATCGCAGTGTTCACTGTAATGGACAAACATAA
Organism: Chara braunii; assembly: GCA_003427395.1. Lineage (NCBI taxonomy): Eukaryota > Viridiplantae > Streptophyta > Charophyceae > Charales > Characeae > Chara > Chara braunii. Next base: position 232,260 of record BFEA01000810.1, on the reverse strand, counting down.
AATACTGCAGCCTTACCGCTTGTTCCTCACTCCTTAGCCTTGGCTGTCCATCTCGTTGCCGTTTCTGTGTATTATTATGCTGAACAGATAAACCTTTAGAACTAGAAAAAGAGAACGGATGAACTTAGTCGCGAGCTTGGCTGGTTCAGATTGAGAGAGAGAGCTAGTAAACGAAAACTAATCTTAGGCTGAACCATTTCTACGCAATCTTATGTTGCAATACAGGAGCTTGTATCTAAGAATGCAAGTCTTTAATCTGCTACAAACCCACAAAAAAAATAATAATAATAAATAATGAGAGGAGGAAAGGAAAGAAAGGGAAAGTAAATTAGGAAGGAGAAGGAGAAGAGAAGAAAGGAAGATCAAAGGCGAACTTGGAAGGAAGAGACTGCGAACGAGGGTCACCTTAATACTTGTCATGTAGGACAAGTAGGAAATGCCCGATAACCATCCTGGATCCGCCTGGTCGGTTAATCTGAGCATTTCGGCGCGATTACAAGGACCGGTTTAAAGAATACGAGTTGCGAGTTGCAGGTTCTTTCCTTACCTCCATAGACCTTTAAGAAGGCTATTCAGTAATAGGAGGAAGGGGAAAGGGGAAGGAAGAAGAAGGAGAAGAATGAAGGAAGGGAAGAAGTGAAGAAAGGAAGAAGGAAGAACAGGAATGAAGGGGAATTCAGTATGAAAATATGTAGTAGCCTAGTAGGAAGAAACCTTTTGAAATATTAAAACTTATAGTCTGTTTGTTTTCTTCCTCATAAGCGATCTGCTACTTCTGAAAAAAGTTTTTAGCAAGGATTATAAGACTTTTCAGATTATCCACCTAAAAAAAAAAAAAAAAAAGAAGGAGGAGGAAAAGAAAGAGAGAAGGGGAAAAGGAGGAGAGAAGAAGGGGGGGTAAGGAAAGGAAAGAAGGAGGGAGGAGAAAGGGGGAAAGATTATTTTTAGGGTGTTGGACTAACCATTAACCTGCCAAATCGTTAATCTGTGACTTTAGCAGAGGAGGAGGTAATCACCTTTGCTCCAACTTGTCTTTCAATTGAACCTTTGTCGGAATACAAGGTTGTGTTCCAATGCTTATATTAAGAGCAGTGAGCTTTAGTACATCAACGAACATTGTAGGAACGCAAAAAAAAAAAAAAAAAAAAAAAAAAAGAGCAAGGAAGAAAGGAAGAGAAGGAAGTGAGAAAATGTGAACGGATGACTTACATATATTTCCCGAAAAGATCCTAGTATGAAGAAACCGGTCCAACATACTAGGATTCGACTAGATACACTAAACCGTAAGCCGAACGTAGCTAAAGATCTGTCACGAGTCTGGCCTACGGCAGGAGAGTGTTATTAAGGAAACCTGCCAATTTAGAATCCGTACTGCATTTCGCACCACTTTCAACTTTTCGATTGGCTTGTTTCAAGGACCTGGTCTCGACAACAAGGTAATCTTTACGAAATACCGGTTAGCTAGCAAGTAGGATTTCATTGTCATCTTGAACTTTGTTGGTAAGTTGTTTTGTCAAGTTCTTGCCCTTTCGTTTTCCTGCAAGATAATCTGCAAAGTCGTTGGTTCTAACCGCTGGACTAGGCCATCATACGGATTGCAGCACGTACTTACGGAAGGATCATCCGAAATTTACTCGAAGGACCTTTCGAGACCTTTCTACTACCTCTCGATTTAATGGTTGGACATTGATTTGGCCTGGATTCTAAGGTGATTTTTACGAAATAACGTATCATCTAAAGAGTGGAATGTCATTGTCTCTTGAGCTTTTCGGTTAGTAAGTTGTTTCCCGGATTTATTTGACCATAGTTCTGGCATAAAATATTTCGTCATGGCTAGAAACTTTGGTAATCCGCTGGACTTTTTTGGCATGGACACTAAGGTGATCTTTACGAAATAACGGTAATCTAGCAGGCATGGATTTTTTTTTCTAAAAAAAAAAAAAAAAAAAAAAAAAAAAAAGAGGAAGAAATGGAAAAGGAAGAAGAAAAGAGAGGAAGAATTTGGGAAGTTGTATTACTAATCTTATTTATCCAGAGTTCTTACAGGACAGATTGGTCAATCCTAGGATTTTCTTTGATAATCTACTACACATGGGTGCGGTTTTTACCACAAAACTAGGTCCGTGTATGGATCGTAGCATGTACTTACGAAATGGTCATCGAGTATTTAATCGGAGCAACTTTCGAGGCTTTTTTATCGGAATGTTTATCTTTTTAGCTTTCTGTCTTTCATCCGAAGATAAAGCGGGTGAATCTTGCATCAAAAGGATTTCAGTTATCAGTCCAGTCTTCCCTACATCTTCAATCCTTTGCTAACCATCTTTATCTTAGAAGGACCGCAGCAAGCTCTAGAAGCCACGTCGCTCATCAGGTACGTTTTCGGAACTCAAGTAGAACCAAAGTAAGGGCAACCCTTACATCTAAGACGTCCTCAAGGACTTATCATCGATATCGAAAGTATTGGAATGCGCCTTTTCTGCCAATCATCTCTCACCGGAAGAAGAAAGAGGAGAGAAGGAAGGAGGAACAAGATGGAAAATGAACGAGAAATTGAAGGAAGGGAAGAGAAGAAAGAAGGAGAAGGAGAAGAAGGAAAACGATAACTTAGTTTCCTCGGAAGGCGGGGCCTCGATGGGAGACGCGTCGGCGGAGGTTGCATGAATATGATACTCGAAGTGTCAATCCTTAAGATCACCTTTTTCGATTCAAAGTTGGTCAAGTTTCTCCAGCCGTTTAATCGTCATGTTTGATGCGATGTATGTCATGCAGATGGTAACGTCAACTCAACACTTTCTCAAGGGTCACTGTAATGGAAATGGGGGGAGAAAGGAGGGGGGGAGAAAGGAGGGGGGAAGGGAAGAAGGAGTAAGGGGAGGAAAGAGAAAGAGGGGAAACATGGGAGAGCGAGAAGAAGGGGAGGGAGGATGCAAGGGTTAAGCAAGGGAGGAAGGGATAAGGGGAAGAGGAACGGATTAAAAAAAAAAAAAAAAAAAAAAGAGCAAGGGCGCAGCCAGACAACAGGCGGAGCAATCACTTTCAAAAAAGGGGTTGCTTCGTAAACAACTGACAAGTTACTTAGCTTGGATCACTTGGAATAAAAAGGAGGAACGAGGGTGGCACTACTAGTCGAAGACGGACAATAAACTTATCGTTGTGTTTTCTCTCATAAACGCTGAATCTTTAAGAACGCCACAATCCTTGTTTCTTTAGGCTTTCAGAGCGAATCTCTATGAATGCAATCAAAGTCTGCTACTTAGTATAAAAAAAAAAAAAAAAAAAAAAAAAAAGGGAAAAGAAGAAGGGGAGGAAGACAGAATAAGGAGGGGCAGAGAGAAGGAAGAAGGGAAAGGTGACTTTGGAAACAAAAAGGGTAAGGAAGAACGTATGTTTTTCTACTCAACATGCATCTGGGCACCTTTTGGATCGAATAATCTGATAGAAGGATCTTTGAAAGGATCGAACAGAGAAGTTTAACAACAAAATGGGTAACCAGGTCGAACAAGCTGCAGAGGTATTTTAGGCACAGCAAGAACTTGCACATGTGCTTACTATCATCCATAAGAGGGAACATCTAGCCTCATTGGACCTTAATCTTCGACAATAAATGGGGATGACTTACTCAAAAAAAAAAAAAGAAAAAAAAAAAGGAAGGAAGAGAGTGAAGGGAGAGGCACGGAGAAGGAAGGAAAGAAAGGGTAAGGAGGAGAAGGAAGGAAGGAAAGGGAGAATGAAAGGAAGAGGCGAAGGGGGAAGCAGTAAGCACAAGAGGTTAAGGGATCTCTGCAAACTGAAATGACTTACCACTCATCATAACCTTATCTCAGATTGAGATTCATCACTAAAAAAACTGTAGAAATCGGTGGGCCTTATAAGCACTGTTGGAAAAGACTGCAAATGAAACAGATACCGGGTAACCTCGCTCAAACCGGGAACCATGAATACCCTTGTGCTACTCAGAGCATTTCTACTTCTCGGGCAGTGTAAGAGACTATGCGACAACCACCTCGCTCCAACAGTTTTCTCAATGCTACATTGACATTTTTAACCTCAATAGAATAGAGGGACCGCTCAAGCACCGAAACCGGACAAACTAGTCCTTAGGTACGATCTGATGGATTATTTCAACCTAGGTCAGTCCACTGGTATCAAACCCTTCCTCTTAATTTTTTGAAATCTTAGACCTTTAAGACTGTCTCATTAGTTTTAAGATACTGGCTCGAACCAAAACCTAAAACAACAGTGGCCTGTTTAAAAAAAAAACAAAAAAAACCGGAGAAGAAGTGGAAGAAAGGAAGGAAGAGAGGTGAGAGAGAAACGAAGCTAAGGATTCTTTTCAGATGCTGGTACCCCATTCTCCCCTAACTAAGATGACTACTACAAGAACAAGAACCTATAGTAAAAGTTAGAGATTCCAAGCACTCACAACAGAAAGTGTTTCTGTGTTTTTCCTTGCAATGTGCAGATGGTCTCTGCACCTCCACCACCATCAGTAGCCCGCTGCAGAATGACAACTTTTATCACGAGACTCAGGCTGCCGACTTTTGAGGGTTCCAAACAGGTCCTCATTCACCATAAGTTTGGTAAATTCATGGTTTTTGACACAAGGGAACCTTCCCTAGCCGAAACAGGGTCGGCCAACCTCCTCAGATTCGTCAATTGGGAAGTCGTTAACCATTATGCATCTCTTGGGGGTTACCACAATGCGTTACTCATCGACAAGATGGTTCTGCATCTGCAACAACAAGCAATAGGAAAAGCAAAGATGTTGGGGGATGACGAAGCAACAACCTTTTGGCTGGTAGACATAGACGTTTGAGCATCGACTCTGGCCAACTAGTTTTGGGACCTGATTTTCACCAATCACTCCACGGACACTACCACTGGTAGGACTTTGGATGGCTTGAAAGGTGACAGCCTTCTCAGTGTCCTAGCTTTGGATAACTAGTACTCCACCAGTTTAAAACCCCTCAGGCAAGCTTCGTTCTTTACTTTAGGTTTTGCACTAGCAAAACTTCCTTGCCTATCGAACATGCCTCTAGAAAAGAGGATCATGGAGATAAGTGACATTGAGCAGTTTTGGATCTTCCTCGCCAACTCAGATTTTCCTGCTGATTTTCATTCCGCTTTGATTCACCTGCTAATAGAGATACTGGCAGGATTAACGGATTACTATTTCAAGGTAGCACGCTTGCACATCTGGTTCAACAAGGGACCGACGCAATGGATGACTACCATTATCCAAGATTCTGCCCAAGTCCTACTTGCAGACCCTGAATCTGATGAGTCGGAGGAGTAGACCCTTAAGAAAGGATAAGAGGGCTTGGAAAATCTCTAGCCATGAAACTTTGATCTTAGAATCAAGGGAAATTTTGAGGGTCCGGATCACTTTATCAAGTAGAGGCTGCAACCTTAGTTTGGCAACTTAGATTGCACTAGTTGAACATAGGTGATAAGACAGTAAACTTTATTTAAAACTTTGTTTCATTATTGGCGGACCTTTAGGCTGTACTACTTGGACAATTTTGCTTTGTCAAATTTTCGCATTGTTACTTAGGTCTCTCTGGTTGGCTTGGGCAATCTTGACAAATTTCTTATATCGATGCATGGTTGTCTTAAAAAAAAAAAAAAAAAAAAAAGGGAAGAAGAAGAAGAGAAGAAAGGGGAAGGGAGAGAGAAAGAGGG
>BFEA01000810.1:213279-226377 GCA_003427395.1 Chara braunii | reverse complement strand
AAGCAAGGAGAAGGGAAGAGGCAAAGGAAAGGAAAAGAAAAGGGGGAGAGGAGAAGAGAAGAAGTTATAGGAAACTCACTATTGACTCTTTCGATTCCTACAGGAACAATGATGGAACAACTAATCTACGACACTCTGATTGCTCATGGCCCTAGGGCCATCATTGGTTGGTGCATCTTCATGCCACTTATGAACCCTCTGCCGGAGATCGTTGAAGACAAGGTCGTCGAATGTCTTAATCCTCAGGAGAGAAACCCTCAGAGATCCTGCTATCTTGTCAATCATAAAGGCAACCTCTACCTAGTTCACCCTTACAATCTGAGGACTTCGGACCCATTTTTTGTCCAGAATTCAGCATCAGTTGCTCAACCTGCACCTCTTACACATGCTTCTAGTGTCAGGACGTCGGTCAGAAACTTCCTAGGTTCAACAATTTCAAACTCGGCATCAAACTTCATATCTAGGGAAAAAGCGGATGAAAGGGAGTTCAGGTTCATGGTGAACCAAGTGGAGCTCTCGCGCGTGAGAGAGATATTTGCACCGGTCATGAGAGAGGTTGGAAAATGCAAAGCTGCAGAAAATGAGATCAAGGCACTGCAGTTTATCTTTGACCAACCGCTGTGGTCAAGACATTTGGATATCCTGATAAGGGTCAGGCAAATCGAACTCAATTTCAAGCATGGAGATAGGGGAAAGATGCAAGCAATAGCCTTTAAGAACGCCCTAGCGAACCTACCCAAGAAGTTATGAGATAAGAAGTTCACAATAGAAGTCAAGCAGTTACTTAAGGCGCATGAGTTAGAGACTTCCAGACTGGGCCTAGACCAGATCAATCAAGAATGGGACGACCAGGAGGTCAAAGCTGCCTCTTCAAAGGGAGGGTAAGTTTCCCAGTGGTTTACGCTTTTCCTTACCATTAAAGTAATAACAGTATTGTTTATTTTTTAGCTGCTGAATCTATCAACAGGCCTTCGGGGGTAGCCACCCACTCCCCACACCTCTCAGTGGTGGCCTGCCATTATTACTTGGCCTTCAAGACCGAAGACTCTTGTATGTTTAACTGTTGTTCTTTGTTGCAAACACTCACCTGGTCCGGATTTGGCCAAGTACAAATACAAAAGTCCGTCCAAGAGGAGTCATCGCAAGCGAAGTGACAGTGATTCCTCCGACAACACGCAGAAATGGAGCCACAAGGGAAATCACACAAGCGGTCCAGGCATTGAAATGTGTACCCTCGCCGCAACAATTATCATTGGCTTTCGCAGCTCTAGAGAATAGGGAGAGCTGGCTAAGAACTCCGAATGATTTTACTGCTGCATCGATCGTAGATCATCTAGATTCTTGGAAATCTCTCTTAGCATCTTCAACGTCGAAATCTTCGAGGGATGTATTGAACTGGTTAAAGAATGGCGTGAAACTCAAGTTTGCGGGTACAGGTCACAACCATTCTTCAAAGATTCAAGAGGTACGTAGAATGGCTAAACCTGTACTAAGAGCCTCAGACTTTAAGATGAAAATTAAGTTGTTAGAACCTACCCCAATCTTTTTTCCCAACTATGAACTTCCTTCTCACCATGCTAATTTTGTGGACAACAGTATAACCACCTTGCTAAGGCAAAGAGTTATCTCCATGTCAGATGCCCCGGCAGTCACAAACCTAGTTTTTGTTGTGGAAAGCTTGAGCACGCTTAGATTAATCATTGATCTAAGATATGTAAATTTGTTTATTACCTTTCCGGAATTCCACTACGAGTCAATCGATGACGCTGTTTCAGTAATGGACGGTTCAATTGTGCAAGACTTTGTTGTAACCTTTGATGTAAAGAACGACTATTATCATGTACCGGTCCACCCGAAATCCCGTCCTTTCTTGGCTTTTTATTGGAAGGATAAAACTTACCAATTCAACACTCTTTGCTTTGGAATTTCCTCCGCTTGTTGGATTTTCACGACGGTGATGCAAGAAGTGATGACAGTAATTAGAGCAAGGAGCGTTTACATTTTCTCTTACATCGATGATAGCATCTCTACTCATAAGGAATATCCTTCATGTCTATGAAACTCTTTTCTCATAACTTCCCTCTTTCACAAGCTTGGTTTCTTCCTCAGCCGAAATAAATGCATGGTTTTCTCATCCCAGTCCAACAGATTTCTTGGCTTTATAATTGATTCGCACAACAAGAGAATTAAAGTACCACAAGACAGGGAAGAGAAGATTTTGAAGCTCTTAGAGGAATCCTCTATCAAAACGCATCTAACAGCAAAAGGAGTAGCATCACTTGCAGGCAAGTTGGTTTCACTATCGAAAGCCTTTCTCCCGACCTCACTTCACTATTCTCACTTGCACTCAGCACTCTCGGAGTGCGACTGGAACTCTAAGGTAGAACTTTCAGAGCTATTTAAGAATGACCTTAGATGGTAGCTAGAACATTTACCTAAGATCCCCGGAAGATTATGGAAAGTCAGGGCCCCAACGATCACCATGCAGACAGATGCCTCTGACTCAGCCGTAGGAGGTATAGTCCGCTTTCGAACCAAGGAACCTTGAAAACCGAGCTTTCTGCTTCTGTCGAACTTATTGGACACGTCAAGCACACACCGAGAGTTGTACGCAATCAGAACAACAATGTTACTACTTGCAGAGAAGACCCCAAAATAGTTTTTTTCTCAAGCTATAAGAGTTATATGAGATAACCAAGCTGTGGCTTTCCTCTTAAAGAATCTAAGCGCAACTGACGAACTCTTTAACTCTTTTCTTAGAGAGATTGCCTCCATCCTCTTGATTTTTGACTGTCAACTACAACCAACCTGGATTCCCCGCGAACTCAACACTGCTGCAGATGATCTCTCTGAGATAGTCGACTGCTCGGACTGGGGTCTTAGCAAGAAGATAGTGAGATATTTAATCGCTAGATTTGACGAACCAGCCATTGAACTCTTTGCCTCTGAAGAAAATTTTATCTGCATTCCCTTTATCTCTGAATTCTTATCCCCTAATGGCCTCGCAGCAGACGCGCTTTCTCTAGACTGGAACTTACTGCCTTCCTCACCTTACAGACGGGTTTTCCCGCCAACCTGTCTACTCCACCAAGTCTTGGCAAAAATAAAGTTCTTTGGAGGAGAGTACCTGCTGGTAACACCCAACTCATCTAGCTAGCTGGTTTCCTCTTTTAAGTTTTTTTCCTACAACCTTCGTCCAGAATCTCACTAAGGAATTTTCAACATGTACTTCCACATCCAAAATTCCTAAGCATGCTTTCAACCCTGGTAAGACCGGTCCTAAGGTTAGTAGAATCTCTTTCTAAACACTAATTGCACCCATATTCGTAGTGCATAAAGGAGGAGAAATGCTTTCAGGTACCTTGTCCAAGCATTTTTTCCAGACTTCAACCAGCCTGAATACCGGCTCGAACTCCACCAACCCGGAAGCTATGGCTGCTTTCGCCAGCATAAATTCCGATGGCTTTCAACCTATCCTTCAGATGCTTGTTAAATCCACTGAGACTCAGAACACCTTTTGTCTATGTGTTGCGGAATAGTGGGTCACCATCACGTAGGTGTATAGGAGGATCCAGACGACTATAGCACTCGCGCATCTCTTCAACAACCTCCAGGAAGGATGTTCCATAACCACGTGGTTCATGTAGCCGGATCACTCCACCCCTACCTTTTTGCAACGTTTTGGTATAACCGGGCTGCACACCGGCAGACTCCTCATCCGCTTCATTCCCTTGTAATCGTAAGCCTTCCCCCCGGACCTCTCATTAGAAAACAGGCCGCATGAACACACATAGAAGGAAAAAACCCAAATTTCTCATTGGATGTTATCATATGACTCCTAGGCGGCCGCCGTGCTAAGAGCTGACTCGGTCAGATGGTGGCAGCAAGGCAGGGGTCTAGTTTTTGTCACTTACTCAGGGTAGGATGCCAGATCGGTCAGTTTTGTAATCAATGCGTCCGCATCAGGATGCTTTTGAGGCCCAGGTGCACCAGCAAGAAGTTCAGAAGAGTTCGGCAGCCAGGAAGGGACCTTTTTCTCAAGGACGGGCTCTTTAAGAATTTCAAGGCCTCCTAAGGCCTCTTCATCCGCAGGGGTCGAATTGGACCGAACCCCGATTAGGGGTGGCCAACATTTGGCCAATTCAAGCAGGGAAGGACAATCTGGAAATTGCGCGTCATTGGTGGGCCATTCCAGAGGTTCACGAGGTTTTGCTATTTCTAGAGAAATCGCCCCGTAGGAATCTGTGCTTCTTTTGTCCTTTGCTCTTCCCTCGATCGCGACTGCGACGCCGCTCCTTTCGACGTACCTGCTACGCATCACTGGATTATCTCCATCAACGGTTCGCGACTCAGCGCGCGAAAATCCTGGCCCGCCCGCCCGTGCCCTCGGTGCATGGGGGGGTACCCCCAGGACTTCTCCACTTTCCTTGAAGATTTTTCAGTGTTGTTTGTAAATATCATTGGTCAGTACTCTCTGAACCCAATCAAACTTTGTCAGTAAATCTGTTTTTCTGCATTGTCAATTTGCTCTTGTCAGATTTGTAATGTATCCCCTTGCAGTCTTCGATGCCTTGTACCTAATTTGAGACCCCTTGCTTCTACCCCTGGACCTCTGACTAGAAAATAGGCCGCATGAACACACACTGCAGGTGCCCCCTTTTCACGGGCAGCCTTTTCGTCTTTCAGGTAAGTTTTTTTTTTTTTTTTTTTTCCCCCTCTTGAATTTATTTTTCTTTAATTTATTTTTAGATTTGCTTTAGATTTCTTTTCTTTTAGATTCCCTTGATTCTTTTCCTTTTATTAGTGAAGTTTTTTTTCTTTTTTCTTTTTTTTGGAAAGTTGAAATTATATTGCAAAAAGCCAATGGGATGAGGCCGGGGACCTCACAACTCAACCCGGATTTCTTCTTAGGGTCTCACCACACCAATGCAGAAACATCACTACATTCGGCATATGTCAGGAAATTGGGATAATTGGTAGAAAGAGCCCACACCAAAACCTTTCCGTTTTGGCAGCCCAAAGTTTGGCCGTCTGGTACAACCAGCCCAAATGTCTTCAGCCTAGGTGAAATCCGCCTTCGCTCCTGGCCACAGATCCCTTGAGTTGTATTTACCGGTTCATGAATTCGGCACTGTTTTTCATTCAGATTCATGAACCGGCAGCTAAGGGCCCTTCTTTTTCAAAATACCTTACGTGGGCCTCATTCTATCCTTTAGTGGTATGAATACCAGATTCATGATCCGGTAGGGCCCTTGTAGCGACGCATGGGCCTGTAGTACCCCACATGGAAGACATTGGGCCGGTAGTACCAAACGGCTGAACTTTGGGCAGCCAAAACCAAAAAGGTTTTAGCTGGGCGCTTTCTACAAATTATCCCCAGGAAATTCTCTACAGTCCCTCTTTCAACTGAAACACCCTCTTCCCCACTGTCGTCACACAGTATGTCCAACTGAAGAACTCACAAGTCCTATGCACAAAAGAGACAAACTGGGTCAAGATAGGACAAGCATAGGTCCGTTCTCCTTTTCAACATTCCGACAAGAACTCGACATCCCGTCGCAGGACTGTTGAAAATTTCCAAGTTGCAGGCTGGTAAAAGAGCCTTGCTCGAGAGGAGGTGTCGAAACCCTTTCCCTGACAGCTCCTGATTGTTTTTCACATCTCGGATTTTGACATGCTGTGTGGCGAGGAGAAAATGTCTACAATGCCCTTTTCGACATTGGTGTGGCGAGGGGATGCGTATTGGGTGTGTCCTGGCCTGCTGGAGCAGGACTTAGCCACCTCCACTTGGCCCAATGCTCCGGCATTGCCAGGGGTTACAGGGAGGCACAACTCGCCACAGGGAGTTACGAGGGTTGTTTGACCGTGGCTGTGCAGGCACCAGTGCACAGGCCGCAGAAAGAGAGGGCAACAGGAATAGAACCCAGCACCTAGGCGGTGCCCCTCAGGGAGGACACCTGGGCCTTGCTCAGCTCTCTGCACTACTATCCACATGCATAAAAGACAAAAAAGATGGCAATGTATCTTTCCATGTTTTCAGGGGAGGATACACTCTCGTTTTGCACATTCGGAGAGTTGTGCAGCAAGGCCCCTACTGAGCTAGCGGACGGGGATGCAATTCACAGGTCAGTTTTTTTCTTCCTTGTGTTTGATATTTGAAAAGGGATAATTTGCAAAATACCCCCATAAGTTGAGATATATGCCAAAATGCCCCTGAAAGATGTGGGTAGAATGGAATGCCCTTTTGGGCCGAAATCTGTGTTGCGCCTCTGTCAGGCGGGTGTGCAACTTTGCAATCTGGACCTTCCCATTTGGGACTTGGCCTTTTGCAAAAGCGCCTAGGAAAAGTTGTCAAGTACTGGGGCATTTCGCAAAGGTGGATGGTACCCGATAGGGGTATATTGCAAAGATGGGGGTCCAACCGACACCAGGGGTAGGGGTATATAGCAAAGATGGGGGTCCTACCGACACCAGGGGTATTTCACAAAATTCTTTTTTTGTAAGAGGGGCATTCCGCTCCACCCACATCTTTTAGGGACATTTTGGCATATATCTTTAACTTATGGGTGTATTTTGCAAGTTATCCCTTTTGAAAATAAGCAAATTGCAAGTTATCCCTTTTCAAAATAAGGAAATAGCATCTAAAACCTCCAGAAAAAGAAGGGGTAGTTTTGCACAGAGAAACCCGTCCTTTTTCTTTTTTTTTTCCATTAGGAATCGGCCGTTCCTACACCCCCCCTTTTCAGTGAATAGGGATGATGCATAGGTGCAGACAGCAAAAAGGCTCCATGAACTTATTGTATTTTAATTCAGAGAATGGCAACATCCTCACCAACGATATCACTGCCTCTTTTCCCAAAAAAGAAAAAAAAAGAAAAAAATCACTGCCTCTGTTACTCTCATGGACAATGACATCAACAATGACAGCGACGACAATAACAACAACAACATTGACATCAACACCTCGTCCGCATATGTGTCCATGTACCGGTAGATGCAAAAAAAAAAAAAAAAAAAAAAAAAAAAAAAAAAAGAGTTCAGCAGGGCAGGGTGATGATGCTACAGCTTCAATGAGCAGTTATACCCTTGTATGAGGGCAATCAATGCTACTCATCAGTAAGGGCCTCCCCACATGGCTGTCGAAAGGCAAAACAATTCGAGGGCTGTCAGAATAAATTCTACAGCCTCCTTTCGACAGTTTGCCCCCCTTTAGCCACGCAGCACTGTAGAGTGGATGCACTTGTGAATGCAAGATGGGAAAAGACGAAAGCGGCCTGAGGGTACGACAAGCATTAGTCCATCCCGACCTTACCCCCACTCACCAAATTTCAAAGAGAAGTAGAAAGCATCCGAGTAGCAGGCTGGGGATTCAACCACTTTCTACAGGGGGTGTGGAGACGCATTCTCCGACAACTTGCGAATTTTCTTCCCGTCTCAAATTTCTCTATTTATGCGTGTCATCCTTGCGCAGGGGCCATGCTAATCTTCTCTGTATCGTTCCAATTTTCGACAGCCTATGTGGCGAAGAGAAATTATCTAAAATCACATTTTCGACAGTGGTGTGGCGAGGCCCTAAATGTAGGCGCATATACTACAAACACACCTGTTCAAACGAATGATTACAATGTTCAGGATTGCTGGACCCCCTTTCCGGCAGGTGTCGCTTCCCACCAATCTATGGAGCCTGCACGAGAGTGCTACGTCTTCCCCCAAACATAACGCATATGTGTTGTATTCGAGTTTTCCAAAAAAAAGGCTTTTCGGAAAGTTAGACCTTTTTCTTCGAAATTCGAATACAAGGGCACTTCGAAAAACACATATTCATTCTATTCGAATAATATGCGCATGCATTATATTTGAATTTCACGAAGAGAAAATTGTTGTATTCGATTATAACCTTTTTTTTTTTCCCCCGAAGGTCAACGCCTGCTCCATTCTTGCCCTGGTGAACGGGACAGGCCCATGCAGGCCTGCAATCACTGCGCGTGCTCTCTCTCTCTCTCTCTCTCTCTCTCTCTCTCTCTCTCTCTCTCTCTCTCTCTCTCTCTCTCTCTCTCTCTCTCTCTCNTCTCTCTCTCTCTCTCTCTCTCTCTCTCTCTCTCTCTCTCTCTCTCTCTCTCTCTCTCTCTCTCCATGCACGAAGGCGCTTCTGACAGCCAAGAATGTGGTGCGGCCAAGAAATTGGCACAGCCAAGAAAGTGGAAAAATAAGAAAGCCACTCATCAAAGTCTCTCTACACTACCGTGGTCACCAAGACAAAAGAAAGGGCCCAAAGCGGTTGTATTTGTCCACGGTCTAGTGGAAGATTCATTCGCATTTTGCACATTTGCTGAGGAGTGGAGCAAGGGCCCAAGTAGGGGGAGAGGAACGAAACTCAACCGAGAACATGGAAAGGTACATGGCTACTTTACTTTTACCTTTTTGTCAAGGCTCTGAGTGTAAACGAATACAACGCAGGGTATACATTGTATTCTTTTACAACGCATATGCCTTATGTTCAGGAGACGGTAGTGGTGTCTGCTCCTATCAGCACCCTTAGCATTAGCTCAGGCTGTTTTTTTGTGCGAAGAAAATAAAAATAAAAAAATCCCAGACAGCAACTTATCATCCCAATCCAACACCCTCAGACATCGGCTTAGGCCCAACAACCGCCCTTAATTCTGGCCACAACAGGTCTGCCACAGTGGCACCCGGTCACAAGTTCACAACGGACGAATGAATATGCAAGAGCCATGCTGAGTGCAACACCATTGACGATGATTGAGCGGTTCAGTTCTTACAACCATCAATCAATTAACAAAAACTCGATACATTAACGGAATTCTAGGGAATCATGTCAACTGAAAAAAGATAAAGAAAAAAGGACATCGTCATGCTATTCGAAGACTTTATCATTGCTCCGTACTGCAATCGCCTTCGGCATCTTCTTACAACCAAAATTGCGGCACTACATCCCCAAATCAATACCAGCTGCTATTATGTGATATTTCATCCTCCCACAGATCGCTACTGCTGCTGACAATGTCATTCTGCTTGGTCTCAGCTCGTCACACCTCATATATGGTGCGATAGGCTCACCTATGGTGGCATAGGTTCAGGCTGAAGAACCAGTATCGATGGACCGCCAAAACACTTTCAGTCAATCCCATGAAAACCCCCACGGCAAAAAATGCTCCAATCCTTTCTCTCCACTGCAATTGAATTCTGTAAGGGACGCTAGACCGTTTTCCCAGCAGGTCAAGCTCCCCACCAACAGACTGCATTCGCACTCTGCTGTCGGAGGCTGCTCTTTTCACCCCTAAATCCCTGATAGCCTCCTTGGAGTCCTGGGTAGCAGTTACAGGGAAAAAAGAGACAATTCAACTGCACGTAGCGGTAAAGAACACTCCGCTTTACAAAGGCCTCACCACAATAAGATGAAACAACTCAATTACTGAAAGGGATCCCTGCATCGTCCTCTATTCTAGAAAATCCTGAATTAGTCGAAGGCACATTCGTCTTAGAGTCTGCTATCCAAAACTGGCCTGAGTGTGTCCCTAAATGACCATTGACCGCCAAAAGCGTCCAAAAATCCGAACCTGAAATTCAATGACCTGTAAACACTTTCCGACAGATAGCATTAGCGTTGTAGTGTTGCACTGACTTCCCTACCCTATGGTAACCGCTCATGGAGCACCTCAACTGCATCCAAAGGCCATGCACCGCACAATCTCAACTACACTGTCAAAGACTGATGGTCGCAGGCAGAGTCTCCTTGGCAGCACCTCTCGCTGGGAGGTGTTTCTCCACCTTCTCTCCGGGAAACACCTCAGTCGTCTCTCTTCCTTGCTTCCGTGCCTCCTTGAACAGATTCAGCAATGCTTGTTCCCAAGCCCGGGCAGGACCCTGCGAGCCAGCACAGATACCAACTTTTAGAACATTAGAGGACTACAAAACTCTATACTCAACACTCACAACCCCACCGACTTCGAGAGCACACAAACTCATATCTGTCGACCCAGTGTGAGAGTCGTCATCGTCGGTCATTCTCATCCTAGCCAAGTTAGCCAACGTCAAGATCATAAAAACGTTGAAATGCGGTAACTCAATTTTATTTTATCATTATTTTCTCAACTTTCTTATCTTTTTGGCAAAATTTCCTTAGAAGGTCTACAGTGACAAGTCATGCTAGTCGACTGCGCTACAACAGGATCCCATCACGACTCTCCACACTCCAAGCGCGTGGACGCATAGTCGAGAGAGAATCACCATGTTCAACACCACCCTCCTGTAGGACCTGTCCATTGGCCCTCACACCGAGTTCAACTACAAGCCAGCAAACATGAGAGCAAACATGAGAACAAGTATACAAGTGTGTGTGCGTTACATCTGCGCGCCTAGACATTGCTCTATGGTATGGAGGCCTCCTTTTTCCTCACTCACCCACCTTCCAGGAGAGGTCCTGTGACATGGCCGCCACGACCATGTCTCTGAAGCGAGCGGTAGAGAACACCTGGATTGCCCGCTGTAATCCCTCCACCGCCTTGGCGACATCCTCCGCTGTTCCATCCGGCTGCCAAACGGTCAATCAACAAGCAACCACGCGGCATGAATCATCACCTCAACGGTGTTGGACAGCTGCAGTCACTAATACATGTGGCCATTCCTCGCGAAGATGGAATACACTCCAGTAGTACAGCCCAGTCCATCTTTCATCAGATAATTAAATTGGTGAACCAATCAATAGCGTTATAGCAGTCCGACGAACAGACACCTTGTTTTAATTCGCTTTTATCCTTTATCCACCTCCCAATAGCAGCGACGCACCATCGCGTCTTGATGTTCACCGAGGCCAAAAACGAACCAACCCCTCACTATGTTCCTCACGCTTAACTGATTCTTCCTTTGAACATTTAAACCTCCTAATTTCCTAAAGGCTACGTAATTACAGATATTGCTGCTGTCGAGGACTCGAGGAGAACACGACCAATTTCCCAGTCGCTGCACTGTAACTATCTCACACTTTGTGCTCTCCTCCCATAATCTCAAACCAAGAACAAATTCTTTTCATCCATTTCAAGCTCGCACCATGCGCCCCTGGAATCGAGCAAGTGAGAAACATTACTGACCTTGACGCCGAACTTCCCCATGTGCAAGCCGGTCACACCGTCTCGCACGGAGTCCCGAAAACCGCCTGTGGATGCAACAACTGGAATCTGCACAGTGCACACCATACAAAACATTCCGTCACTTCCCTCCCCCACTAAGAGAAAAAACGTTTCGTCCCCACTGCTAACATCGCGAAATTATCTACCTTAAAATATCTTCATCTTGGCTTCAAGTCCACATCAATAACTTTGGAAACGAAGTCTCGGTATGATCCTAATGCTGTCGGTCGCTTTCTTCCCGGCACCCCGCCGCCTCAAATTCAGCTACCACCGTACGTTGTATTGGGGGTAAGAAGGTAGTACAGGGCGCAATGCACTCTGGCGAGCGATCACTATAAACTGCCCAAGCAAACAATGGACAGAACACAGCGCAACAAAAAGGATGTTTTGTATATCTACGAGACATGGGGTAGCAACCTACCGTGCCGTACAGCATAGCGTGCAGCTGCACGAGTCCGGCAGGCTCAAAGCGGCTGGGCAGCACCATAAAGTCACACCCAGCAACGATCATGTGGGCCAGTCGGGGACTGAATCTCGTCATCGCCCGCACCTGTCCGGGAAATCTTTTCTGCAGATCTTGCATCTGTTTCTCATACCGAGCCTTGCCGGTTCCCTGGTCAAACACAGGGCAAAGAAGGTCAGGGCACAGACCACAATACCGCAAGTTAATGCAAAAAAGTAATGCCAGCACGGGTCGTTTCCATTTCCTGCCGGGCACCATGAAAATTCTTTCCACTCTGCTCGATCAGCTTAGTGGTCAGTACGAAGAGTGCTTCACAACATCTAAAGCGAAGGAAGAAGGGAAGAACACCGAACTCAAATTTCATCGAAGAAGAAGAACAGGAGAGAATGCGAAATGCGAGGGAAATCTACACTGCCACTCTGTTGCAGGTAATGTGACAAATAACCCTCCACATGGACGTACGCGGCAAGCCGTGCACCTGGACTCCGCCGAAAGGCGGTTACGTTTACGGTTTCCTTTATCTACCAAGTGGTTTGAAATATGATGTGAGAGTCGTATGCAGAGAAAAAACAGTTTCGATGTACTCACCAGCATGATGAACTGAGCCTCTCCTTTGCGCTCCTCCACGAGCTTAAGGATGGCGGCAGCCAAGATGTCCGACCCCTTCTGCTCGTCCAGCCGGCCCATGAACCCAAACAGAGGAACTTCCGGACGGACTGCGAAGCCTGCCTCCGCCTGCAACTGCTGCTTCAAAGAGGGCTTGACGTCAAACACCTGCCACAAAGATGAAGAAGCGAGTCGAGTAAACGATACAGGTTCAGATCAAAGTCCATTTGAAACGGGTTTTCTTACGAAAGAAGGCCAAGATGTCCATCCATTTGCGACCGAAGTTCACCCGACGAAGTGATAAGTAACTGAAACAAAAGCCATGGTAGGCAGACGGGTAGGTGCCGCAAGGTATAAAGACGGCCATCGGTTGGCATCAATTATTACATCCACCGTGGAAGTCGTTTAAACAGACGATATAGCTTCGGAATAACGGGATCAAGAGACCAGAGAGAACACTCACCGAGTTGACGTCGTATCTATGAGGCAGGAACTTGTCATTGACCGGACTCCACTCCGTCACATCTGCACCATTCATTATCCCAAGCATCCCCTTCCTTGAAATCAGGTCTTGCAGACCTGCGCCACGCTCGTGCTCTGTGGAGACCTCAGTCGCATACGCGGGACTGACCGTCAACAGCAAATCGGAGTACTCAAATCCCGCTTTCATCCAATTCAGTACTCGCAGGTCCTCTCCAGACTTTTCGCTGCGGCTATCCATTTGCAAGGATATACAACCAACGCAGAGTAAGGGAGCAAGTGTCGAAGTGTGAGATAGGTAAGCCAGACGAACGTTACAGAAGTGCGAAACAATCTGTCTCTCTCTCTGTTTCTCTCTCTGTGTCTGTCTGTCTGTCTGTCTGTCTGTCTGTCTGTCTGTCT
>BFEA01000810.1:168437-185048 GCA_003427395.1 Chara braunii | reverse complement strand
TTTTTTTTTTTTTTTTAATTATGGGGAGGTACCCCCTGACACCCGACACCCCAGCCCATCCACCTCCTCAACAACCCCGCGAAAGGACGTACGGAGGGCCATAAGTCCGTACTTACAGGGCGTACGGGCGGCCGTACAGACTGGCCGTATTTGTACGGGTGTATACACAGGTCCGTCGTTCGCATAAAGTCATCGACCGGCTTGGGCAATGCCGGCGCCAAAAGTGGCCGCACGATTTAGGTTTCCGAAGACTGTTCTTATTTTTATTGGTCCTCGGTCATTATGGCGCCTTCGTTTGCGTGGTACCTGCCACCTGGCTACCACTTTAGATGCGGGGTACCTGGGTACGACGATTCTGCGTCACGTCGAGTCTCCCGAGGAGGGCGATCCCATAATTTTCGCGATTGCTTGTGGGTGCAGGGAATCGGGGGTTTGTCAGAGGTTTTTCGTGTGGACAAGTTACGGTGGCTGGGAGGTTGGGGCCGTGGAACGTGGTGGACTTTTGTGCATATCAAGGGGTGCATACATTTATTTGAACGTGGGCGGTCCGCTGACGCACGTAGGTGTGGGAGTATGAATTGTTTGTAGACGCGTATGTTGCATAGGTGCATGCACATGGAGCATATGGCCTGCAGTTGGTGGGGAGGGGCCGACATGCTGTCCAGTAACCTTGGCATGTATAGGGTACCAACCTTCAGTTATATCACGCATTAATGTTTGTCTTTTCTTGTGCATTCGATCATCACCATCGACGGCGTGAGAAAACAATATACCACATGTGCCCCAAACATCTCGTGGTTGTTGTGGGAGGGTACTGTGAAATGCCTTTGCGTCTCGCCACTACCGTACTCTCCACATGTGCAAAACAAGAGTGAATCTCCCACCACGATATGGAAAGATTCACCGCCATGATGTCTAAAACAACTCGTGGTTCTTGTGGGAGCAAAGAGTGAAATGCCTCGGCCGCTTGCCACTACTCTTCACATGCACAAAAGACACAAATCATGGCGGTGAATCTTTCCATGTAGTTGCGGGAGATTCACTCTTGTTTTGCACATGTCGAGAGTACCGTGGGCAAGGTCCCACTTGCACTGATTAAGAGATTATGGCCGTTGATCTTTGTTATCAACGGTCAATATCGCTTAATTCGTGTAAGTGAGACCAAACCCCGTAATGATATGTCGGCTGTAGTTCATTGGCACTTGGAAAGACGCGAACCATATGGTTGATGTTTCTTATTTGTGCGATTTCAGATTTGTTTCTTGCGATTCGTGGTTCTTAGGGACAAGCTTCACAATGAGGTTTGACCTGCGTTTGCGATTGCTGCACATCTCCTGTAGCCGGACATGTTCACCTCCGTCCATCGTTGGTGTTGTTCCTATTGGAGCAGTCTATTGTGATGGACGTGTCATATGTTGTAGCCTATGTCGACTTCATGATGACGTTCTGTTGAGGGTTTAGGGAGTGATACGTGACAAAGTCTGCGTGGTTAGAATTGAGCTATCATAATATATCGAAGCTTGTCATAGGATTTCAATACCTGAAACGTGTAAGGTGCGTCGTACAACAAAAGTCGTTTTCTCATTCTCTTCCTAACTAGTCATAGGTGGAGTTATGGATACCAACGTGCCTTCTGATGGGGTTGAGTCAGTGACGACATGGTCTGAGGGCCGCATCACTTTCTCTCAGTCTGCTCGACCTGCTTTTTTATAAAAACTCAGTGTTTCCAGGGGAGGTTATTACGATGCGCTGCAACAACACATTCAAGGGCAGGGAGGTGGTCTGGACACTCCATTCGGTGCAAGCGGTGCTAGTGCTGCTCTCCTTCCACCCGTTACTGTGGCAGGGGATTACCAGCACTATGATTGTCCTCCTCGGCCTATGCAACCACAACTGTATGTGCTTCCTCCACCTGTACATCAGTACTCGCCATTCACTTCTTCACATCCATGTTCCGTGCAACGTCCAAGTTATAGTTTTCACTGTACACCTAACATTTATTCGTCCCCTCACTGTCCTCCTTCACAGCACCGTTCTTTGACAGATTTGGGTATGGGGGCATGTACCACGCAGGATGTGCCTTGCATGCTTACAGCATCTAGGTTTCAGTTGTCATCGCCTCAGTACCCATTCTTGCATTCACCCCCTTCACATAGCACACCAGCTGGACAGCCACATTTTCAATCCACTTGCCTGCTTTCCATGTCTAAGTCTTCTTAACTGGCCACGAGTGATGCATCCCGTGCGCATGTCGTTTCCGTTTCTCCACATGCTATGAATGGCATGTTATGCGGAGTTGGACAGAGAGCTGCGACGCTAAATGGGCAGGAGGCACAATCCGGATCCGTGATGAAGGATCATGGTCATTGGTCAGCCATCTTTCAACAGTTGTGCAGCAGGCAATTTACAAACGTCGAAGGAACGAGAAGCACAGGACGCTCTATCGGATTCCGCATCGACGGTGTCGAAGAAGGTTGCGCCTGGAGGGGATGCAGTTCATTTATCGGAGGGGGCGGACGACGATCAACCTCCTCGAAGGATGGTGTTCAGGATGAGCATGCGGCCATGGCCACGACAGAAGTGTCAAATGTGTCCGCCATGGCGTGTCGTGCGGGGAACAACAATCTAAGTAATGCACGCGCAGCTGTTGGAGACCTCAATTACCCCCCCGCCCCGCCGGTTATGGCGGGCGCAATGTCGTCGGGGGGCTGCCGTGGCGGTTCAGGGCAAAGTTTTGTCGAAGATCGACTCGAACTGGAAGATATTGTTGGTCAGGAGGAATGTGGAGGGGACGGTATATGTGCAGGGGGTGTATGCAATGCTGGTGGTGATCAGATTATTGTTTGTGGTGTCGCTCAAGCAGATGGAACACCTTTGACGGCGGCAGATGCCACAGCTGGTGAGCAGGACGGTGGTGTGCAAAAAGCGAAGTCTGCTCCCAAAAAGGCAACCAAGAAGAGCGGAAAGACACCAAACAAGAGAGACGATGAGACGCTGCTGCTGCTGACCTTGAGATGTGCTTACAAGGCCGCGCGTGAAGAGGACTCTGAGGCCTATGGCATAGCACGAAGCGGTACGAAGCTGTGGAAAGAGATCAGCAAGAATCTCATTGCGGCGGGTTTCAATCGAACTCGTGACATGTGTAAGAATCGTTGGAAATACGTCTATTGCAACTACAAAGATATCATAGACAACGACAAAAGGAGTGGGCGTAAGAGTTATTGGGACATGGAGGTTGAAACGAGGGTTCAAAACCAATTGGATTTTATTATGCGGAGGGCCTGGTTTGATCACATTGACAAGTTCGATAAGCGGACCCAGGCGATCAACCCCGAAGATATTACGGAATCTCATGAGAGCGGCGGTCGTGGGGGATCGATGGTTAGTGGAGCAGGCGGGACACTCAATAGTGAAGGTCGTCAATCTGGTGATGTTGAAACCACCCCCAAGCGTGATCCAGGATCGTCGGTGTGCGCAGGCAAAGATGGTACGAGTGCAGGTGGCAGTGGAGGTGGCAGTGGAGGTGGCAGTGCAGGTGGCAGTGCAGGTAATGCGAACACAGGCCAAGATGGTATGAGTCCAGGTGCAGAACCCGCCCTCCGGCGTGATTCACGATCGTCCGTCATCACAGGCCAAGATGGTACGAGGGCAGGTGGCAGTGCAGGTAATGCGAGCACCCCCGCTCAGCTACCGACTCTGGGTAAACGTAAGCGGTGTGCTCAGACCGCAAGGGAACAGTCTGTGCAAACAATCACTAGCGCGATGCGTGAGCAGTAGATAGCGTTGGAGCGAGTTGGAAGTGAACAGAGCAAGGCAATGATGGATGTGTGCGACAAGCAGATTGCCATGCAGGAGAAGTGCGTGCAGATGGCATGCTCTGCTATGCGCGAGGATACAGAAGCCCGCTTGGTTCGTGCCCGTGAGCTTGGCACGAGGATGGAAGGCGGCGCAGGCGAGTTCCAAGTTGGCAGAGAAGCTGAGTTGAAGTCGCCTGTCTCCATACGACATCGTCGACCTTGGAAACGACTTACCTTTTCGCTGTTGGACAATCTGTCATAGTCATACCGATAGACAAATGCACGTTATGGGGGGGGGGGGAGAGAGAGAGAGAGAGAGAGAGAGAGAGAGAGAGAGAGAGAGAGAGAGAGAGAGAGAGAGACAGAGGGCCCACCTGTGGATTGCATATGCCAGCACCTGTGCAGGGTGGAGTGGCATCCTGAATCTAGTTATCTGCTTCTGCAGATGGGGGCGGCGAACACTACCAAGGATACGATTGAAACTTCTCCGCTTCATACGGAGGAGAGGGAAATAGTGTTCATCCTCTGCATCGTCCTGGATTTCGAGGTTTCTCCACAACCCCGGTGCCCTCCTCAAAACCCACCATCTCGGTGAATTTCGGAGAAATCGACAGAGGGTGGAGAAATGGGACAAGCTTGACACAGATACGAAATTGGAATTCATGCACTGTGCACCATTTCTGGCCATTGCGAAAGGCACCTCCAACAGTGCTTGGCACGATCTCCCCCGTTCCCATATTTGCTCAAAAGCCTCAATTGCATCATCAGCAAACTGGTTCGCTGCAGCAACTACAGCAACAACAGCGAGGAGAATTTGAACTCGCGACGAGCGATGCAACCGTGCCATTGCATTCCGTTGCAGTCTTTCAGCGACACACACACACGCACACGCATACACACACACACAATAAAAATACAAACCCGTATAACAACACACACACACACACAGACACACACACACACACACACACACACACACACACACACGCACACGCAAGAAGTTAAGTGGGTTGTCCTACCAGCTTTGTAAGGAAGCATCGGATTCACCCGGGGCCCGGTCCCATTAGCAAATAATATTGGACTTAATTCCTGAATCTGGACAAGTTTGTGGAGAGATGCGGGAAATTGAGATTGATCGGCTGTTCTGCATCTGTGCGCCAAACACATCCAGATTCCCGAATTATATCTAATCCTCTTTGCTAATGGGACCAGGCCTTGGGGCAAGGTCTCGAATGTATCTGAACGCTGAATTCGTGTAAGTGGGACCTAGCCCCGTAGACAAAAAAACGAAATCCTCATATTTTGGACTACAGTCGGCCATGGAAGTGAACCCACGAGTCCCACGACCAAGTCGAAGCTGTAACATTGCACATGAGCTATGTATACTAGAAATTGAAATAAAATATCAAACAAATACTAATAGTCCACTCCACAAACAAGTTCAGAAACATCACACAGGATTGGATTCAGCTTCTGAATCTGTAAGTGTTTTATGCAGATATGCAGAAAAGCAGTTTACTCGCCATTGTCTGCACCTCTCCACAAACAAGTCCACAATCAGGCATTAAATCCATTCCTCTTTGCATATGGGAGCACATCCCTGGCCGAATAGAGACATGCCACAATGTTTTTTTTTTTTTTTAGTAATTATTGTCAATTTATTGAACATGGACGTGTTCGGCAACACATGCAGACGATTGTGGTTGATCTGCTTTTATGGATATCTGATCAAAGCACATCCAGGGTAATGAATTATGTCCAGTCCTGAATGGTAATGGAGCAACGGCCTATTTGCAGGGGGAAATAATAGGGCAAAAAAAAAAAAACACAAGACACGTAAAACACCGGGGGGCCGCGGGGGCAAGGTCCCACTTGCACGGATTAAGAGATTCTGGCCGTTGATCTTCGCTATCTACGGTCAATATATCGTTTAATTCGTGTAAGTGGGACCTAGCCCCGGGGGCCAAGTCCCACTAGCAGCGTTAAGCTACCTCAACGCCGGAATCTGGACGCTTTTGCGGAGATGTGCAGAAATGGTGTTGAGTTTCCTGAACTGCACGTCTCCACAAACATGTCCAGATTCAGGCGTTGAGGTAGCTCAACGCTGCTAGTGGGACTTGGCCCCGGGGCGACGTCCCACCAGCAAAGAGGAATGGATTGACTGCCTGCATCAGGACGTGTTTGCCGATAGGTGCAGAAAATCAAGATTGAACTGATTTTCTGCACCTATGCTTAAAACACGTCCAGATTCAGGAGCTTAATCCAATCCTCTTTGCTAATCCCCACTACCAAAGAGAATTGGAGCGAAAGTCCGAATCTAGACGTCTCCGCTCGACAGATGCAGAAAATCGAGATTGAACTGCTTTTCTGCATCTCTTCTCAAACCACGTCCAGATTCAGGAGCTTAATCGGATCCCCTTTGCTAGTGGATAGGGCAAACGTCCGTTTCTATGTGAAGGACTTGGGCAGTAATGGTCTCTTGCCGCCTTTCTTTTTACTGGAGTGCTTACTACAGAGGATGAATGGCTGTACGGCACACCATCCGTGAAGTTAGCATGCAGAAGTTCATGTGTGGGTACCAATTCATTAGTCCGTCGGATGAACATCTGTCAGTACTTCGTGTTTCAATGCGTACTTTCGTCCGTGCAGTCGCGTGCCATTCGTTTCCTCTTTATTTTTCACTCTACAGCAGTCTGTGTGCTCAGGAGCCATGTACTCCTTTCGAATTCCTGGACTGTTTGTTGCTCCTATTTTTCGTGAATGAGATTGAGAGAGTGAGTAAGTGTAAGTGTGTGTGTGTGTGTGTGTGTGTGTGTGTGTGTGTGTGTGTGTACGCGAATGTGGCTCTTCTGTGCCTATAAAGCAAGATTAACAGTTGCACGTCCCGGAGGGCATCCTCATCTCCCGACTCCCTCACCTCCCATATTTCCGTCGTCTGCCAAATGTTCATGAACAGGGAGCAACACGAATATGCGCATGTGCCCCCCAGTGCTGATGAATCACGCACGCTGCACTGCACAAAGTGTTGGCTCTGCGGGTGAATTGACAACCTATATATAGTCAAACAGAGTCTGTGGTGCAACTCAAGCTCCTTTGCGTGTGAGTTGACAACCTATATATAGTCAAACAGAGTCTGTNAGAGTCTGTGGTGCAACTCAAGCTCCTTTGCGTGTGAGTTGACAACCTATATATAGTCAAACAGAGTCTGTGGTGCAACTCAAGCTCCTTTGCGTACGAAGCTGGGACTCGAGCCCGCGACGCTTCGTTACTGTACTTCGAAACGTAGGCCACAAATGAACGCACGCCATGCGAGCGCAGGAGAATCGAGCCCTTCACCTCCTGCCAGTCTCAATAGCGGCAGTCCCTAACATTCATTCTTAAATCTTGACGTAAATAATGTAGACTGGCACTGTGCTGAAATACACATACAATACGCACAGACAAGTTTCTGCTGCAGACCTGACGGCTCGGACATGATAAAACCGCCACAGGACACGATGCCCACCAAGAAAATGATCGTAAAATGATTTTACACACCAAACCCCAGCACCCCAATGGCCTAACCATGAGGAATGCGACCGAGAATATGTCCACAGACAGCCACATTTTTTTCTCTACTGAACAAATATGAACGCTGCCGCATGATAAAACCGCCACAGGACACGATACCCACCAAGAAAATGATCGTAAAATGATCTTACACACCAAACCCCAGCACCCCAATGGCCTAACCATGAGGAATGCGACCGAGAATATGTCCACAGACAGCCACATTTTTTTCTGTACTGAACAAATATGAACGCTGCCGAGCAGCGCCAACGAATGCTGTGAAATTTCCCGCGCAAGACCTTGTCGCACCGTGGTAGCCAGCTACCACGACAAAGCGCAAGTGGGACCCAGCCCCTGTTGCACTGCCGTCGGACGGGGAAGTTGGGGAAACCATATAGGATCCCCTTTTATTCCTAAAAGCTCTTCCACTAAGCCCACTATATCAGTTGGTTGGCACCAAGACTGCACGCAGGTAACAGCCCAGTTACACTGTAGTTTGCGGATCCCACCACTTTCCGACTTCGTCGCAGCCGCCGAAATATCTTGCCATACTTCCGCTTGTATGTGTCGTGGCAGCACCTCCGCGAATGGTGCAAGCTTAGTTGCTACAACCCACAAAGAACCGCCGCGGGTTCAGGAAAAGCACCGAAGAAGTCGCCCTGGTGGGATCCAATTTTTCTTTTTCGTCCCGCCACGGCCGCTGACATCTTTGTATTGCTTTTTGGCGACTACAGTCGTAGTGTAGTGGTGAGATCAGACCCTAACTACCTTCTTCCCCCGAATACGACGTACCGTCATTATAGCTGTATCTAGACCGAAAGATGCCTCAAACACAGCCATAATGATGTACGTTGTATTCGGGGGAAGAAAATACAGCTATAATGGCCGTACGTTGTATTCAGGGGAAGAAGTAGGAACTCGTGCCCGTTAACAAGCCACGATTTTAGGAAACGTACGGGCCACTAAAGGAGCACCCAAATTCATCCAAATTCATCCGACTAGAAACGTTTCTACTCTACTCTTTTTCCGAGCCCGATAGCTGGGCCAAGTACTGGTGGCTTGCTCCTCTTTTGAAGGAAGGGTGCACGGAATCGTGATGGGCTATCGGTAGGCGCCGCCCTGGGTTTTCCGTTCGGCATGAGGGTCGACGGTCCTGCGCGCAGGTGTGGCGTTGTCACCGCCGACGCTGTGCCCAAGGTCTGGAGCAGGTGTTGGTGAATTGTGTGCCCAAGGTGTGGAGCAAGCGGAGGGGCAGCGGGTTGCATTCGGTTCTGCAGGGGTTGACCCTGGCGTGGCATTCGGGTCTGCAGGGGTTGACCCTGGCGTTGCATTCGGGTCTGCATGGGCTAACGACGGTGTATCGTCGAGCTCGTCGAGCGCGATGGGCAATGCAGCTGGGGCGGCTAATGAAGCGGTTGATGAAGCGGTTGGCCCCAAGCCCGACAAGTGCGAGGACGACAAGAAGAAGAAGAGCAGGATGAGAAAAGAGAGAAGAAAAAAAAAAAGAGAAAAAAAAAAAAAGAAAAAGAAAAGAGAGAAGAACAAACGGCGGGACGGAAAGGAAAAAAAAAAAAAGAGTAAAGGAGACGAGGGGGGCATCGATGGAGTATATGAGGTTCCCGCTCGGCGATGATTAGGCCGGTGAAGGAAGACGCTATAGCGTGGGCGTGTGCAGCATACCTGAAGGGTATGGCGTTTTTTTCCCACACACGACCACCTCCACCACCACCAACATCATCATCGTCATCGCTACTGTCTCCTCGTCCACCTGGTATCCATCACGTGCCTCCTCTTCTCCTTTCTTTTTCTGTCTTTACAAGTTCTTTTCTGGCAGTTTTGGCTGGCATCTCGTCCTTCTCCTCCTATTTCTCAACCTCCTCGTTTTGTTCTTTCTCTACGCGGCGAAAATCCTGTCGCAGGAGTTGTTCGACTACTACTACTAGTATCAGCGGCAAAGCAGCAGCAGAAGAAGAAGCAGAAGCAGAAGCTCTCTCTCTCTCTCTCTCTCTCTCTCTCTCTCTCTCTCTCTCTCTCTCCATGTGTAACTACTGTGTGACGGCCCTCAGCTCGGTCGAGTTAAAAGATAATAAATATATAAATTCCTATTGCTCTCAAAATAGAAGAATGGGGAAAGAGGAACGAACGACGAACCGCTTCGTTTCGTTTCGGAAGACCTTTTTTTTTCTGTTAAACAAAAAACAAAAACAGGATTTAGCATACAGGGGAATTGCAACTCTTTCACTCCCAAAAAAAAAAATAAAAAAAAAAAAAAAAAAGAAGAAAAAAAAATAAAATCTTTCACACTTGCGGGAAACATCATCTCATCATCTCATTCAAGTTTTCCCGCACATTCTCGTTGCGTTTGTTGTTATTTTTGCGCATATTCTTATTTCTTTTTTTTTCTTTTTTGTTTTTGTTTTGTTTTTCTGGCCACATTCCGTCCCCTTCAATTTTGTCCTCTCTTGCATCTCCGTCTCCAACTCAACAGCGAAATTCCGGCGAGATATCTCGCACAGCGCTGAAGATCTTTTTTTTTCTTTCTTTTTGACAAAGTTTTATTCCGTTCAAATTGGAATCGGAAGAATTTCGGTCGCACTTTTCCAATAATTAAAGATCGGAATCAGCCAAAAAAAAAAAAGAAAGCATCGACCACATTAAGAAGAACAGAATATCGTTGGAAAATAGTTGGCCAGAATTACTAAGTCTTGGAAAGCATCTCCGATTACGAAAGGAAGTGAAATAAAAAACAAAAGTGTCCATTACCCGAAACAATATGGGAGGAAGAAAAAAAGAAGGCGATCGATAGCGCATGAACAAATTTAATGCGAATTTCTTCCCCTTCCCCCCCCAGCTCCCCAAAGACAATCGTCTGTCGATAGAACCGCGCCCGGGCCACCGACCACTGATGCCCACAAAACTTTCGCACGTGGTGGTCGAATCACGTGGCTCAGGACCCCACTGATGCCGACGACGAGATCTCGCACCTGGCAGTGCCACGTGGCTCACTCTCCAACCCATAAGTCGTTGCGATTTGTCACGGATAAGGAGGTATTAAAGAGGTATGTATATTTATTACCTATCGTTCGAGCGCCGCCGCTCGATTTTCCCACTGATATGCCGATGGACTTCGTCGATCCACGTGGTTCGAGGCCATTCCTCGATCCTTGATCGATTGACGCTCAGCAGTGCCCACTACGGCTTTTCCGGACGACGAACTCTCTTGCAGCTTGTCAACTTGTCGTCGAGTAAGCCACGCGTCGCGAAGACATTAGCCATCTATCGGACCTGCTCGTCGAGCCACGTGACTCTCGAAGCCTGATATTCCTCGATCGATCGATCGATCGCGCTGAGCGCTCAGTACGATCCCGAAAAACGACGAACTTGTGATCACCTGCTGGTGAAGTGGGTGCCACGCGTAGAAGCGGTCTTTCTAAATAAAAAAATACTAAGATCGTGACTGATTAGATTAGATGATCTAGCCGGATACCTCAAGGACGGAACGAGTTCCTTTTTCTTGCAGTCCAAGTTCAACTGTCAACGAGTACTATGCCTACGTAAGCTACCTCTCACCTGTTGTTCAGTACTTAATTGTACTTGGGTTTTATAGCTACGTAGGCCTATCACGTGTTATGCTTTTCCCCTAACGAGCTGTGTGATTGGCATTGAATAATGATGGTGGTGTGGCCAGTATGCGGAATGATGGTGTGGCAATTATGATGACGATGACGTGGTTAACTACCATTCACCGTGAACTTCCACGTATTTCTTCATACCTCTTTTTCCTTCAAGAGTTGTGTGATTGACAATGAATATTGGCGTTGGGCAGGTCTTATGATGATGACCACCGCGTTGATATATGGTTCTCTCCTTGCAGTCTATACTATTGTAGTGTTGATGCATGGTTGTCTCTCCTCGCAGTCGACAGGCTGGCAAGTATGCAGTGCAGTTGTTTCTGTTCTTCTGATGTGTGAAAGTATTTTTCTTATAGATCGTTGTCTTTGCTTGCTTGCTTGCAGGGTCCTGTGCGGTCTTGGGAACAGGTGTTGGGGAAAGTGTTAAAGGGCGGATTGACGGAGGAATCGAAGGACGGACGAGAAACAACTGAGGGGTTTCCCAGGGAGAAGGTGGAGAGACACCTCCTGGCGCGAGGTGCACTGAGGGAGATTTTGGCCGCAACCATCAGTCTTTCAGAGCGTAGTGGTGATCCTCCTGTGGCTGTTGGTGTTGGACGAATGTGTGACTGCTCTCAGCCTGCGTAATTATAGCGTGACGTGTTCTTTCTTTGCGGCTGGGAGAGAGAGTGTGGTGCTCGTCAAGCTTTCAACACGCTACACAAGCTACGGATATGGCGGCGGCGTCCTTGTCTGCTCCCGCAGGCCAATTGTACGTCGCTGTCTCTGGTTCGTCCAYTTCGTCATTACGCCATGATTCTTSCCCTTCGTCCTGCGCCGCGACGATGGCCACTTGTCACGACGTGTGCCCAGCCCGTGTTTCGCCTCTCTCTTCTGACGTCGATGCCCGGAGCCCATGCAGGATCGCCTTGCCTGGTCTGAACGCATTCCATGGCCTGCGCTGCTGCAAAGGTTATCTTGTGTCTCCTCTTGGCGGCACGAGAAGCCTGTCCTTTGCAGAGCAGATGGATTCGCTGCGTYGCCCCTCGACAAYGCGTCCCAGCAGAGGGGTTGTCTCTTGCGAGACGGGGATGAAGCTCGTGTTTGTCTCGGCTGAGGTAGGACCCTGGAGCAAGACGGGTGGCCTCGGCGATGTATTGGCTGGATTGCCGGCCGCGCTTGTTGCYCGTGGCCATCGGGTGATGACGGTGGCTCCTCGCTATGATCAGTACAGGGACGCTTGGGACACCGATGTCACGGCGGACGTTGTGGTGGGTGGGAGGACCGAGACYGTGCGGTTCTTCCACTGCCGTAAACGTGGGGTCGACCGWGTTTTCGTGGACCATCCTCTCTTCCTCGCSAAGGTATGGGGCAAAACGGGCAGCAAGATCTACGGAGAGACAACTGGCAAAGATTACCCCGACAATCAGCTRCGCTTCAGTCTGTTCAATCAGGCGGCCATTGAGGCTGTACGAGTCCTCACCTTCAACGACAGCAGCAACCCTCGCTTCCAGGGTCCCTATGGTGAGGATGTGATCTTTGTGGCGAATGACTGGCACAGCGCGCTTGTTCCTTGCTACCTCAAGAGCAAGTACAGACCGCGCGGGGAGTTCCTGAACGCCAAGGTTGCCTTCTGCGTGCACAACGTTCTTTATCAGGGCCGTTTTGCTGCGGCGGACTTCGACCTCCTCAACCTCGGGGAGGAGCTGAGGCCCTCCTTCAGCTTTCTTGACGGATACAAGAAGCCTGTCGTTGGACCCAAGATCAACTGGATGAAGGCAGGCTTCGAGGAGGCAGATATGCTGCTCACCGTAAGCCCTAACTATGCCAAGGAGTTGGTTTCTGGGGAAGACAAGGGCATGGAGCTCAATTACGTGGTGGAGAGGAGGGGTATTCTCGGCATCGTGAACGGGATGGACGTGCAAGAGTGGGACCCCGCGTCCGACAGGTACCTTGAAGTCAATTACGACGTTTCCGACGTTCTGGAAGTCAAGCCTGGACTGAAGGAGCTTCTCCAGGGTGAGGTGGGGCTACCTGTTCGTCCGGACGTGCCGCTGCTCGCCTTCATCGGCAGACTAGAGGAACAGAAGGGCTCAGATGTGCTGTGCGCGGCTCTTCCCAAGCTGATGCAGGGGGAGAACGAGCTGCAGATGGTCGTGCTGGGAACAGGGAAGAAGAGGTTTGAGTCGGAGTTGAAGGCCTTGGAAAAGCGGTACCCGGAGAGGTTCCGTGCCGTGTGCAAGTTCAATGCCCCTCTGGCGCATCTGCTCACGGCTGGGGCGGACTTCATGGTCATTCCCAGCCGGTTCGAGCCTTGCGGCCTCATTCAGCTACATGCCATGCGGTATGGCACGGTACCAATCGTTTCTGCCACGGGAGGACTCGTTGATACGGTGACCGARGGGGTGACCGGATTTCTCATGGGGGACTCTTCGTTCGATGTCCGCTGCGACCGCGTCGATCCGACAGATGTTGCGAAGGTGGTGGAAGCCGTGCGCAGAGCGACCGAGGTGTATGGCACACCCGAGTTCGAGTCCATGATCCTGGCAGACATGGCCCAAGATTTGTCCTGGAAGGAACCTGCGAGGCAATGGGAGGAAGCGTTGCTCAGCTTGCAAGTCGTTGGTGCCCGCCCAGGAGTGGACGGAGAGGAGATCGCCCCTAAGGCATTGGAGAACGTTGCCACGCCCTGATGAGTCCGGCCAAGCTTAGAGTCTGACTGTGAGGAATTCCCTAGCCGCTTGTGCGTGCGAGGGGATGGCAAACAGGTCCTTCACAGCTGCACCACAAGAGTGTTGGGGACCTGCCTGGATGTTATAGGTAGTGTTCCCGGGTTGAAGGGGGCCAAGGACTGGCCAAAAGGGGGGAGAAGGAACGGTAGTAGAGTAGTGTACTTGTGGCTCCATTTTTCTGAGGAGGACAGTACTGAGTATTTGCATGCATACGAAGGATAATCGTTGTGGAGAGGCAGTCTGTCTTCTTTTGCTTCTTTTATCTCTGTCTTTGAAAGTATATGGATAGATAGTTTTTACAGCAAATCTAAGACACATGTTGATATGAAGATCGTGGTGCAGGTCAAGTCCAGGGGTTCGTGGGGGTTCCTCTTGCCCCGTCGTTTATTCTGGATTGGACGTTTCATTTGGGCCTCTGCTTTGTTCGCTCATGATATCATGAGGATATAAGTTATACATGGAATCAATGATGCCAGTAAATCTGCGTTTCCCAGATGGCTGGTGCCCGTTTTAGGGTTATTACAGTTGATGGCCACAGTGAGGGCCAGTTGGTATGGTGGTAGGTGAGCTGTGTCACCGCCAGAGGACASAGGATATGATCACACATTTTACTTGCTCTCCAGAGGATACGCTTAGGAAGACAATAATTAGAAATGGAGCGAGGAAAGGGGAATCGATGTGTTTGAATAGTTTATAGCGGGTATGTGTTCGACCCAGTTTTGCTTGCTCTGTAGGATCTAGTTAGGAAGACACGAGTGAYGAGTTGGAAAATAGATCAGGTGTTCACTGACARGGGGGAAGGAGTTACGCGAGTTGTTAGTCCAGATCGTTGACAATTTCATGGCATTGTTTTTGGGCAAAGGTTTGCGACTTCTGTTTTCTCCGTAGGATATATTGGTGGGGAATCCGATGTGTTTCATGCAGCGTTTTTTTGCTCTGTAGGATATGGTTGGGAGGAAGACATGAATAGGAAGATAGAGCCGTTCTTCACTGACAGGGTGGGGAGAGGTACACAAGTTCATTCGGATCATTGACATTTTCATAAATTTTCATTGCAATTGACGTGGATGAACATGAAAGCAAATCATACAATTGTCTCAATTTTAAATTACTGTGCTCAAGGAATTGGTTTTATGGGGCGTTGTTCGTTCGTCCCGCTGGTTGGTCGATGGAGTCAGACTTGTCCTCCTTTCATCTTGCTTTCAGATATGGGGCGTTATTCATGGCGTTCGTCACGCAGGTTGGATGATTGAGTCAGACTTGTCCTCCTTTCATATAGCTTTTAGATTGTTGGAAATGGAAGGAAGTGACTAGGGTCATTTTGTATTTTCATCCGTTTCAATTTTTTTAATTTTCTCCATAGACTTCGTGCATACGGTATTTCTGATTCTAATGCTCAGCAAAGCTCACTGTGGACAGTTTCACTCTTGGGTTTGTGGCGTTACTGGTTATAACTCACGTTTGGGTTTTGTGGTGTATAACTCACTTTTGGGTTTTCTGGCGTATAACTCACTCTTGGGTTTTGTGGCGTATAACTCACTCTTGGGTTCCGTGAATTCATGGATGGAATTCAAGGTGCTATGTAATCTTTGCTGGTCTGTTTCATCTGTATACGGCCCTGTCAGTCCATCGCAGTGTCTGTACCTTTCTTTTTCTGCCGGCATTCGTGCCAGAGAATTTGTACATGGGTGGTACGACTGCAGGGCCGAATTTCTGTCTGGCTCTCTGTCAACAACAACTAATCTCTCTTCCCTGATCCGTTGGCAATGTTTGCGTTTTCTTAGTTTGCGGGTCAGTCTGTGCCCGTTTGCATGTGCCTCGTTTGTCTCCATATGTCCCCCTCTTTTTCCGTCTCCTTTCCAAATTCCCACCCCAGTCCTGAGTAGCTGGAAGTTATTCCAACGTGGGTCCCGCATTGAATCTTTGAGCAGTCGTTGAAACTGCAGTAAAACGGTGTTCAGCCGCCCGTTTATCCCGGTTCACTGTGGCCTGGGAATATATTCTTTCTCTGGAAATAAATTATCAAAACACAAACCTAAAAGCACAGGGTCATAGATCTTTTTGAGCTCTATAACCCTTCATTTTTTTTTATTTTTTTTTAAGTTATGCTATATTTTTTAAAAATCAAAAACATATTTAAAGAAAGATGAAATGGGTGGGTTTTTCCTTTTACAAAGATTGTTTTCTGGACAGCAAAAGATATATCCTCTTTTCCCTCCCTGCCAACAGTTTACACGGCAGCTCTGTTTGACGATAAATATATACAGGGCCACCAGCCTGTACGTATGGAGGTCCCCGGGCCGACCTCCGTACGCACAGGCGTTCGGGGTCCCGTACGGGACCCGTACGCGACGGCGTTTGGTCCCCGCCAAAAAATATTTTGGGGCCTAAAAATACGTTTTTGTTTCTGCATTTTTTTTCTGAGTTCTGTATTGTAGCGGACCCACCAGGTGTGGTGCTCCGCTAGTGACAGAGATGGAGATGGAGGAAGAAGGGGGGGAGCGAGATGGCACAACGCAGCTCCCCACGCAAGACTCCAACGCACGTACTCCAAAATGTGCAAGTGAAGAATGAGACTGAAAACAGACAATGGCTGGGGTATACCCCAGCGGACTGATGGGACTGGACTGGACTGGCTGGTACCGACAGAGGTACCGGCCTGGACTGGCCTACCCCGAATACAGCACAGGCCTGTGAGAACAGGCCAAGGGGCTTGTCTCACAGGCCAACCCGAGGTCCGCTACACGATCCTCGGCCTGTGGTGGATCGCCTAGATACAAACATGCTTCCGCCAAGAAGCGTAACTCTACCAAAGAAAAGAAAACCTGAGTAGTCAAGGATGCGGAGCAAGCTCCATGCTGAGTCCATGCGATGCAACCTAGGATATAAAATGTCACAAAACAGCAATGTCACAGCTAACAG